>NC_069454.1:8270274-8392774 GCF_026875155.1 Cherax quadricarinatus | reverse complement strand
ACCACACACACACACACACACACACACACACACACACCACACACACACACACACACACACACACTCATACACACACACATAAGTGAAAATTTGTGTATGCAATAATTTCACCAAAATCATTCTAAACCTAACGAAAAAAATATATTTCATTGTGTTTGTTTAGTATAAATTATTGTAAACGTATTTAAATATTTTTTATTTGGGTTAGGCTAAAATAAATTGCTCTTCTTAAAAAAAGGTTACGTAAGTTTTCTAAGATTCTTTTGATGCAAAATTAAAATTTTTTACATTAACATTAATGAAAAAAATATATTTTTAAACGTATAGAGAAAATTTCATAAGGAATGAATTTTAAATGAGTTTCTTGTAATTGACCAGTTTTACATATTCGGCACGAATCATATTATATATATATATATAATATATATATTATTTATATATATAAAAATATTATTTAAAATATATATATATATATTATATATATATATTAATAAGCGTGTAGCACCTGGAGAAGAGAGGAATGCAGAGGAGAGAGAGAGATTTTGGGAGAGTTAAGTGAATGTATAGGAAGCCTTTGAACCAAGTGAGAGAGTAATTGTGGTAGGGGACCTGAATGCTAAAGTAGGAGAAACTTTTAGAGAGGCTGTGGTAGGTAAATTTGGGGTGCCAGGTGAAATAAATAAGGGGAGCCCTTTGATTAAAACTTTGTATAGAAAGGGGTTTAGTATAGGTAATACATATCTTAAGAAAAGAGGATAAATAAGTATACAAGATATGATGTAGGGCGAAATGACAGTATTTTGTTGTATTATGTATTGGTAGATAAAAGACTGTTGAGTAGACTTCAGGATGTACAATGTTTATGGGGGGCCACAGATATATCAGATCACTTTCTAGTTGTAGCTACAGTGAGAGTAAAAGGTAGATGGGTACAAGGAATAGAAGCATCAGGGAAGAGAGAGGTGAAGGTTATAATACTAAAAGAGGAGGCAGTTAGGGTAAGATATAAACAGCTATTGGAGGATAGATGGCTAATGAGAGCATAGACAAGGGGGTCGAAGAGGTATGGGGTAGGTTTAAAAATGTAGTGTTAGAGTGTTAAGCAGAAGTTTGTGGTTACAGGAAGTGGGTGCGGGAGGGAAGAGGAGCGATTGGTGGAATGATGATGTGAAGAGAGTAGTAAGGGAGAAAAAGTTAGCATATGAGAAGTTTTTACAAAGTAGAAGTGATGCAAAGGGGGAAAGAGTATATGGAGAAAAAGAGAGAGGTTAAGAAGGGTGAAACAATGTAAAAAGAGAGCAAATGAGAGAGTGGGTGAGATGTTATCAACAAATTTTGTTGAAAATAAGAAAAAGTTTTGAAGTGAGATTAACAAGTTAAGGAAGCCTAGAGAACAAATGGATTTGTCAGTTAAAAATAAAGAGGAGAGTTATTAAATGGAGAGTTAGAGGTATTGGGAAGATGGAGGGAATATTTTGAGGAATTGTTAAATGTTGATGAAGATGGGAAAAGCTGTGGTTTCGTGTATAGGGCAAGGAGGAATACATCTTGTAGGAGTGAGGAAGAGTCAGTTGTGAGTGGGGGGGAAGTTCGTGAGACGTAGGTAAAATGAAAGGGGGTAAAGCAGCTGAGATTGGGGGATAAAGAAAAATGTTAAAAGCAGGTGAGGATATGTTTTGGAGTGGTTGGTGCAATTATTTAATAAATGTATGGAAGAGGGTAAGGTACCTGGGGATTGGCAGAGGCGTCCCATAGTTCCTTTTTTAAAAGGGCAAAGGGGACAAAAGAGAGTGCAAAAATTATAAGGGGATAAGTCTGTTGAGTATCCCTGGTAAAGTGTATGGTAGAGTTATTATTGAAAGAATTAAGAGTAAGACGGGGGAATAGGACAGCAGATGAACAAGGAGGCTTTAGGAAAGGTAGGGGGTGTGTGGACCGGGTGTTTACCGTGAAACATATAAGTGAACAGTATTTAGATAAGGCTAAAGAGGTCTTTGTGGCATTTATGGATTTGGAAAAGGCGTATGACGGGTGGATAGGGGGGCAATGTGATAGATGTTGCAGGTGTATGGTGTAGGAGGTGGGTTTACTAAAAGCATTTGAAGAGTTTTTACGAGGATAGTGAGGCTCAATTTAAAGGTATGTAGGAAAGAGGGGAAATCATTCCCAGTAAAAGTAGGCCTTAGACAAGGATGTGTGATGTCACCGTGGTTGTTTAATATATTTATAGATGGTGTTGTAAGAGAAGAAAATCGAGGGTCTTGGCAAGAGGCGTGGAGTTAAAGGGATAAAGAATCACACATAAAGTGGGAGTTGTCACTTTGCTCTTTGCTGATGGACACTGTGCTCTTGGGAATTCTAAAAGAGAAGTTGCAGAGATTGGTGGATGAATTTGGTAGGGTGTGAAAAAGAAGAAAATTAAAAGTGAATACAGGAAAGAATAAGGTTTGAGGATAACAAAAGATTAGGTTGAGAAAGATTGGATATCAGATTGGAGGGAGAGTATGGAGGAGGTGAATGTATTCAGATTTTTTGGGAGTGGACGTGTCAGCGGATGGGTCTATGAAAAGGGAGGTGAATCATAGAATTGATGAGGGAAAAGGGGTGAGTGGGTTACTTAGGAGTCGTGGAGACAAAGAACTTGTCCTTGGAGGCAAAAAGGGAATGTATGAGAGTATAGTTTTTTCCCAAAGCTCTTATATGGTGTGAAGCATGGGTGATGAATGTTCAGCGAGGAGAAGGCTGGAGGCAGTGGAGATGTCATGTCTGAGGGCAATGTGTGGTGTGAATATAAAGCAGAGAATTCGTAGTTTGGAAGTTAGGAGGAGGTGCAGGATTATCAAAACTGTTGTCCAGAGGGCTGAGGAAGGGTTGTTGAGGTGGTTCGGACATGTAGAGAGAATGGAGCGAAAAGAGGGAACTTCAAGAGTGTATCAGTCTGTAGTGGAAGGAAGGCGGGGTAGGGGGCGGCCTAGGAAAGGTTGGAGGGAGGGGGTAAAGGAGGTTTTGTGTGCGAGGGGCTTGGACTTCCCGCAGGCATGCGTGAGCGTGTTTGATAGGAGTGAATGGAGACAATGGTTTTTAATACTTGACGTGCTGTTGGGGTGTGGCAAAGTAACATTTATGAAGGGGTTCAGGAAACTGGCAGGCTGGACTTGAGTCCCGGAGATGGGAAGTACAGTGTCTGCACTCTGAAGGAGGGGTGTTAATGTTGCAGTTTAAAAACTGTAGTGTAAAGCACCCTTCTGGGAAGACAGTGAGGAGTGAAAAGATGGTTTAAAGTTTTTCTTTTCGGGCCACCCTGCCTTGGTGGGAATCGGCCAGTGTGTTAATATATATATATTAATAATATATATAATATATATATATATATATATATATATAATATAAATATATATATATATTAATTTATATATATATATTATTATATATATTATATATAATTATATATATATATTTATAGTTATAGTTTTCCTGTTTAAATCGTGTCAAACTGGCGGGGGTTGAAGCATGACTAACATCTTAATTTTTCCTCAAACACTGCATAAGAAAAAATTTAAATTTATTAGTGGGAAAAATAAATCTTACTTCCCGAAGACAATTGTCAGTTAAATATTTCCATATGGAACCCAAGAACTGAAAACTTACTCTGGGCAAATTTCAGTTTCCTCACGTTGTTGAGCTGAAAGTTAAAGCAGGTGTCCGGGCTCTGCAAACATGGGTGGAGTGAATGATGATGGAAGTGCTTCTTCTTTATTCGGGTCATCCTGCCTAGGTGGAAGACGGCCCATGTGCTAATAAAAATATCTCTCATTGTGTATATATATACACAGTGAATTTACTTTAATCCCTATTTAATTCCTATTTTAGGGCTGGAAATATTCCCCGGCTCCTCCATCCTTCATACTCACTTACTTTACAATCGATTTATTTTTTTTTGTAAAGAATTTGTGCTGCAGTTGAAGCTCCTGGGTGTCAACACATTAGAAAATGTTCAACTATACTGCACAATGTTCAACTATACTGCACAATGTTCAACTATACTGCACAATGTTCAACTATAATGCACAATGTTCAACTATACTGCACAAAGTTCAAACTATAATGCACAATGTTTTAACTATAATGCACAATGTTCAAATATAATGCACAATGTTCAACTATAATGCACAATGTTCAACTATACTGCACAATGTTCAACTATACTGCACAATGTTCAACTATACTGTACAATGTTCAACTATAATGCACAATGTTCAAATATAATGCACAATGTTCAACTATAATGCACAATGTTCAACTATACTGCACAATGTTCAGCTATAATGCACAATGTTCAACTATAATGCACAATTACCTGGAGTTTACCTGGAGAGAGTTCCGGGGGTCAACGCCCCCGCGGCCCGGTCTGAGACCAGGCCTCCTGGTGGATCAGAGCCTGATCAACCAGGCTGTTGCTGCTGGCTGCACGCAAACCAACATACGAGCCACAGCCCGGCTGATCCGGAACTGACTTTAGGTGCTTGTCCAGTGCCAGCTTGAAGACTGCCAGGGGTCTGTTGGTAATACCCCTTATGTGTGCTGGGAGGCAGTTGAACAGTCTCGGGCCCCTGACACTTATTGTATGGTCTCTTAACGTGCTAGTGACACCCCTGCTTTTCATTGGGGGGATGGTGCATCGTCTGCCAAGTCTTTTGCTTTCGTAGTGGGTGATTTTCGTGTGTAAGTTCGGTACTAGTCCCTCTAGGATTTTCCAGGTGTATATAATCATGTATCTCTCCCTCCTGCGTTCCAGGGAATACAGGTTTAGGAACCTCAAGCGCTCCCAATAATTGAGGTGTTTTATCTCCGTTATGCGCGCCGTGAAAGTTCTCTGTACATTTTCTAGGTCGGCAATTTCACCTGCCTTGAAAGGTGCTGTTGTTCAACTATAATGCACAATGTTCAACTATACTGCACAATGTTCAACTATAATGCACAATGTTCAACTATAATGCACAATGTTCAACTATAATGCACAATGTTCAACTATAATGCATAATGTTCAACTATAATGCACAATGTTCAACTATAATGCATAATGTTCAACTATAATGCACAATGTTCAACTATAATGCACAATGTTCAACTATACTGCACAATGTTCAACTTAATGCACAGTGTTCAACTATAATGCATAATGTTCAACTATAATGCACAATGTTCAACTATAATACACAATGTTCAACTATACTGCACAATGTTCAACTATAATGCACAATGTTCAACTATAATAAAACAATGTTCAAAATATACTGCACCCAAATTCAACTATAATGCACAATGTTCAACTATAATACACAATGTTGAACTATACTGCACAATGTTCAACTATAATGCACAATGTTCAACTATAATGCACAATGTTCAACTATAATACACAATGTTCAACTATAATGCACAATGTTCAACTATAATGCACAATGTTCAACTATAATGCACAATGTTCAACTATAATGCACAGTGTTCAACTATAATGCACAATGTTCAACTATAATGCACAATGTTGAAGTTATTGGTCTTACCTGCTGTGTTTAAATTATAACTATATATAATGAACACTTAGCTGATAAATGACAGCAAATCGTCTACACAGCCGCCCCTGCAGACGAGGTCTAGAAGCTGTCGAAACCATCACAACATTGGGCTGTCAAGAGATACAATTTGTAAGTATAAATTACCCCTAGGGGGTGTTATGTCAGCATATTTCATTCGATGATGGCTGACGAAATACCTACTTCTTTGGACTCAAAAGTCCACACCTTACTGCCGATTATAGGTTGATTACAACTCCTTGTGACTCAAGAATTGCGAAATCCCCCGATCTACAAGAAATTCGTAACTTTAGCTTGCTCTTTGTAACGTGGCTATGGTGTTTCAACACCTTCGACAGGTATCGGTGATTTGATGAAGCTGAAGTGTCCTTGGATGTCCACGTCTTCCATTGTCTAGGAAACGCACACTGGTACACTATGTTCCCAAAAGATTTGTCTTTATTGTTCACAATGTATCACAAGAGAAGTGATCACACTTCTCTTATGTTTATTGTGTTTGAGACATTTTGTTCACACTAACCCCAAAAGATCAGTGTTCTTTGCTGGTTACCCTGGCGTCAGGTCACTTTTCTATTGAGTCAAAGTTAATCTGGCGATGCCACACCCCCCCAAGCCGTCACTGTCCTAATAACAAAAAAAAACGCTGCCTAGTACCTTGCATCCTTGTCACCTCCTCGATAAAGGGCAAAGCAGAATGTTTGTTTCTTGCTGTCTTAAAGCATAGACAACAATGTACACTATCTTTACTATGGTAATAAAGTGGGAGCAGGATTTTCCTTAATTGTCCTGCTAAAGTAAGAATGTACTGTCTCTTATAAAAATACAATTTGCAACACCGCTGCAAGGAGCAGAGGTCACTTGACTACGTGGCATAGCATCTGTGATCAATTATTCACTCTAGCAGTAAACAAGACGCTCGCCCCTTCTGAGAGGGCTTGGCCCCTCAGGGCTGAAAAGGGCTGAAGGGGCTGAAAGGGCTGAAGGGGCTGAAAGGGCTGAAGGGGGCTGATACCCCCCTCCTGGAGAAAATTTCTCCACACACAATGTTCAACTATAATGCACATTGTTCAACTATAATGCACATTGTTCAACTATAATGCACATTGTTCAACTATAATGCACATTGTTCAACTATAATGCACATTGTTCAACTATAATGCACATTGTTCAACTATAATGCACATTGTTCAACTATAATGCACATTGTTCAACTATAGTGCACAATGTTCAACTATAATGCACAATGTTCAACTATAATGCACAATGTTCAACTATAATGCACAATGTTCAACTATAATGCACAATGTTCAACTATAATAAACAATGTTCAACTATAATACACAATGTTCAACTATAATGCACAATGTTCAACTATAATGCACAATGTTCAACTATAATGCACAATGTTCAACTATACTGCACAATGTTCAACTATAATACACAATGTTCAACTATAATGCACAATGTTCAACTATAATGCACAATTTTTCAACTATAATTTCACAATGTTCAACTATAATACACAATGTTCAACTATAATACACAATGTTCAACTATAATACACAATGTTCAACTATAATGCACAATGTTCAACTATAATGCACAATGTTCAACTATAATACACAATGTTCAACTATAATGCACAATGTTCAACTATAATACACAATGTTCAACTATAATACACAATGTTCAACTATAATACACAATGTTCAACTATAATACACAATGTTCAACTAATTAATACACAATGTTCAACTATACTGCACAATGTTCAACTATAATACACAATGTTCAACTATAATGCACAATGTTCAACTATAATGCACAATGTTCAACTATAATGCACAATGTTCAACTATACTGCACAATGTTCAACTATACTGCACAATGTTCAACTATAATGCACAATGTTCAACTATGATGCACAATGTTCAACTATAATGCACAATGTTCACATTTAAAGCACAATGTTCAACTATACTGCACAATGTTCAAAATATAATGCACAATGTTCAACTATAATGCACAATGTTCAACTATACTGCACAATGTTCAACTATACTGCACAATGTTCAACTATAATGCACAATGTTCAACTATACTGCACAATGTTCAACTATAATGCACAATGTTCAACTATAATGCACAATGTTCAACTATAATGCACAATGTTCAACTATAATGCACAATGTTCAACTATAATGCACAATGTTCAACTATAAAGCACAATGTTCAACTATAATGCACAATGTTCAACTATTTAAAGCCAAGTTCAACTATAATGCACAATGTTCAACTATAATGCAAATGTTCAACTATACTGCATTAATGTTCAACTATACTGCATAATGTTCAACTATAATGCACCCAAAGTTCAACTATAATGCCAAAGTTCAACTATAATGCACAATGTTCAACTATAATGCACAATGTTCAACTATACTGCACAATGTTCAAAATATAAGCACAATGTTCAACTATAATGCACATGTTCAACTATTTCTGGCACAAAAGTTCAACTATACTGCACAATGTTCAACTATAATGCACAATGTTCAACTATACTGCACAATGTTCAACTATAATGCACAATGTTCAACTATAATGCACAATGTTCAACTATAATACACAATGTTCAACTATAATGCACATTGTTCAACTATAATACACAATGTTCAACTATAATGCACAATGTTCAACTATAATGCACAATGTTCAACTATAATGCACAATAAAGGGTCGAAGAAAGTTTTCCTCAAACATTGAACATTTGTTTGTTATATAAACAATATCTGGTTAATGTGTTCATCACATCTGTGAACTCAGTGCAAAAAAATAAAATAAAAATACGTTATGTACACAAACCTAAATCAAAAATTAACTTAATAAGAGATTAGTGGTCAAGAGCTGACATATAGATCTTTATTTTTTATCCTCTCTTGGTAATTCCTGGAAAAAAACATATATAGGAGAAACAGGTAGATGTTTCAGTATTATTTATAGTAGTATTATAGTAGTGATAAACCTGGAAGGGCCATGTGGAGTCAGATGTTTGAATAAACGGGTTTATAAACATGAGGGATGTTAGAACAGATGTCTAGTCAGGTGTACCACTCATACCACCAAACAGATTTTGATAATTGCCAATCATTCATTGAAAAACTGTTTACAACCCATTCACCATTAGGTATTTTATATATATATATATTTATATATATATATATATATATATTTTAAATATATATATTATATATATATATATATATTATATATAATATATATATATATTTAAAATTATAATATATATATTATATATATATATATATATAAAATATTATAATATTAAGATATATATATTGGTATATATTCTGTACCAAAAGAACCTCAAAAAGCTTACTTAATTAACCTTATTATAACAAGCGTAATTTTATTTAGCCTAATCCAACTATACATATTTTAGATAAGTTTACAATTATTTAATAATAAACAAACACAATGAAATATATTTTTTTGGTTAAGTTCATAATAATTTTTGCGAAATTATTGCAAACACAAATTTTCGCTTGCCTTATTCGGCTGTACCACCCACAGCTTTGTAAAAGGTTATCAATATCTGCTGTGACAAACAATTAGCATATTTGTGCAGGAGGCACCTCTCCACGTCCTTGGGGAAGCCGCAGATAGTCTTCATGTGGACTGAATAACCCAGAGGACGGCACTGAAGGTTGTTTTTTGAGTCTTGCTGAACGACTGAGTTCTTCTGCACCAGGTAAACAGAGACCATTGTACCTCCTGGCTCTGATTGGCTCTTGCCTCAATGACGTCATCAGAACATTCGACTATGATTGGCTGAAAAGTTGACAGGAAAAAAAAAATAAAAATACCAAAATTAGTTATATTTTTAAATACATTATTTATTTTGGTTATGCAGGAATTAAACAAATAATCGAGCCTAAATATATTTCATTTAAGATCACAATATGCCAATATTTTCCTAAAAATGTCAGGGAAAAATATGCAAAGTCGCCATGACCCTCGGGATGGAGTCATCAGCCAATCAGCGGGCGGGAGGTGCGCGGATCAGGCCTTAAAAGCGAGTTGCGCTCAAAATAGGTCCCAGTCCTTCTTGTCAAGACGCAGACCTCAGAGGCCCACCCAGGCCAGACCACGCCACCAGTCCCAGACTCCAAGATGTGTTGGTAGAGGCAGCAGGAGAGACAGGTGTCAACGTCTAGTATAAATCCAGCTCAGTTGTAGGATTCGTGTTCCAGCTGAAAGATATGCATTACCTTTCTATATTTCTTGGTAAGTAAACTTAGTTAAATACATCATGTCGTCAGTCAGGTAGATACAGTAACATCCGTCACATCCACGTCATATTACTGCCAGTTAGAGTAGGATTGTGATTGTGTACAAGCCTCAGCAGGTGACAGAGGCAGCGAGCCCAGGATGAGAGGCACATACAACTGCATAAGATTTTTTTCTTATAATGTCTCTCAGGATAATTTTATCGAGTTATTATAACTTGATAAAGCTGTCCTCGAGTGCAAGTCCTATAAACAAAGAATACTTAACTGACAATAACCCAAGAGGGTTAACCCAGGATAACTCTTGAAAGACAAGCAGTATGGCTCATTTCCACTGCTTTCGTTAGTTCCACCACTAAGATACGATGCGCACTAGCATAGTGAACCATTTGGTACCTGTTTACTGTTAGGTGAATAGGATCAGCGTTCAGAACCTTGTTCTTAAATCCCACCTCACTGAGGGTTCAGCTTAATGTCCCCTCGATTTATAAACCAGCTAATAACCCTCGTGTTCTCATTCACATATTTCTACAGTAATATTACATAGAACATAAAGTTAAATGCTTCGCTCAACCACGTACATCATTCTCAGTGGTTCCTCTTAACACTTGATAAGTTTACACAGTGCTGATGTAATTCCCTCTATTGTTGGGGGTCTGGAAGGCTGCCAGACCTTACGTTTCATTAATTTCGCTGATTCGAGTTTAGATGGGCTTTTTACAGAGCATTTTCTTGGTAAAATCAGAGATTTAGCTGATAGAGAGTTGAATCTCGCACTTTTAGTTTTGTTTGTCAGCCGAGATGGATTTTTTCCTGGTTTGCTGTTATTTTCCCTCCGATTGCTGCGATGTATCCAGCATTCACTCTTGAAATCACATAACTTCCTTCCTTCCTTTCTTCCTTCCTATTAATAACATATTTGTCAGTGATTTCGTCTTCCTGTTAATAGTGATAAAAAATCTGCCTATTTTTTTCAGCATTTTCTTCACCTAAAATCATTGACCATCACGCCTCCTTTTTCTTCCCTATCAGCCGACGAAGACAATTGTGTTGCAACTCAGACCTCTGCAACACAATTGTCCTCAAATATTTGTTAAGTTATATCATGAATTAAGTAAAGATCCTGGACTTCACCTTACGAAACAGACAAACCAAATGTGATAGTAATTATGTACAATGTAAATTACAGGGGAAAAATAAACATGATATTAGAAGACAGGGGAGCTGACGCGCCTCTTAATTATATATATATATAATATAATATATATATATATATATATATATAAAATATATTATATTAATATATATATATAATATATAAAATATATAGGGAGGTACCACCTCTAAAACTGTTATAGGGACCCTCATCCTCAGGGAAAAGAATATATATATATATATATATATATATATATATATATTAGCAAACAGGAGAGCTTAACAATGCTTAACAAGCCACGAGGGGATAGAAATCTATTGCACAAGATATGTCATACTCTGGTGTGTCGTTACTGTCACACGGTCCGGTGCTTTACGCTTCTGCCTTCCCTCAAAATATTCCTCCCGCTAACTGTTGTTAGTCTTGCAACATTGCATAGCTCCTGACGACGCATGAGAATGTGAAAGATCTTGTGCTAAAAATTTCCATTTCCTCGTGGCTTGTTCTGCATATATATATTATGTAGGAAGTATTTAGATTTTTTCCTGTTTTATTTTCATGTTTGTGGTGCAAAATCTTTTATTAACAATGGATATTTATTATTTTATGTATACCTGGAGAATACCTATACCTGGAGTATACCTGGAGAATACCTATACCTGGAGTATACCTGGAGAATACCTATACCTGGAGTATACCTGGAGAATACCTATACCTGGAGTATACCTGGAGAATACCTATACCTGGAGTATACCTGGAGAATACATGTAAAGTATGTTTATACAGCTTCCTTAGTATTTTTCTATGAATTATCAGCAGTCTCCCAGGAATGTTGCCTCATTCAGAACACATTTCTCCATCTGGTGTAAAAGTTACAGCTGACTTAGTGTCTTAGAGCTGATCACTGCCTTTAAATTCTAATATAATATCCCTTTGATCTAAGTTAACGACCCTTAATTCTAGGTTATCTACCTTTATATCTACTGTAACTTAACGATCCTTATATCTAACTTAGCGACTTTTAGATTGAAGCTAACTCTATTATATTAACTTACAATCTCTTGGGCCTATCTTAACCCCTGGATCTAACTCAGCAACCCTTAGATCTAAGCCACCGATCCTCAAAGCTAACCTAGCGATCCCTGGATCTTAGATCTAACCTTCTTGACATTACCTCATCTAAGTAATTTATTACTTTGTCTCTCTCCTGTGTTATTCTTGTTTAATTTGTTTATAATCTGTTTGAACCTATCCCCTGTTTCAATGTGTGTGTGTGTGTGTGTGTGTGTGTGTGTGTGTGTGTGTGTGTGTGTGTGTGTGTGTGTGTGTGTGTGTGTGTGTGTGTGTGTGTGTGTGTACTCGCCTAATTATGGTTGCAGGGGTCGATTCGTAGCTTTTGGCCCAGCCTCTTCGCTAGTCGTTACTAGGTCCACTTTCTTCCTGCTCCAAAAGCTTTATGGTACCTCTTCTTAAAGGTATGTATGGATCCTGCCTCCACTACATCACCCTCCAGATTGTTCCACTTCCTGACAACTCTAAGACTGAAGAAATACTTCATTATATCCCTGTGACTCTTTTGAATTGTCAACATACCATCTCTGAAGCATTCTGTCACTATCCACCTTGTCAATTCCTCTCAGTATTTTGTGTCGTTATCATGTCCCCACTATCCTTCCTGCCCTCCAGTATCGTCAGGTTGATTCGCTTAACCTCTCCTCATAGGACATACCCCTTAGCTTTGGGACTAGTCTTGTCGCAAACCTTTGCGCTTTGTCTAATTTCTTAATGTGTTTGACCAGGTGTTGGTTCCATACTGGTGCTGCATACTAGAATATATAGGCTTGGCATACACAGTGTATTGTTTTGACTGACTCCTTATTCAAGTGTCGAAATGCTATTCTTAGGTTTGTCAGGCGCCCATATGCTACAGCAGTTATTTGGTTGATGTGCGCCTCAGGAGATGTGCTCAGTATGACACTCACCCTAAGATCCTTTACCTTGAGTGAGGTTTGCAGCCTTTGGCCTCGCTAGTATGTACTCCGTCTGCGGTCTTCTTTGACCTTTCCCAGGCTTCTTGACTTTGCAGTTGGTGGGTATTAAAATTCAGGAGGCAGTGTTGGACCAGGCATGCAGCTTGTCCAGATCCCTTTCTGTGTGTATGTGTGTGTACTCACCTAATTCACCTAATTGTGGTTGCATGGGTCGAGATTCAGCTCCTGGCCCCGCCTCTTCACTGACCGCTATTGGGTCCTCCCTCTCCTTGCTCCATGAGCTTTATCATACCTCGTCTTAAAACTATACATAGTTCCTGCCTCCGGTACATCGCTTGCCAGACTATTCCACTTCCTAACAACTCTGTAGCTAAAGAAATGCTTCCTAACATCCCTTTGACTCATCTGAGTCTTCAGCTTCTAATTGTGACCCCTTGTTTCTGTGTCCCATCTCTGGAACATCTTGTCTCTGTCCACCTTGTCTATGTGTGTGTGTGTGTACTCATCTAACTGTACTCACCTAATTGTGGTTGAAAGGGTCGATTCATAGCTCCTGGCCCCGCCTCTTCACTGGTCGCTACCAGATCCACTCTCTCCCTGCTCCATGAGCTTTATCATACCTCTTCTTAAATCTGCGTATGGAACTTGCCTCCACTACATCACTTCCCTGACTATTCCACTTCCTTACAACTCTATGGCTGAAGAAATACTTCCTAACATCCCTGTGACACATCTAAGTCTTCAGCTTCTAATTGTGACCAATTGTTGCTATATCCCATCTCTGGAACATCCTATCCCTATCCACCTTGTCAATTCCTCTCGGCATTTTATATTTCGTTGTCATGTCCCCTCTGTCCTCCAGCGTTGTCAGGTCGATTTCCCAAAACCTCTCGTAAAAGAGGTTTTGGGTGTGTGTGTGTCTCTGGTAACCCCCAAACAATTTGATTATATGGAGGTGATCCCTTTGCGTCCTGCCTGGCCAGCTCAAATGGATTGCATGGTCACCTGTGTGAGGGCGGAATGTATCTCTTTTTCTCCGCGCGCTCCTGCACTCACCTAGTTGTACTCACCTAGTTGAGGTTTTAGGGGTCGAGTCCAAGCTCCTGTCCCCGCCTCTTCACTGGTCGCTACTAGGTCACTCTCCCTGAATCATGAGTTTTATCATACCTCTGCTTAAAGCTATGTATGGATCCTGCCTCCACTACATCGCTTCCCAAACTATTCCACTTCCTGACTACTCTGTGGCTGAAGAAATACTTCCTAACATCCCTGTGATTCATCTGTGTCTTCAACTTCCAACTGTGTCCCCTTGTTGCTGTGTCCCATCTCTGGAACATCCTGTCTTTGTCACCGCGTGTGTGAGTGTGCGTGCGTGCGTGTGTGTGTTAGTTACCATTTTGTCCTAGGCACATGTCGATTAGACACTAGGCCTGTTGTGTGTACTCACCTATTTATACTCACCTATTTGTGGTTGCAGGGGTCGAGTCCTAGCTCCTGGCCCCGCCTCTTCACCGGTTGCTACTAGGCCCTCTCTCTCCCCGCTCCATGAGCTTTATCAAACCTCGTCTTAAAACTGTGTATGGTTCCTGCCTCCACTACGTCATTTTCTAGGCTATTCCACTGCCTTACAACTCTATGACTGAAGAAATACTTCCTACTATCTCTCTGACTCATTTGTGTCTTCAACTTCCAATTGTGGCCTCTTGTTTCTGTGTCCCCTCCCTGGAACATCCTGTCTTTGTCCACCTTGTCTATTCCACGCAGTATTTTATATGTCGTTATCATGTCTCCCCTGACCCTCCTGTCCTCCAGTGTCGTCAGGCAGATTTCCCTTAATCTTTCTTCATAGGACATTCCCCTTAGCTCTGGAACTAACCTTGTCGCAAACCTTTGTACTTTCTCTAGTTTCTTGACGTGCTTTATCAAGTGCGGGCTCCTGGTCCCGCATTCTGTAGCACTGCCCAATGGCTCACCTGACTCTTCAGCTTCCACCTGTGTCCTCTTGATCCTGGTCCTCTTAATTCAGTCTGTTTTTTTTATCTCTGTCGACTCCTTTCAACTACTTTTGTTGCATTCCTCTTAGTTGTGATTCGCGCGCGCACACATATACACATACAAACACACACACACACACACACCTGGTCAAGTACGTCAAGAAATTAGAGAAAGTGCAAAGGTTTGCAACGAGACTAGTTCCAGAGCTAAGAGGAATGTCCTGTGAAGAAAGGTTAAGGGAAATCGGCCTGACGACACTGGGGGACAAGAGGGTTAGGGGAGACATGATAACGGCATACAAAATACTGGGAGGAATTGACAGGGTGGACAGAGACAGGATGTTCCAGAGATGAGACACAGAAACAAGGGGTCACAATTTGAAGTTGAAGACCCAGATGAATCAGAGGGATGTTAGGAAGTATTTCTTCAGTCATAGAGTTGTCAGGAAATGGAATAGTCTGGCAAGTGATGTAGTGGAGGCAGGAACCATACATAGTTTTAAGACGAGGTATGATAAAGCTCATGGAGCAGGGAGAGAGAGGACCTAGTAGCGATCAGTGAAGAGACAGGGTTATGAATCGACCCCTGCAACGAAGAGGTGAGTACACTCACTCACACATATACATATATATATACATTTGTACATACACACACACACACACACATGGGCGAAGGATCATGAAAGTAGAGACACAGGAGAGGAAATACTTGATAAATTAGACACATGTGCATCTCTAGGGTATCTTTATTAAGGAAACGTTTCGCCACACAGTGGCTTCATCAGTCCATACACAGGAGAAACTTGAAGAACAGGAGGAGAATGAGGTAATCAGTCCCTCAACCTTGAGTCGATGTGGTCAGTCCATCAATCTTGAATAGAATACGGCATATGAGCGGAGTAGCTTATAAACCGTAGGCAGGAGAGGTGCAGCAGTCGTAGGTGGTGTCACATTTGTTCAATGTGGAAGTAGGTCGTGCCCAAGAATTAGGCAAGCGAAGAATTCCCAAGTATTAAGATCCCAAGAAGTTGCAGTGTCTGACAGGATTGTAGATGAATAGTTCACAGAACCGACATGTTGATAAATTAGACATCTACAATCCTGTCAGACACTGCAACTTCTTGGGATCTTAATACTTGGGAATTCTTCGCTTGCCTAACCCTTGGGCACGACCTACTTCCACATTGAACAAATGTGACACCACCTATGACTGCTGCACCTCTCCTGCCTACGGTTTATAAGCTGCTTCTCCGCTCATATGCCGTATTCTATTCAAGATTGATGGACTGACCACATCGACTCAAGGTTGAGGGACTGATTACCTCATTCTCCTCCTGTTCTTCAAGTTTCTCCTGTGTATGGACTGATGAAGCCATTGTGTGGCAAAACGTTTCCTTAATACAGATACCCTAGAGATGCACATGTGTCTAATTTATCAACGTGTCGGTTCTGTGAACCATTCATCTACAAGAGGAAATACTTATTCAGTCTGAATGTTGTAAGTAAATTTGGTATGACCTACATGATGAAGTGGTAGAAGCAAACTTAATACACAGTTTGAAGAGTAGGTATAATACGTCCCACAAGGCCAGGGAACATTAAATCTGGTAACTCGACATCCACAAATATAAATCGATGAGTACATGCGCGCGCACGAGCATGTACTCACCGTTCAAAGCATTATCAAATCCGTACACATACACATACATATTTTACACAGTTTGTATGCTTGTATGCATAGAATTCATACGTATATACCCAGGTATTCATGGGCATAATCTTGTAAGTTGGGCTATTCCAGCATGTGTCAATAGTATACATATTTCTTAGCTTTAGGCCTAATGATTTTCTTTTTTTCCCTTGACAGCGTGGGCGGTGGTGGTGGGTGGTACACGGGCGTGGAGCAGCAGCGAGGTGTCTTGTGCATCATGTGGCTCTGAATGCCAGTCAGCCTGTGGCACCCGCAACTTCCGTGCCTGTTGTTTCAACTTCCAGCGCCGCCGGCGGAGCGACTCTCTGGCTCACAGGTAAGTCCCGCCCTAACAGACTTAAAGTTATACAAGAATTTACTATATTACTGTGGCATTTTTACCTATTAAGACATGTTGAACGGACAGTGTGACCTGATAGTCCTCACAACGATGTGCCGGTCGTTTGTTCATGTGGTATCAGTATGTAATAGTGGGAGTACTGTCTCCCAAACGCCGGGTCACCAACTGGACAAGACCCGAGCTGGGACAGTACTGGCGAACCTCATCCAATTTAATGTCTCCTAAACCCGACAACTGTAGGAAGAAGATGGCCAGAATACTAAACGTAGTTTGATAGATAAAATATTAGCTGTGGTCCAACACGGACCAACGTGGTTGAGGAGATAGTGAGAACAGAAAAATAGTCCAAATATGGACTATTTCTCATTAGGAAATCGGGAAATCCTGAATAGCTGACTGAACGACTGAATCTATATGTTCATTATCTTGAACTTCGGCATGTCCAGAGGCCCAACAAAATACAACTTCTTTAATAGCCTGCAACTTACTCTGGTACTCCGGAACAACTACGAATAACTAGGCGGACATAGTCGTAACGCGTATGATAGCAGCGAGAGTAGCGTATAATTCTTCTGTGAAAATACTAGCCGATTCTAATAAATGACCTGATAACTCGTACAGGTAAAACAGCAGCATATTTGACACCACCGGAGATTTAGAACCATCAGTGGACACTGCAGTAGCATGACACTCTGAAGGTTATGATGAGACATTAAGATACATTGTTGAGGTTATGATGAGACATTAAGATACATTGTTGAGGTTATGATGAGACATTAAGATACATTGTTGAGGTTATGATGAAACATTAAGATGCATTGTTGAGGTTATGATGAAACATTAAGATACATAACAGAGGTTATGCAAAGGCACTGATATATTTGACAGAAGTTCTGAGAGTGCCTAGAACACGTGACTGGGATGATCATTACAGTTATGTGACTTGTATTCTTCTTCCCAGTTAAATAATGACTTTAAGACTGATATGCACTTTTATCTTTGCAGCAGCACCAGCATGACCGAGGCTGACTACTTAGGGCTACAAGGCCTATTGAAGCCTGGAGTAAGCTCCACCAGGGACTCTCATCTCTCACAGGTTCTACGTTCACTCTCCCGCACCCTGGATGGTTCTGCACCTGATCCTCTCTTCTATAAGGACCCTTCGGAGTCTCTATCCTCCGTCCTGGCTTCGCTGATGCAGGAGTCCAATGAGGAGGAGGAGGAGGAGTCTGATCTAGCAACCTCGCGAGGTGATACAGATGGTCATGTCAACAGTGGTGGATATAGTGGCACTTTTGGGGACGACTCTGCACTCTCCCGGCTGGTGGCTCTGGCGCTCCATCGCCCTCCACCGGCACTTCACCAGCGCCAACAAACTCTCCATAAACGGTATTCTTCGTCGCCGACAAACATAAGAAAATAAGACCGTCTTTATGGCTTCTATGGTATTATTTCTACATATACAAGGCTCCTCTTACCCCGTCCTGACCTGGTTTGACCTGTCCTGTGCCCCCACTGGAGGCTGCTTCTGCTGAATGATTCCTCTACTCTGCTATGACCTAACCACAGCCAGGTCATGACCCTTTGTAGCATATTACAACCATCGTTGGTGCTAAGAATAATATATTTGTATTAAAACACTTTATGAGACCGCACATTATTAATGTCTGTGCAGCTAAAATAACGAACCATGTAAAGGAGGAAGACCATAAACTGTCGCGAATATAAATATGAAATAAAAGTTTGTTGGAAATAAGTTTCTTTTTCCTAAGTAGCAAGTATAAAACTCGGGTGTCTTCGTCAGCACTGTTCTTATGACTCAGGTATCTTCGTCAACACTGTTCTTATGACTCAGGTATCTTCGTCAACACTGTTCTTATGACTCAGGTATCTTCGTCAACACTGTTTTTATGACTCAGGTATCTTCGTCAAAACTGCTCTTATGACTCAGGTATCTTCGTCAACACTGTTCTTATGACTCAGGTATCTTCGCCAACACTGTTTTTATGACTCAGGTATCTTCGTCAACACTGCTCTTATGACTCAGGTATCTTCGTCAACACTGTTCTTATGACTCAGGTATCTTCGTCAACACTGATTTTATGACTCAGGTGTCTTCATCAACACTGCTCTTACGACTCAAGTCTCTTCGTCAACACTGCTCTTACGACTCAAGTCTCTTCGTCAACACTGCTCTTACGACTCAAGTCTCTTCGTCAACACTGCTCCTATGACTCAGGTCCCGAATTTCACAAACAAAATTGTTGCTAGAGTTACAGTATTATTGATGGTGAAGCGCTAATCTCACAGGGGGTCATACAGCGCACGGGGAATCAAGGTAATCTTGCTTGTGCCGAGAAGTGAGAGGGTAGCTTCAGCTCTGGAGCAAGAGTTCTCGACCAGCATCAAGGCCCCTCCTCTTCTCTTTAAACAAATAAAAGACCTTAATTTTTTATTAGGAAAAACTGTGCGGGAAATATATTAAGAAGTATTTCCTGAAAGAGAATGATAAGAGTTAAAATGACTTGAAGAAGAGATGGTGTGCTGAAGCTGCCAGCTATGATAATAATAATAATAATAATTAATATAATAAATATAATAATAATAATAATAAAATAATATAATAATAATAATAATAATAAATAATAAAAATAATAATAATAATAATTATAATAACAACAATAATAATAATAATAATAATAATAATAATAATAATAATAATAATAATAATAATAATAATAATATCTTTTATTTCTACAAGTACATGTACGAGGTATACAATCCTAGCTGACATCAGTGACATACTACTATACAGAAAGCCGCTTGTTATGCTGAGCATTTCGGGCAAATTAAGTCAATTTTGTCCCCAGGATGCGACCCACACCAGTCGAATAACACCCAGGTCCCCATTTTACTGATGGGTGAACAGGGGCAACCAGTGTAAGGGAACACGCCCAATGTTTCTACCCTTGCCTGGAATCGAACCCAGACACTCAGCGTGTGAAGCGACAACTTTGCCTACCATGCAGTGATCCACCCTCAAACTGGCTGACAAAGTTTACCATGGTTTATGTTAACATGTCTGCAGGTATACTAACATTTCAAGGCTCATTGTTTTTTTACAACTGAATTAAAAGGCAAAGACCTGTTTTCCTGCCATGATTCATTTCAAAACCAGTCATGCCTGAGATAAACTAGGAAGGTATCCCCACAACACTCGTCTAACACCTAATTACAGTACCTATTTACTGTAAGGTTTGTCAGGAAACAGGACAAGTGTTTCCTGACGCGAGTCTTAGTCAGATGATGACTCGCATCTGGAGCTTTTGGTCATCTGACCGAGGCCTTCCACTGGCTTACCCCTCCACTCCTTGAAAAATTATGCCCATAGATATAACCATTCTTTTTCTCTAGACTACTGGGAAACTGGATTATTCAGCAGAAAAAAAATCAAGTTTGACCTTTTTTTAAGGCAAACTTGATTTCTACAACATGCAAATTTTTACGCATTTTCCTATAGCCAGAGAAGTGTATCCATATAGCCAGAGAAGTGTATCCATATAGCCAGAGAAGTGTATCCATATAGCCAGAGAAGTGTATCCATATAGCCAGAGAAGTGTATCCATATAGCCAGAGAAGTGTATCCATATAGCCAGAGAAGTGTATCCATATAGCCAGAGAAGTGTATCCATATAGCCAGAGAAGTGTATTCATATAGCCAGAGAAGTGTATCCATATAGCCAGAGAAGTGTATTCATATAGCAAGAGAAGTGTATCCATATAGCAAGAGAAGTGTATCCCTATAGCCAGAGAAGTGTATCCATATAGCCAGAGAAGTGTATTCATATAGCAAGAGAAGTGTATCCCTATAGCCAGAGAAGTGTATCCCTATAGACAGAGAAGTGTATCCATATAGCAAGAGAAGTGTATCCCTATAGACAGAGAAGTGTATCCCTATAGACAGAGAAGTGTATCCATATAGCAAGAGAAGTGTATCCCTATAGACAGAGAAGTGTATCCATATAGCAAGAGAAGTGTATCTCTATAGCCAGAGAAATGTATCCTTATAGACAGAGAAGTGTATCCCTATAAACAGAGAAGTGTATCCCTAAAGCCAGAGAGGTGTATCCCTATAGACAGAGAAGTGTATCCCTAAAGCCAGAGAGGTCTATCCCTATAGACAGAGAAGTGTATCCCTATAGACAGAGAAGTGTATCCCTATAGACAGAGAGGTGCATCCCTATAGACAGAGAAGTGTATCCATATAGACAGAGAGGTGTATCCCTATAGACAGAGAAGTGTATACCTATAGACAGATAAGTGTATCCCTATAGACAGAGAAGTGTATCCCTATAGCCAGAGAAGTGTATCCCTATAGCCAGAGAAGTATATCCATATAGCAAGAGAAGTGTATCCCTATAGCCAGAGAGGTGTATCCCTATAGACAGAGAAGTGTATCCCTATAGACAGAGAAGTGTATCCATATAGCAAGAGAAGTGTATCCCTAAAGCCAGAGAAGTGTATCCCTATAGACAGAGAAGTGTATCCCTATAAACAGAGAAGTGTATCCCTATAACCAGAGAAGTGTATCCCTATAGCCAGAGAAGTGTATCCATATAGCAAGAGAAGTGTATCCCTATAGACAGAGAAGTGTATCCATATAGCAAGAGAAGTGTATCCCTATAGCCAGAGAAGTGTATCCCTATAGCCAGAGAAGTGTATCCATATAGCCAGAGAAGTGTATCCCTATAGACAGAGAAGTGTATCCCTATAGACAGAGAAGTGTATCCCTATAGCCAGAGAAGTGTATCCATATAGCAAGAGAAGTGTATCCCTATAGCCAGAGAAGTGTATCCCTATAGCCAGAGAAGTGTATCCCTATAGCCAGAGAAGTGTATCCATATAGCCAGAGAAGTGTATCCATATAGCAAGAGAAGTGTATCCATATAGCAAGAGAAGTGTATCCCTATAGCCAGAGAAGTGTATCCCTATAGCCAGAGAAGTGTATCCCTATAGCCAGAGAAGTGTATCCATATAGCCAGAGAAGTGTATCCATATAGCAAGAGAAGTGTATCCATATAGCCAGAGAAGTGTATCCATATAGCAAGAGAAGTGTATCCCTATAGCCAGAGAAGTGTATCCCTATAGCTGTTTAGAAGACAATATCAGTGTTCAGCGTGTGATTACTTATCCATACATAACACTGATCTTCCTGAGACTCACAGGTTGTCTGTCTATGAAAAAAAAAAATATAAAAAGAACACGTCGTTGGGAGCCAAATAAATCGAAAATGCGACCTAAAACTTAGAAAACAAAGAAAATAATCATAATATGATGTTGAGTCTTGACAGCTGAAACACCAACATTATGTGTCAGCAACATGACAAACCTGGTGTTGTGACGGAGGGTTCTATTAATGATCAAGTGAAGGTAGGTTCACCTGTCCCATCCAACCACGGCAGCTACAGTTACTACTGGACAACCACGGCAGTTGTAGTCACTACTGGACAACCACTGTAGCACACGGCACATGTGTTAAGTCACTACTGGACAACCACTGTAGTTCAGTCACTACTGGACAACCACGCATTGTAGTCATACGGACACCGTATGTCACTACTGGAACCGGAGTTATCCTAGACAACCACTGTAGTTACAGTCACTACTGACAATCACGGATACAGTCATACTGACACACTGCAGTTTAAGTCACTACTGGACAACCACGGTAGTTAGTCACTACTGGACAACCACGGCAGTTGTAGTCACTACTGGACAACCACGGTAGTTAGTCACTACTGGACAACCACGGTAGTTACAGTCACTACTGGACAACCACGGTAGTTACAGTCACTACTGGACAACCACGGTAGTTACAGTCACTACTGGACAACCACGGTAGCTACAGTCACTACTGGCAACCACGGAGCTCAGTCACTACTGACAACCACGGCAGCTACAGTCACTACTGGACAACCACGGCAGTTGTAGTCACTACTGGACAACCACGGTAGTTACAGTCACTACTGGACAACCACGGTAGCTACAGTCACTACTGGACAACCACGGTAGCTACAGTCACTACTGGACAACCACGGCAGCTACAGTCACTACTGGACAACCACGGCAGTTGTAGTCACTACTGGACAACCACGGTAGTTACAGTCACTACTGACGAGTACAAACCAACGGTAGTTACAGTCACTACTGGACAACCACGGTAGCTACAGTCACTACTGGACAACCACGGCAGCTACAGTCACTACTGGACAACCACGGCAGTTGTAGTCACTACTGGACAACCACGGTAGTTACAGTCACTACTGGACAACCACGGTAGTTACAGTCACTACTGGACAACCACGGTAGTTACAGTCACTACTGGACAACCACGGTAGCTACAGTCACTACTGGACAACCACGGTAGTTACAGTCACTACTGGACAACCACGGAGTGTAGTCACTACTGGACAACCACGGTAGTTACAGTCACTACTGGACAACCACAGTAGTTACAGTCACTACTGGACAACCACGGTAGTTACAGTCACTACTGGACAACCACGGTAGTTACAGTCACTACTGGACAACCACGGTAGCTACAGCCATTACTGGACAACCACGGTAGCTACAGTCACTACTGGACAACCACGGTAGCTACAGTCACTACTGGACAACCACGGTAGCTACAGTCACTACTGGACAACCACGGTAGCTACAGTCATTACTGGACAACCACGGTAGTTACAGTCACTACTGGACAACCACGGTAGCTACAGTCACTACTGGACAACCACGGTAGCTACAGTCACTAGTGGACAACCACGGTAGCTACAGTCATTACTGGACAACCACGGTAGTTACTGTCACTACTGGACAACCACGGTAGCTACAGTCACTACTGGACAACCACGGTAGTTACAGTCACTACTGGACAACCACGGTAGCTACAGTCACTACTGGACAACCACGGTAGTTACAGTCACTACTGGACAACCACGGTAGCTACAGTCACTACTGGACAACCACGGCAGCTACAGTCACTACTGGACAACCACGGTAGTTACAGTCACTACTGGACAACCACGGTAGCTACAGTCACTACTGGACAACCAAGGTAGCTACAGTCACTACTGGACAACCACGGTAGCTACAGTTACTACTGGACGACCACGGCAGCTACAGTTACTACTGGACAACCACGGTAGCTACAGTACTACTGGACAACCACGGAGTTACAGTCACTACTGGACAACCACGGCAGCTACAGTCACTACTGGACAACCAAGGTAGCTACAGTCATACTACTGGACAACCACGGCAGCTACAGTACTACTGGACAACCACGGCAGCTACAGTTACTACTGGACAACCACGGTAGCTACAGTTACTACTGGACAACCACGGCAGCTACAGTCACTACTGGACAACCACGGCAGCTACAGTCACTACTGGACAACCAGGGAAGCTACAGTCACTGCTGGACAACCACGGCAGCTAGTCACTACTGGACAACCACGGCAGCTACAGTCACTACTGGACAACCACGGCAGCTACAGTTACTACTGGACAACCACGGTAGCTACAGTTACTACTGGACAACCACGGTAGCTACAGTCACTACTGGACAACCACGGAAGCTACAGTCACTACTGGACAACCACGGTAGCTACAGTCATACTGGACAACCACGGCTAGCTAAGTTACTACTGAACAACCACGGTAGCTACGGTCACTACTGGACAACCACGGTAATTACAGTTACTACTGAACAACCACGGCAGCTACAGTCACTACTGGACAACCACGGTAGCTACAGTTACTACTGGACAACCACGGCAGTTACAGTTACTACTGGACAACCACGGTAGCTACAGTTACTACTGAACAACCACGGTAGCTACAGTCACTACTGGACAACCACGGTAGTTACAGTCACTACTGGACAACCACGGTATACAGTCACTACTGAGACAACCACGGAGCTACAGTCACTACTGGACAACCACGGCAGCTACAGTTACTACTGGACAACCACGGTAGCTACAGTTACTACTGGACAACCACGGCAGCTACAGTCACTACTGGACAACCACGGCAGCTACAGTCACTACTGGACAACCACGGCAGCTACAGTCACTGCTGGACAACCACGGCAGCTACAGTCACTACTGGACAACCACGGCAGCTACAGTCACTACTGGACAACCACGGCAGCTACAGTTACTACTGGACAACCACGGTAGCTACAGTTACTACTGGACAACCATGGCAGGTACAGTCACTACTGGACAACCAGGGTAGCTACAGTCACTACTGGACAACCACGGCAGCTACAGTCACTACTGGACAACCACTGCAGCTAGTCACTACTGGACAACCACGGCAGCTACAGTCACTACTGGACAACCACGGTAGCTACAGTTACTACTGGACAACCACGGCAGCTACAGTTACTACTGGACAACCACGGTAGCTACAGTTACTACTGAACAACCACGGTAGCTGCAGTCACTACTGGACAACCACGGTAGCTACAGTCACTACTGGACAACCACGGTAGCTACAGTTACTACTGGAACACACGAGCACGTCACTATGGACACGTAGCTAAGTACTACTGAACAACCACGGCAGCTACAGTCACTACTGGACAACCACGGTAGCTACAGTTACTACTGGACAACCACGGCAGCTACAGTTACTACTGGACAACCACGGTAGCTACAGTTACTACTGAACAACCACGGTAGCTACATTCACTACTGGACAACCACGGTAGCTACAGTCACTACTGGACAACCACGGTAGCTACAGTACTATGACAACCACGGTAGCTACAGTTACTACTGGACAAACCACGGTCAGCTACAGTACTACTGAACAACCACGGTAGTTACAGTCACTACTGGACAACCACGGTAGCTACAGTCACTATTGGACAACCACGGTAGCTACAGTCACTACTGGACAACCATGGTAGCTACAGTTACTACTGAAACCACGGTAGCTACATTACTACTGGACAACCACGGTAGCTACAGTTGACTACTGGACAACCACGGAGCTACAGTCACTATGGACAACCACGGTAGCTACAGTCACTACTGGACAACCACGGCAGCTACAGTCACTAGCTGGACAACCACGTAGCACTAGTCACTACTGGACAACCACGGCAGCTACGGTCACTACTGGACAACCACGGCAGCTACAGTCACTACTGGACAACCACGGTAGCTACAGTTACTACTGGACAACCACGGCAGCTACAGTTACTACTGGACAACCACGGTAGCTACAGTTGCTACTGGACAACCACGGCAGCTACAGTCACTACTGGACAACCACGGCAGCTACAGTCACTACTGGACAACCACGGGAGCTACAGTCACTGCTGGACAACCACGCAGCTAAGTTACTACTGGACAACCATGGCAGCTACAGTCACTACTGGACAACCACGGTAGCTACGGTCACTACTGGAAACCAGTAGCTACGTACTACTACAACAGTAGTAGTACTACTGGACAACCACGGCAGCTACAGTCACTACTGGACAACCACGGTAGCTACAGTTACTACTGGACAACCACGGCAGCTACAGTCACTACTGGACAACCACTGCAGCTAGTCACTACTGAACAACCACGGCAGCTACAGTCACTGAACGTAGTGACTACAACCACGGAGCTACAGTTACTACTGAGAACCAGGCTAGCTACAGTTACTATACACAGGACTACACCACGGACAGTAGCTACGGTCACTACTGGACAACCACGGTAGCTACAGTTACTACTGAACAACCACGGTAGCTGCAGTCACTACTGGACAACCACGGTAGCTACAGTCACTACTGGACAACCACGGTAGCTACAGTTACTACTGAACAACCACGGTAGCTACGGTCACTACTGGACAACCATGGTAGCTACAGTTACTACTGAACAACCACGGCAGCTACAGTCACTACTGGACAACCACGCTAGCTACAGCTACTACAGTACAACCACGGCAGCTACAGTTACTACTGGAGAACCACGGTAGCTACAGTTACTACTGAACAACCACGGTAGCTACAGTCACTACTGGACAACCACTGTAGCTACAGTCACTACTGGACAACCACGGTAGGTACAGTTACTACTGAACAACCACGGTAGCTGCAGTCACTACTGGACAACCACGGTAGCTACAGTCACTACTGGACAACCACGGTAGCTACAGTTACTACTGAACAACCACGGTAGCTACGGTCACTACTGGACAACCACGGTAGCTACAGTCACTACTGGACAACCACGGTAGCTACAGTCACTACTGGACAACCACGGTAGCTACAGTCACTACTGGACAACCACGGTAGCTACAGTCACTACTGAACAACCACGGTAGCTACAGTCACTACTGGACAACCACGGTAGCTACAGTTACTACTGAACAACCACTTCAGCTACGGTCACTACTGGACAACCACGGTAGCTACAGTCACTACTGGACAACCACGGTAGCTACCGTCACTACTGGACAACCACGGTAGCTACAGTCACTACTGGACAACCACGGTAGCTACAGTTACTACTGGACAACCACGGTAGCTACAGTCACTACTGGACAACCACGGTAGCTACGTCACTACTGGACAACCACGGTAGCTACAGTCACTACTGGACAACCACGGAGCTACAGTTACTACTGGACAACCACGGAGCTACAGTCACTACTGGACATAGCCACGTAGCTACTAGTACACTCACTGGACAACAGGTAGTACAGTGCACTACTGACATACTACGTTAGTACAGTTACTACTGGACAACCACGGTAGCGTTACAGTACTATTGGACACCACCCGGGACAGTCACTACTTGTGACAAACGCGGCATGTACCAGTATCTCATTGGACACCAACCGCAGTACAGTCACTACTGACCGCCACGGCAGCTACAGTTACTATCTGGACAACCACGGCAGTACAGTATAGCATGGACAACAGCCGGCATTACAATATCCTCATGGACACCACGGGCACTACAGTACTCATGGTAACACGGCAGCTACCAGTCACTATTGTGACCGTGGGTACTCATGACACTGTGATGCATCATTGTGACACCGTAACCGTCATTGTGACACTAGCTGCCCTCATTGTGACTCCAGTAGCCCGTTATTGTGACACCAGTAGCCGTAACTGTGACACTAGCTCACGTTGCTGTGACACCAGTACCCGTTATTGTGACACCAATATCCGTCATTGTGACACCAGTATCCGTCATTGTGACACCAGTATCCGTCATTGTGACACCAGTATCTGTCATTGTGACACCATTATCCGTCACTGTGACACCAGTATCCGTCATTGTGACACCTGTATCCGTCATTGTGACACCAGTATCGGTCATTGTGACACCAGTATCGGTCATTGTGACACCAGTATCCGTCATTGTGACACCAGTATCCGTCATTGTGACACCAGTATCCGTCATTGTGACACCAGTATCTTTCATTGTGACACCATTATCCGTCATTGTGACACCAGTGTCCGTCATTGTGACACCAGTATCCGTCATTGTGACACCAGTATCCGTCATTATGACACTAGCTGCTGTCACTGTGACATTAGTGAACGTCATTGTGATACCAGTACCCGTCATTGTGACACCAGTATCCGTCATTGTGACACTAGTATCCGTCATTGTGACACCAGTATCCGTCATTGTGACACCAGTATCCGTCATTGTGACACCAGTATCCGTCATTGTGACACCAGTACCCGTCATTGTGACACCAGTACCCGTCATTGTGACACCAGTACCCGTCATTGTGACACCAGTACCCGTCATTGTGATATTAACTTCCGTCATTGTAACACCAGTAGCCATCATTGTTACACTAGTTGCCGTCACTGTGACATCAGTACCCATCATTGTGACACCAGTACCCGTCATTGTGACACTACCTGCCGTCATTGTGACACCAGTACCTATCATTGTGACAACCAGTACCAACCTCGTGTTGAGCAGCTCCAAGTATTGGGCCAAATCACTGAGAGCGGAGTATGATGGAATGTCCTCCGCACATTACAGCATTATAGGGGGGATACACCATGCCAGGATAAAGCCGTCAGGGATGATTAATTCCTGGTTGACGAGGGGGAGAATGTCAGTAGGCGAGGGTTTTCCCTCAGAGACAAATTAAACACAGTTACGTAGATATATCAATCTACTTGGGGGTCCCCCCTCAAGGAAGGTTCCTTGATGTTGGTGAGGGGCTCTTGATTTAGGGAATTGGATCTGTGCTCCAGTTCCCCAAATTAAGCCTGAATGCCTTCCACATACCCCCCCAGGCGCTGTATAATCCTCCGGGTTTAGCGCTTCCCCCTTGATTGTAATAATAATAATACTTGGGGGTCCTCCAGACGAGGCTCAGCCGCAGACTATGAAAAAATATGTACCTGCCCAAATACATTGCCAGCTGACCTATATCTACCAATACTGTTTATTGTTTTATAATTTGTAAGTGTCTTTTTTATCCTATTTCTTTTCAAATCAAATTACTTGTCATGTGAAGTCAGCTGGAGTTGATTGTTGTCGTTAGGTTAGGTTAGGTAAGGTTTGTCAGGAAACAGTACAAGTGTTACCTAACGCGGGATTTAGTCATATGATGAACCACAGTTGGAGCTTTTGGTTATCTGACCGAGGCCTTCCACTGGCTTACCCCTCCACCCCTTTAAAAATTATGTTACGATTTAAACCATTTCGATGGTTGTCGTGTAAGACTTTCCTCTTATCTCAGCTGTATTGACCTTGATGCCGGTGAGAGGCTCTTGATCTTAAGAGCTGGACCTGCCCTACCCTTCCTTGGATCGATCCTGAATACCTCCTCTCCGCCAGATGCTGTATATCCCTCTGTCCGTCATAATTCCCAACAAAACCCAGTAAAATATTTAATCTGCTTCTAAATAAGGAATGCCATTGTTGAAAGTTTGAAGCCAGCCAGAAGAATCATTCTTCAGTTATTCATTATTTCCAAGTTTTCCTTGATTATTAATAAATTTACAAATTTACACAGTCTAAACTTACTGGGTCCAATTTATTTTATACAATACATTAACGTTGATGATTTAAACCAGTCAGAAGAGGCATTATTTATTGAATGACAATCAGCATCACAATTTATTTAATAAAACTGACAAATTGGGACTTATGCAGCTCAATAATAAGGCGAAACATGCGTACAGGAAAGCACCCTAGCGCTAAAAGTTTAAAATCGAGCAGACGAGGCATTTTCCAGATGTCGCATAAACTCCAGTAATTCCAAGTTCTCTGTGTTACTATAATGAAAAATTTTCACCTGCACAAACTAACATCATCAGGTACCATATATACATAAGATACACCAGACATTACAGATTGAAACCATTAGAAAGAGATATCAGTTATATTTAAACTTATATATAAGGGAAAAACTCGCACCATTTCAGACATAAAACTCGTGATTGTGTACCTACACTTTACTGTCACTCTCCGCCGTCGTCAGAGTAGGATGTACCTTATGTGAATGAAGCGAAGCAGCAGAAGCTTTCGTAAGTCATCTGACCCTTCAGAAATCTTGGAATGGGTTACATAACACTTGTTACAGGGCATCTGCACAGGACAATAGTTGCCTGATTTCCTGCCCTGCTTACCATACAATAATGTTGAAAATCTGAAATCGATTGAACGAAGTCTTATATTATGAAGGAAATAAAAAAAAGAAATATAAGGAAAGAAAAAATGCTGGCAACCCATTCAAGGTCCCTTTCTTGGATGTGCAACAATGTCATGGATGATTTTGAAGATAACTAGACGATGGCTCCCTTTCTTCTCCAGGACGAAAGGATGGTATCGTCCAAGTTAGAATCTCTAGGCTAGGGGCTAGATGGGTTGGTGGTGGCACAGCGGACGTTGTAGTAATGATCACAGACACGATAATTGGCACTGAAGAGAGTAGCGTTGGGACACAGGAAGCTGTACATGAAGCGACCCTTGCAGATATGGAACGCCTGGGAAAATGAAAAGCCTAGTTATATATATATATATATATATATATATATATATATATATATATATAATATATATATATATATATATATATATATATATATATATATATAATATATATATATATATATATATATATATATATATAAACATAAAATGAACAAGGAGGCTTTAGGAAAGTAGGGGGTGTGTGGACCAGGTGTTTACAGTGAAACATATTAGTGAACAGTATTTAGATAAGGCTAAAGAGGTCTTTGTGGCATTTATGGATTTGGAAAAGGCGTATGGACAGGGTGGATAGGGGGGCAATGTGGCGGATGTTGCAAGTGTATGGTGTAGGAGGTAGGTTACTGAAAGCAGTAAAGAGTTTTTACGAGGATAGTGAGGCTCAAAGTTAGAGTATGTAGGAAGAGGGGAATTTTTTCCCAGTAAAAGTAGGCCTTAGACAAGGATGTGTGATGTCACCGTGGTTGTTTAATATATTTATAGATGGGGTTGTAAGAGAAGTAAATGCGAGGGTCTTGGCAAGAGGCGTGGAGTTAAAAGATAAAGAATCACACACAAAGTGGGAGTTGTCACAGCTGCTCTTTGCTGATGACACTGTGCTTTGGGAGATTCTGAAGAGAAGTTGCAGAGATTGGTGGATGAATTTGGTAGGGTGTGCAAAAGAAGAAAATTAAAGGTGAATACAGAAAGAGTAAGGTTATGAGGATAACAAAAAGATTAGGTGATGAAAGATTGAATATCAGATTGGAGGGAGAGAGTATGGAGAGGTGAACGTATTCAGATATTTGGGAGTGGACGTGTCAGCGGATGGGTCTATGAAAGATGAGGTGAATCATAGAATTGATGAGGGAAAAAGAGTGAGTGGTGCACTTAGGAGTCTGTGGAGACAAAGAAACTTTGTCCTTGGGAGGCAAAGAGGGGAATGTATGAGAGTATAGTTTTACCAACGCTCTTATATGGGTGTGAAGCGTGGGTGATGAATGTTGCCAGCGAGGAGAAGGCTGGAGGCAGTGGAGATGTCTGTCTGAGGGCAATGTGTGGTGTGAATATAATGCAGAGAATTCGTAGTTTGGAAGTTAGGAGGAGGTGCGGGATTACCAAAACTGTTGTCCAGAGGGCTGAGGAAGGGTTGTTGAGGTGGTTCGGACATGTAGAGAGAATGGAGCGAAACAGAATGACTTCAAGAGTGTATCAGTCTGTAGTGGAAGGAAGGCGGGGTAGGGGTCGGCCTAGGAAGGGTTGGAGGGAGGGGGGGTAAAGGAGGTTTTGTGTGCGAGGGGCTTGGACTTCAGCAGGCATGCGTGAGCGTGTTTGATAGGAGTGAATGGAGACAAATTGGTTTTTAATACTTGACGTGCTGTTGGAGTGTGAGCAAAGTAACATTTATGAAGGGATTCAGGGAAACCGGCAGGCCGGACTTGAGTCCTGGAGATGGGAAGTACAGTGCCTGCACTCTGAAGGAGGGGTGTTAATGTTGCAGTTTAAAAACTGTAGTGTAAAGCACCCTTCTGGCAAGACAGTGATGGAGTGAATGATGGTGAAAGTTTTTCTTTTTCGGGCCACCCTGCCTTGGTGGGAATCGGCCGGTGTGATAATAAAAAAAAAAAAAAAATAAAAAAAAAACATAAAAAGGCACACTAGGTTTAGAACAGTTACGAAGACAAAACATTTTGATAGATTTGGCTTGATGAATAATTCCTTACTACTGTAACCTAGTAGTCAGTTTACCTCACCTAGTAGTCAGTTTACCTCACCTAGTAGTCAGTTTACCTCACCTAGTAGTCAGTTTACCTCACCTAGTAGTCAGTTTACCTCACCTAGTAATAAGTTTACCTCACCTAGTAGTCAGTTTATCTCACCTAGTAGTCAGTTTACCTCACCTAGTAATCAGTTTACCTCACCTAGTAGTCAGTTTACCTCACTTAGTAGTCAGTTTACCTCACCTAGTAGTCAGTTTACCTCACCTAGTAGTCAGTTTACCTCACCTAGTAGTCAGTTTACCTCACCTAGTAGTCAGTTTACCTCACCTAGTAGTCAGTTTACCTCACCTAGTAGTCAGTTTACCTCACCTAGTAATAAGTTTACCTCACCTAGTAGTCAGTTTATCTCACCTAGTAGTCAGTTTACCTCACCTAGTAATCAGTTTACCTCACCTAGTAGTCAGTTTACCTCACTTAGTAGTCAGTTTACTCACCTAGTAGTCAGTTTACCTCACCTAGTAGTCAGTTTACCTCACTAGTAGTCAGTTTACCTCACCTAGTAGTCAGTTTACCTCACCTAGTAGTCAGTTTACCTCACCTAGTAGTCAGTTTACCTCACCTAGTAATAAGTTTACCTCACCTAGTAGTCAGTTTATCTCACCTAGTAGTCAGTTTACCTCACCTAGTAATCAGTTTACCTCACCTAGTAGTCAGTTTACCTCACCTAGTAGTCAGTTTACCTCACCTAGTAGTCAGCTTACCTCACCTAATAGTCAGTTTACCTCACCTAGTAGTCAGTTTACCTCACCTAGTAGTCAGTTTACCTCACCTAGTAGTCAGTTTACCTCACCTAGTAGTCAGTTTACCTCACCTAGTAGTCAGTTTACCTCACCAAGTAGTCAGTTTACCTCACCTAGTAGTCAGTTTACCTCACCTAGTAGTCAGTTTACCTCACCTAGTAATCAGTTTACCTCACCTAGTAGTCAGTTTACCTCACCTAGTAGTCAGTTTACCTCACCTAGTAGTCAGTTTACCTCACCTAGTAGTCAGTTTACCTCACCTAGTAGTCAGTTTACCTCACTAGTATCAGTTACCTCACCTAGTAGTCAGTTTACCTCACCTAGTAGTCAGTTTACCTCACCTAGTAGTCAGTTTACCTCACCTAGTAGTCAGTTTACCTCACCAAGTAGTCAGTTTACCTCACCTAGTAAGTCAGTTTACCTCACCTAGTAGTCAGTTTACCTCACCTAGTAGTCAGTTTACCTCACCTAGTAGTCAGTTTACCTCACCTAGTAGTCAGTTTACCTCACCTAGTAGTCAGTTTACCTCACCTAGTAGTCAGTTTACCTCACCTAGTAGTCAGTTTACCTCACCTAGTAGTCAGTTTACCTCACCTAGTAACAGTTTACCTCACCTAGTAGTCAGTTTACCTCACCTAGTAGTCAGTTTATACCTTACCTAAGTAGTCAGTTTACCTCACCTAATAGTCAGTTTACCTCACCTAGTAATCAGTTTACCTCACCTAGTAGTCAGTTTACCTCACCTAGTAGTCAGTTTACCTCACCTAGTAGTCAGTTTACCTCACCTAGTAGTCAGTTTACCTCATCTAGTAGTCAGTTTACCTCACCTAGTAGTCAGTTTACTTCACCTAGTAGTCAGTTTACCTCACCTAGTAGTCAGTTTACCTCACCTAGTAGTCAGTTTACCTCACCTAGTAGTCAGTTTACCTCACCTAGTAGTCAGTTTACCTCACCTAGTAGTCAGTTTACCTCACCTAGTAGTCAGTTTACCTCACCTAGTAGTCAGTTTACCTCACCTAGTAGTCAGTTTACCTCACCTAGTAGTCAGTTTACCTCACCTAGTAATCAGTTTACCTCACCTAGTAGTCAGTTTACCTCACCTAGTAATTAGTTTACCTCACCTAGTAGTCAGTTTACCTCACCTAGTAATCAGTTTACCTCACCTAGTAGTCAGTTTACCTCACCTAGCAGTCAGGCTACATCACCTAGCAGCCAGACTACATCACCTAGCAGCCAGTTTACCTCAGTAGCCAGGCTACATCACCTAGCAGCCAGTTTACCTCAATAGCCAGGCTTCTTCACCTAGCAGCCAGTTTACCTCAGTAGCCAGGCTACTTCACCTAGCAGCCAGTTTACCTCAGTAGCCAGGCTACTTCACCTAGCAGCCAGTTTACCTCAGTAGCCAGGCTACTTCACCTAGCAGCCAGTTTACCTCAGTAGCCAGGCTACTTCACCTAGCAGCCAGTTTACTTCAGTAGCCAGGCTACTTCACCTAGCAATCAGTTTACCTCAGCAGCCAGGCTACATCACCTAGCAATCAGTTTACCTCAGCAGCCAGGCTACATCACCTAGCAGCCGGTTAACCTCACCTGGCAGCCAGCCTCGGGGTCAGGAAAAAGACCCGAGCGTCCCTCACAGGAAAAGGCAGTGTCAGGTACTTGGCTGTACGTAGGGAAGGGCAGGTCATCAGGGTCAGCCAGCACGTCATCTGTACAAACATTATTATGTTACAACGGTAATGGAAAGAAGGATCAATAATACAAAAGTTATGAGGGACTGACAACCTCAAAACTACGTCTTTAAGGGTGAGGGACTGATTACATCTTTACATCTCTACTGCATCTGCTGCCTCTGTACTCGACTGAAGAAGTCTACTGTGTAGGCGAAACGTTTCGGAATAAAGATACCCAAATGTTGCATATGTCTTACTTATCAACTTGTCCGTATTGTATATCGATATCATATTCATTTATCTAACCTAAATTTGAAGCCAAAAGGGGTGAAGGGGTAAGCCAGCGGAAGGCCTCGGTCAGATGACCAAAAGCTCCAACTGCGGGTCAGGAAACACTTGTCTTGTTTCCTGACAGAAGTTTGTCCCATTACCAGTAATTAATTTCCAACTGGACATCTCTAAAGGAATTTTAAAGATAATCGCAAGTTTGCAATTAGGAAGCCATGTCAGCCGTGAGGGTGTCAACGTTATAAAAATGTTGGTGAGGTGTTGATCAGTTGCAGTTTTATACCTGCAGTGTAAGTACGTCTCTGGCACCACACTGATGGACTGAATAATGGTGAAACTGGTTTTTTTCTTTTCCGGGTCATCCTGCCTTGGTGGGACACGGCAAATATGTTAAAAAAATTAATGATTTATTTTTGCATATAGACAGTCACTATCACTGATAATGATTTTGATTATTATTTTTAGACAGTCACTATCTCTTATTATTCATTGATAATGATTTTAATTATTTTTTTATATAGATAGTCACTATTTTTTCATTATTCATTGATAATGAGTTTAATTATTTTTATACAGATAGTCACTATCTTTTATTATTCATTGATAATAATTTTAACGATTTTTTTGTATACAGATAGTCACTATTTTGTTCATTATTCATTAATAACAACCAGAGTTGTGGCTACGTTGGTCAGTGTTACGCTGACCATGGTGATGGTCGGTGGTCTTGTTAATGTGATCTGTTATCCGACATTTTATTGGCAATTTCGGCCCTTATTTGTGAAGGTATGTAATCTACTTTTGTAATATATTAGAGGCATGACCTGGCTCCACACGTGCCTGTGGAAGAAGAAGCATAATGACGGTAATAGCCGATATTTTTGTGGCAATGACGGTAATAATCGATATTTTTGTAGCAATTTCGGGTCTTATTTCTAAAGGTATACAATGTTTTTTGTAATATATTAGAGGTATAACATGGCTCCACACGTGCAAAAAGAAATATAATGAAGGTAATTGTGGAAAATACTTTATATATTTTCCGGAAATACGGTAATTTATAGGTAAATAGATGCCCTATATTGTATTTTTAAAAGAAGTATGATATCGAAAATGGGAAACCTGCGGCTGGGGGAGTCACTCGCCATTTTGGTTTTGAATTGAATAGAACGTTAGTGTAATAGGAAGAATTTTTCGTGCTCTAGAGGTAAAATTGTGTTGACACCTCTCAAATAGGAGGCGAAATTGGTGGATGTGCATTCCTGCATAACTTGAGATATCAGGCGACTGGACAAGACAGCTCCAGGAACATCAGATAAGTCTTATGTTATAACTCTGGCCAGTGTTATTTTCATGTATAGACAGTGAGGTTTTCTGAGTATGATACACATTAATCTCCAGTCAAATTGGTGAGTGATTTTTAAGATATTCTCCTGTTATGTATGTGTATCTATAATCATTTATTATTTTTAATATACAGTCCACAAATTTATATATTTACCAGCATTCCTGGTGATGTATATTTCATTTAATTAATAGGTCCAGAGCAACTTGTGGATATGACAGTGGTAGGTATCGAAGGGGGACATTTTTTGCGATCTAGGTGTCCCAAATTCCTACTTGTCTAACTGATAAATAATAATTATCTATGTTCATTTATTGTTATGTAAATAATGATACATTCAGATAAATGCAATTTTCCACAGTAATTATATATGTTGGTTTAAAAAGACAGGTGAGCCAATACTAGGACGTATATACTAGAAAACGTTTCGCCCCTGGGATATTGTCTAACAGTTATGTCTTAGTGTCTACTTAAGTGTCTTTCTAAACCAGTTTGTGTGTATCTCTTAAAAAGGTTTATACGAATTAAAACTTATTGACATTTTTAGGGTTTATATTTTCGTATTAGAGGCGCCCTTGGCTGAGTGTAAACAAAGACTCATATCTACTGATGGCGGAGTCGGGTTAAGGTGGGTTACCTCAGGTTAGGTCACGTTTTTACAATCTGTACAACAAAATATTATCTCGACTGTAAAACTGGCTTAATATTGCATAATTGAGACTATAATTAGCGACGGGAAGCTGTCAGGAAGCAGACGTCTTTCACCGTAATATTTATTAAATATAATAATAATAATAATAATAATTATAATTAATCTTTATTTCTACATGGTCAAGGTATACAGTCTTAACTGACATCAGTGACATACTATTATATAGAAAGCCGCTTGTTATGCAGAGTATTTTGGTAAATTAAGTTAGTTTTGCCCCAGGATGCGACCCACACCAGTCCACTAACACCCAGGTACCTATTTTACTGCTAGGTGAACATGGACAGCAGGTGTCTTAAGGAAACACGTCCTAATGTTTCATCCGTGCCGGAGATCCAACCACGGACCTCAGTGTGTGAGATAAGTGCTCTAGTTGTCGACCTAGATCCCCTCCAGGGAGGTTCCTTGTCGCTGGTGAGGGGCTCTTGATCTTGGGAATTGGATCTGTGCTCCAGTTCCCTGAATTAAGCCTGAATACCTTCTATCCCCCCACAGGCGCTGTATATCCTACGGGTATAGCGCTTCCCCATAATTATAATAATATCGAGCTAGATAATATTGTCAGGTGCGATGTTTTAAAGTTTATGTAAATAGGATAGATTATGACCATAGATATTTTCCATGTATCAAATTTTGGTGTTTTATTTTTTATTTTTTTTGATAACTAAGTTGCACGAAGCTTTCAGCAAGTATTTCTCATATTACAAACATACAATAAAGGTTCCGTAAAGCTCAGGCTATTAGGAAACATTGCTTGAAAATGGTGTTTGGCTTTGAATCAGTGTCCATTAATTCTAGAGGTTAGTTAGGTAGGGTTTGTCAGGAAAATGTTCAAGTATTACCTGACGCGGGTCTTAGTTATGTGATGACCCACAGCTGGAGATTTTGGTGATCTGACTTTCTACTGACCTTCCACTAACCTTCCACTGGCCTTCCACTGACCTTCCACTGGCCTTCCACTGACCTTCCACTGACCTTCCACTGGCCTTCCACTGGCCTTCCACTGACCTTCCACTGGCCTTCCACTAACCTCCCACTGACCTTCCACTGGCCTTCCACTAGCCTTCCATTGGCTTACCAGTAGTATTATAATTATTATTTATTAGTAGTACTAGTGGTGCTGTTATTGTCATTATTATTGTAATTTATTATTATTAGTAGTAATACAAGTGGTGCTGTAATTGCTATTATTATTGTAATTATAGTTTTTACTAGTACATACCTGGGAAGCTTAAGGGTTGCTGTGCCATCACAACCATCACAGCAACACTCGCACAACCTGCCACAACAACAACAACTCAACATTATTTCCTCAAAAAAAAAAAAAATTGAATTCGCTCTTCAAGCTAACTTCAAATTTAAAATTTTGATTCGTTCGCTGGGACATTCTTGAGCTATTTGCCTAAGTTATGGCTACACTGCATTTTTATTTTCAATGGCATTAACACTAAGCGAGAAACCACTTGGAGATCATATTTACGTATTTCGTTCTCAGAGACCATCTTCAGCAGATCTATAATAATAGTAATAATAATTCTACGAGTACATGATACAACTTATACAGACCATAGCTGACGCCAGTGACGTACTCTATAGAGAACCCCTTGTTATGCAGAGAATTTCTTGAAATCATGGTAATTTTGTCCACTGAAGATCTCTGACCGAGGCCGAAATATACAGATCTGTTTTTTTTTTTACTTGCATATCAGTTTTCTGTCCATATGGTTTCTCTCTCTTCATACGTCATCATTAAAAATAAATTTTTAAAATTCTGTAGGGAAGAAAAAAAATATCAAGAAAGGTTAGTTGATGGCACTGTAAAATTTCCTCTCGGGGAAAAACTCTTCTGACTTGACACGAGTGACATCCAGACTGAAAAAAATAAATAAATTCAATATTTCGTTCGAGTCGACCAACATTGCTGATGAGAATACTGTTGTTGGCTGTGATGGTGTGCTTGTTGGGGCTTCCTACTGTTGATATCAATCCTCACTAGTGCCACCGACCGCCGCCCACTACTGTTATCCCTGGCGTCTTGCTTCTAAGGTCGCTGCTGCAGGTCCATCCATGTCTTGCTCTTTATTACAGTTGTAAAATAAGACCAACTTTTGTAACCATCTTTTTCGGTTTTATTTCTATTGTAGATTTTTAGGCATATTAGCCCCCCCTCTCCCCCTCCCCCCCCCCCCCACGCACTTTACACGAGAGTCATAAGGATGTTAGGAATTCTTCAGTCATAGAGTTGTTAGGAAGTGGGACAATCAGGAGTTTGAGGTAGTGAAGGCAGGATCCATACATAACTTTAAGAGGTACGATAAAGCTCATAGAGAAGGGAGAAAGTGTATCTGGTAGCGAGCAGTGAAGAAGCAGGGCCAGAAGCTATAAATCGACCCCTGCAACCACAAATGTGAGTACAAAAGTTTGCAAAGACTAGTACCGGAGCTAAGGGATAGTACGAGGAGAGGTTAAAGGAAATCAACCTGACGACACGAGAACAGGAGGGACGGGGGGACATGATAATGACTTATAAAATACTGAGAGGTATTTGCAAGGTGGACAAGGACAGATTGTTTCAGAGATGGGACACAGCAACAAGGGGTCACAACTGGAAGTTGAAAACTCGGATGAGTCACAGAGATGTTAGGAAGTATTTCTTCTGTCATAGAGTTGTAAGTGGAACACCGGGTAGTGATGTAGTGGAGGCATAATCCATACATAACTTTAAGAGGTACGATGAAACTCTTGGAGCAGGGAGAGAATGGACCAAGTAGCGATCAGCGAAGAGGCGTGGCCATGAGCTGTGAATCGACCCCGGCAATCACAAATAGGTATACCTGGAGAGGTAGTATACCTGGAGATTTCGCGGATCAGCGCCCCCGCGGCCCGGTATGTGACCAGGACTGAATACACACACACATCGATACTGCTAACGAAAGGTTTTACTAGTTCTTGGTATCCTGGGCTGGATCGTGCCTTCTCTTAAAACTGTGTATGATACTTGTGATTAGTACCTCTTCGTCTAGGACTCGAGGTGGTTCCAATTATTGACTACCATGAGACTGAAAGAAGTTATAAACACATCTACGGTGTTGTTCCTTACCTCTTTGCATCTCACAGCCTGTTGTTATCCACTATTTATTAGTATTTGGTAATTAATAACAAGACTCCCCAAGATTCTCTCTTTAAAGTTGTTTATTTACGTTCATTTAGTCTCTTCTCGTAGCCTAGATAATTCGTCCTCGCTGCATGGGCTGTCAAAGGTATTTTTCTTTCTCATTCGTTAGATAATCCAATTACGTTAGTTGCTTTGTTGTAAACTTCTGAACCTACACAAGCTTCTTTACATGCTTGATGAAGCGTTTACCCCATGTTGTATACAGCCCTAAAAGATCCTTTTTAGTCTAAAGTAAGCTAGTTTTGCATTTGTCACCGATGTTAACCTTAAATGTGACTGGTTAAATGCTCGGTGTGATGTTTCCTCCTAGACTTATATACTGTGATTGTTTAAACTATTTTTGTCTGGATTTTTATTCTCCCTTCCATACTTCCCTTACTTGTACTTATAGGGATTGAAATTCAGTAGTCACATGTTTTACTACGTCTGCAGCCTCCAAACCCTTCTGGAAAGTCTGTTATTCTTTTTATTGGTTTCACATCAACAAATCGTGAAACTTAGCATTCAGATCCTTCTTGAAGGTCAGTTATGTGTATCAGGTGTTCAAACACAGAACATGATGTAACCAAGTCCACCGTTATAGCTCGCTGTACCTCCTTATCACTATATTACTTCTCTTTCTTGGACGTTATCGTATCCACTTGGAACCTGCTTATTCTTCCATTTAATAGATAACCCTTTGGTGGGGTGGTGTCGAATGCCTTTTTTACAGATGTCCTCGAGAAGCAGAAAATCACTCACTTCGAAAGAAAAAGACCCGGCAGGAAGTGCAACATCCCCCCCCCCCAATGGAAAGCAGGGGCGCCATGAGTACACTAAGAGACAACACAATAAGTGTCAGGAACCCAAGACTGTTCATCTGCCTCCCAGTATACATAATGGGGATCAACAACATGCCCCTGGCTGTCTTCAAAAGGGAGCTGGACAGGCACATATAGTCAGTACCTGACCAGCCGGGCTGTCGTTCGTACGTTTATTTCCTTGCGGCCAGCAGTAACAACCTGGTTGATCTACCGCGAAGCATGGCCATGGACCGACCCGCGGGGGCGTTGACCCCCGAAGCACCCTCCAGGTATTACGAAATCTTGAAGAATGTTTTGAAAGTTATTGGAATGCCCTGCAGGATACCGTGTGAGGGATGAGTAAAGGACCTTGTAGGTCACTTGAAGAACAGGACCAGGATGATGCTGCTGACCTTGGCTTAATAACTGTATACAGGTGTTGGTTCACTTTCTCCACACTAGCGTACTTTCCCACTTTGAATACACCGATTTTGTTCATATTAACATCCTCCCCCTCCTCCCCTCCTTTAACTACTAACTACTACTTCAAACATTACTGCTTTTTTTTGTCTAAAAATGACACTTTCTAGTGGCCTTTTTTGTTTTTAACAATTTTTTATTTTTTTTAAAAACTACATTTTGATTACTGCATAATAGTAATTTAATTTTATTAAGTAAAAGGGGGGGGTTGTAGGAGCGTCGCAGCTACTTTTTCACAACAAAAATCTCATCCAAACTATACATTGATTTTTTTACGTGTGTAAAATTCCATAATTTTGTGTGTGGGGGCCCCCCACCACACACACCCCACACACACACACACACACACATCTGAAACAGCACAGAACAAAGATTTACAGAAGTACAGGGGCAATGGCACATCAAAAAAAGACAACAGGTTAAAGGAAGCGGGAAATAAACTGTATGAGGGGTCCGTCAACCCCAGGGGCCAAAACAAAGGCAGGGAGCACACAGGACAGAAGAGGGGTTGGGAAGACTTTGAAGGAATAGGACTGTCAAGGACCTTACCAGTACCTGGGGGGCCAGGAACGGTGGCGGGAAGAAAAACCCAAGAAGCTGGGGGCCCTAACTGGGGAAAAGGGACTGAAGGAAGGAACACTCCACGGGAAGAAACTAAAACACATCAGAGAATGCAATGGGGGTCACAGGGGGAGGGGGAAAAGGGGGGGAGATCCGTGTTTGTCTTGGGCTAACGAAGCTAAAGGGGAAACTTATGATGAAAGAAAGCAGGAAAAAAAACGATTGAAGATTCATGAAGGGATAGGCGAGGGCATGCCCAGGTCAAAATTTTCGGGAATTGGGGGGTTCCCAAAAAGAAAGGAATGGGCCTCTAAAGAAATTTTCGGAGAATCAACCCGAACCATGCCTGCAGGAAAAGCAGGCTGGGGGGGCAAGCGGGATTTTCCGGGAGTGTGACCTCGACGAGACGAACACAGGACGAAAGGAAACGATGAAAAAAGAGTTCAAAAACGAAAGGGAAAGGGGGGAAATGAAAAAAAAAGGAAAAAACCCCGGACAAATGGAAGGACAACACACCCCCCAGAAACCCCTGCAGAAGGACTCCACCCGACCCCCCCAAGGAACTGAACAACCAAAACCCAACCATCACACACCATCCCTTTTTTCCACCCCCGCCCACAGTTCAGTATTAGAACAGAAGTAAGGTTGGTACACAAATGAGATGATTAACGAAAACATGAGGAATGGCAAGAAAGAATCAATGAAAAGGGCCCCGACATCATAGCAGTTACACAAAAAAAACTGAGGGAGCAAAAACAGTTTCAATTTCCCCCGGAAACCCAAATTCATAGGAAAGTAGAAGGGGCAGGGGGGGAGGTGGGTTTGCTCTGCTGTAAAAAAACAGAGGGAAAATTCGAGAAATGGAAGGCATGATGAGTGGGGAAAAAGGGGGACTACATACAGGTACACTTCTTTGGGGGAACAAAAAGGGGTCATTGCATGATGTATAATCCACCACAGAACTGCAGGGGGCCAAAGGGAATATAAGAAGCAAAAGAAATGGTGGAAACCAATTGGGAGGTGGCAAGAAGAGCTAAATTTCCGCAGAGCAAATTTGCGGGTTAGGGGGGATTTCAACCACAGGGAGATCGACGGGAAAAAACCTGACCACGGGGTCCCGAAACTGGAGAGCCAGGAGTTGGACGGGGTGCTGGAAAACCTCATGCACCAACTTTTAAGGCACTACCAGAGTGAGAGGGGGGGATAACCAGCAAAAATTTGGCCCTTGTGTTCACCCTGGGCAGCTCAGACATTGGGAATCAATATGAGAGTCCCCTGGGACTAGCGACCACGGGGCTGTGCTTTGAAAATAAAAGCTCAAGGGGAGAGAAAAACGGAGTTGAATGGGAAAAGCCTGACTATAAAAGAGGGCTACGGGGTTGAAGAACTTCCGCGGGAGGCCCAGTGGCAGAGAATGGCGGAAAGCCAGAAATAAATGATGGAATTGTAAAAAAAAAAGCAAGGAGGCAGGGGAAAAAGTTTATTCCCAAGGCAACATAAAAGGGGAAAAGACCAGAACGAGCCCCGGGTTTACCCCGGTGTAAGGAGGCAAAAACAAATGTAAAGAAAAATGGAAAAAGTCAGAAGGCAAGAACACCCCCAAAATGGGGAAAAGTCGCAGACCCAGGAATGAGTATGCCAGGTAAGGAGGGGGGCCCACGACGTATGAAAATGACTACATCGAGAATCAAGAAATGACCCGAAACTGTTGTATACCAATCAGAGGGAAAACAAAGTCAAAAACCAGGGATCAGAAAAGGGCAGAAGGTGAGAACTACAAGAAATGAAAGGGGTATGTGAGGAGCTGAACGGGATTTAAGGAAGTTTTTTTAAAAGTGAAAAGGGGAAAGGGCTGTGGGAAAAAACACAAAGGGAACATCAAAAGGGAATATACCAAAAAAGTTTGGATGACATACGAACAACGAGGAGGGGGTGAAGAAGCTCTTGAGTGACCTTACCTCAAAGGGGATGGGACCGGACAACATCTCCCCATGGGTCCTTAAGGAGCAAAATGTGTGCGGCCTCTAACCAAATTTCAAAACATCCCCTTTAAACTGGGCAACTACCTAAAATGGGAAAACGCTAAAGTATCCCCTAATTAAAAAAAAGGAACAAAAAGAGGGATAAACTACAGACCTTTTCCTGACATGTATTGTGTGCAATCATGGAAAGTTTTTCGGGGGAGAGTGGGCGAACCCTGGAAAGGGGAAAAAGATTTTAAATGAAACCACATGGGTTATGGAAAGGGAAAAAATTGTCACAAACCTCCTGGAGTTTTTTGACAAGGTAACAGAAGTAAAACACGAGAGGAGGGGTGGGTAATTGCTTTTTTCCCAGATGCAGAAAGGCCCTTTGACACGTTCCCCACAAGAATTATGCGAAGTGGAGGATCGGGGCTGTAAAAGGGGGGGCACGCAATGGATAAGGGAATACCTGAAGGAGGACAACGATCATGGGAGTGAAAGGTATCACAGGGGGGCCCCGTTACGAGCGGGGTCCCCCAGGGGTCAGTTCTGGACCAGGCTATTTTTGATAATGTGAACGACATGATGGGAAAGGAAAAGACTCGAAAAGGGCCCTGTTCGCAGTACGTGAATTGATGGAAAAATTAAATCGGACGAGATGAGGGAGGACTGCAAAAAGACCTGGACGCTGGACATTTGGGCCCGTAATGGCTTCTCGAATCAATCCAGCCCAAAAGCAAAAATCATGAAGAAATTGGGGGAGGGGGAAAAAGACCGCAACAGAGTATAGGCTAGGGGGACAAAAATACAACCCCACTCAGGGAGAAAGACCTTGGGGCCATAACCCGGCACACACGAGGCACACATCAACCAAAAAAACTGCTGCAGCATCGGGGGGCCCTGGCAAACCTGAAATGCGTTTCCGATACCTTAATAAGGAATCGTTCAAGACCCTTACACGTGTATGTTGGCCCCTACTGGATATGCAGCACCATCTGGAACCCACCCCTGGTCAAGCACGTCCAAAAAGTTGGAGAAAGTAAAAGGTTTGCAACAAGGGTGTCCCAGAGCTCAAAGGGGAAAGTCGTACGTGAAAGGTTTAAAGGGGAAAACAATGACGACCTGGAGGACAGAAGGGTAGGGGAACTGATAACGACATCAAGATACTGCGGGGAAAGACAAGGGGGACAGGATAGGATGTTCCAGAGAGGGGGAAAAGGACAAGGGGTCACAAGGAAGCTGAAAATCAGAGATCAAGGGCGTTAGGAATATTTCTTCAGTCTAAGTTGTCACAAGTGGAAAAGCCTACAAGTGAAGAGTGGGGGGCAGGAAACCCTACATAGTTTAAAAAAGAGGTTGACAAAGCTCAGGGAAACAGGGGAGAGGAAACCCCGTACGATCAGAAGAGGCGGGGCCCGGAGTGAGTCCGACCCCTGCAACCACAATTTGGTGATACAAAAACACAACACACACACAAACACACACACACACACCAACACACACACCCACACACACACACACAACACACACACCCCCCAAATTAGTTTTACAATAAAATGTAACAATAAAGAAACTCCACCTGACATCTCAAAGTAGATGTGACAGCAGTCAGTGACTGTAGGGGGTGCCTCGCCAACTAAGTCCTTTTTTTTTTAAAATTTTTTTTGTGATTTTTGATTATTCAACGTAACCCATTTCCAGTTTTTCCTCCTGATTTTTTTTTTTTTTACATTTTAGCCAGGAAAAGAGAGAAACAGGGAATATCATTGGGGAAAAAACAAAAGGGGGGACATCATGGGGGTTTACTCATGAGTGGAATTTGAAAAGGAAACAAATTCCAGAACTTAACAGGCATGTTATAATGTGAAATAACTGAATGGACGTGTCAGCCTCAGGGGCCCTCTTCAGCAGATGTCGAAATATAAAAAACCCTTTTTATTATTTTACTTTTCGATTGAACTTGAATTTCATTGTCTTTTTAAAAATTCAATTTATTAAATATACATTTTTAATAATCAGTTATGGTCCGAAGTTAAAAAAAAATTTGGCCCCCCAATAAGTCTGCTCTTACAGGCTGTGTGCGTACACTGTCTCCATACTTACATGCGTCAGTCATATAAATATACACACACATATACAAGTCTACAATAAGAGAAATGTATACACAGAATTAAAGTGTAGTACTCACAGATAATTCGTAACATCTCAGCAGCCGAGTCTCTGAAAAGAATGGAAGTAGTGCCAGCAGTTGCGCGAGGAACGCCAGAAACTCGTAATAGCAGCAACAGCAGGTCTCGACAGGACCCACAGGAGCACCAAGAGCAGAAGCGACAACAGAAGCAGCAAATATAAGCAGCAGCAGCAGGAGCAGCAGGTAGCTGTGTCTTACATGAAATCTTGAAGACAACTGCCTCTGCCGTCTTCAAGCAACTCCACATCCCCTCTCATTTTTATTCTTATATATTTTCCCATTTACATCTAATTCCGTGATTTTTCTTTCGGGAAAAATATATTTTACCCCTTTAGATTCAAACTTGTATAAATTTTACGATTTTATGTATTGATAAGCGTGTATTTTGGCATGGGGGGTGTGTCATGTACATAAATTATTAGATTTTCTAGGTGAGCGGAACAGGTGGGCTCTTGCCCCAGAGGGGGTGAAGACGAGCCTGGTCACCTTCACCTGTGACCTCAACTGGGGACGCAGCAGGAAGAGGGAAGGTGGGGAGAGGTAGCAAGAGGGCGAAAAGAAGGTGATAGGAAGACGAGGGTTGGAAGGGAAGAGGTGGAAATAAGAGGGACGAACGTAGGGGCGTAGGAAGAAGAGAAAGAAATGAATAATGGAAGGAGGTAAAAGAGAGAAGGGTGGAGAGGAGAGACAGCGAAAAAAGAAAAAAGAAGATAACAGTCAACTAATATAAAGGTACTTATTTATTGCTAGGTGAGGAGAAGCAACAGGCGTAAGGAAATAAACATACTGATATTGTACCTACTTACTGCAAGTTAACATGACCAGGTGTAAAGAAACATGCTAATATGCGTTGTACCTAATTAGCATTTAATTATTTACTTTCAAAGAAGGGTGCTTTCCCAGGCCCCACAGTTCCCTAGGTTGGTTCCAAAGGCCCCACAGTCCCCTAGGTTGGTTCCCCAGGCCCCACAGTCCCCTAGGATGGTTGCCCAGGCCCCACAGTCCCCTAGGTTGGTTCCCCAGGCCACACAGTCCCCAGGGTTGCTTCCCCAGGCCCCACAGTCCCCTAGGTTGGTTCCCCAGGCCCCACACTCCCCTAGGTTGCTTCCCCAGGCCCCACAGTCTCCTAGGTTGCTTCCATAGGCCCCACAGTCCCCCGGGTTGCTTCCCCAGGCCCCACAGTCTCCTAGGTTGCTTCCCCAGGCCCCACAGTCCCCTAGGTTGGTTCCCCAGGCCCCACACTCCCCTAGGTTGCTTCCCCAGGCCCCACAGTCTCCTAGGTTGCTTCCATAGGCCCCACAGTCCCCCGGGTTGCTTCCCCAGGCCCCACAGTCTCCTAGGTTGCTTCCCCAGACCCAGCAGTACTCTAGGTTGCTTCCCAGGGCCCCACAGTCCCCTAGGTTGGTTCCCCAGGTCCCACAATCCCTTAGGTTGGTTCCCCAGGGCTCACAGTTCCTCGGGTTGCTTCCCCAGTGACCCAAGGTTCCCCCAGGTTGCTTCTTCAGGCCCCAAGGTTTCCCCAGGTTGCTTCCCCAAGCCCAAGGTTCCCCAAGTTGCTTCCCCAGGCCCCAAGGCTCCCCCAGGTTGCTTTCCCAGGCCCCACAGTTCCCCTGGGTTGCTTCCCGAGGCCCAACAATCCTCTAGATTGATTCCCCAGGCCCCACTGTTCAACAGGTTGCTTCCCCAGGCCCCACTGTTCCCCAGGTTGCTTCCCCAGGCCCCACTGTTCCCCTAGGTTGCTTCCCCAGGCCCCACTGTTCCCCTAGGTTGATTCCCCAGGACCCACTGTTCCCCTAGGTTGCTTCCTCAGGCCCCACTGTTCCCCGGGTTGCTTCCTAAGGCCCCACAGTTCCCTGGGTTGCTTCCCCAGGCCCCACAGTTCCCCAGGTTGCTTCCCCAGGCCCCACTGTTCCCCTAGGTTGCTTCCCCAGGCCCCACAGTTTCCCTAGGTTGCTTTCCCAGGACCCACAGTTCCCCCAGGTTGCTTCCCCAGGCCCCACAGTTCCTCTAGGTTGATTCCCCAGGACCCACAGTTCCCCTAGGTTGATTGGCCAGGACCCACAGTTCCCCTAGGTAGATTCCCCAGGCCCCACAGTTCCCCCTAGGTTGATTCCCCAGGCCCCACAGTTCCCTAGATTGATTCCCCAGACCCCACAGTTCCCCTAGGTTGATTCCCCAGGCCCCACAGTTCCCCGGGTTGCTTCCTCAGGCCCCACTGTTCCCCAGGTTGCTTTCCCAGGCCCCACAGTTCCCCGGGTTGCTTTCCTAGGCCCCACAGTTCCCCGGGTTGCTTCCCCAGGCCCCACAGTTCCCCGGGTTGCTTCCCCCAGGCCCCACAGTTCAACGGGTTGCTTCCTCAGGCCCCACTGTTCCCCAGGTTGCTTCCCCAGATCCCACATTTTCTCCAGGTTGCTTCCCAAGCCCCACAGTTCCCCCAGGTTGCTTCCCCAAGCCCCACAGTTCCCCAGGTTGCTTCCCCAAGCCCCACAGTTTCCCCGGGTTTGCTTCCCCAAGCCCACAGTTTTCCCAGGTTGTTTCCCCCAACCCCCCACAGTTTCCCCAGGTTGCTTCCCCAAGCCCCACAGTTTCCCCAGGTTGCTTCCCCAAGCCCCACAGCTCCCCCAGGTTGCTTCCCCAAGCCCCACAGTTTCCCCAGGTTGCTTCCCCAAGCCCCACAGTTTCCCCAGGTTGCTTCCCCAAGCCCCACAGTTTCCCCAGGTTGCTTCCCCAAGCCCCACAGCTCCCCAGGTTGCTTCCCCAAGCCCCACAGTTTCCCCAGGTTGCTTCCCCCAAGCCCCACACTCCCCAGGTTCCCTTTCCCCAAGCCCCACAGTTTCCCCAGGTTGCTTCCCATGCCCCACAGTTTCCTCAGGTTGCTTCCCAAGCCCCACAGCTCCCCAAAGGGTTACTTCCCCAAAAGCCCCACAGCTCCCCCAGGTTGCTTCCCCAAGCCCCACAGCTCCCCCAGGTTGCTTCCCCAAGCCCCACAGTTCCCTCAGGTTGCTTCCCCAACCCCCCAAAACCTCCCCCCAGGTTGCTTCCCCAAGCCCCACATTTTCCCTCAGGTTGCTTCATCAAGCCCCACAGCTCCCCCAGGTTGCTTCCCAAGCCCCATATTTTCCCCCAGGTTGCTTCCTCAAGCCCCACAGCTCCCCAGGTTGCTTCCCCAAGCCCCCAGTTCCTCCAGGTTGTTTCCCCCAAGCCCCACACTCCCCCAGGTGCTTCCCCAAGCCCCACAGTTCCCTCAGGTTGTTTCCTCAAGCCCCACAGCTCCCCCGGGTTGTTTCCCCCAAGCCCCACAGCTCCCCCGGGTTTTGCTTCCCCAAGCCCCACAGTTTCCCCGGGTTTTGCTTCCCAAGCCCCACGCTCCCCAGGTTGCTTTCCCAAGCCCCACAGTTTCCCCAGGTTGTTTTCCCCAAGCCCACAGTTTCCCCAGGTTGCTTCCCCAAGCCCCACAGCTCTCCAAGGTTACTTCCCCAAGCCCCACAGCTCCCCCAGGTTGCTTCCCCAAGCCCCACAGCTCCCTCAGGTTGCTTCCCCAAGCCTCACAGTTCCCTCAGGTTGCTTCCCCAAGCCCCACACCTCCCCCAGGTTGCTTCCCCAAGCCCCACAGTTCCCTCAGGTTGCTTCATCAAGCCCCACAGCTCCCCCAGGTTGCTTCCCCAAGCCCCATTTTCCCCCAGGTTGCTTCCCCAACCCCCACAGCCCCCCCCCCCCCCCCCCGGGTTGCTTCCCCAAGCCCCCAGTTCCTCCAGGTTGCTTCCCAACCCCCACAGCTCCCCCAGGTTGCTTCCCAAGCCCACAGTTCCCTCAGGTTGCTTCCTCAAGCCCCACAGCTCCCCCAGGTTGTTTCCCCCAAGCCCCACAGCTCCCCAGGTTGTTTTCCCCAAGCCCCACGCTCCCCCAGTTGCTTCCCCAACCCCCACAGTTCCCCCATTCCTCATCATTCCCTGGACACAGTCACTTGATCCACAGTCTAAAATTCTCAATACAAGTTTTGCAACCAGATGTCACACCGCAATAACATGGTGTTTTGGTGCTCCGTGCTAAGTACCAGAGAGAGAGAGAGAGAGAGAGAGAGAGAGAGAGAGAGAGAGAGAGAGAGAGAGACAGAGAGAAAAGACAGAGAGAGAGACAGAGAAAAGAGGACAGAGACAGAGACAGAGAGAGAGAAGAGAGAGAGAGACAGAGAGAGACAAGAGAGGAGAAGAGAGAGAGAGAGAGAGAGAGAGAGACAGAGACAGAGAGAGAGAGAGAGAGAGACAGAGAGACAGAGACAGGCAGGCAGAAAGCCAAAGAAAGAGCGCGAAAGAGAGAGAAGAAACTCCATGGAGAAGAAACTCCATGGAGAAGAAACTCCATGGAGAAGAAACTCCATGGAGAAGAAACTCCATGGAGAAGAAACTCCATGGAGAAGAAACTCCATGGAGAAAGAAAGGCATAAAGAGAGGATATATTAATATTATTTACAAAAATAGCTTACAATAATTGCTAGTACAAATAATTACAAAATGGTGCAAATTGTTAATAATAATAATAATAATAATATGTACTAGAAGTACATGTACAAGGTATACCGTCGTAGCTGACCTCAGCGACATACTACTGTGTATAAAGCCGCTTGTTATGTTGAGCATTTCTGGTAGATCAGGTCAGTTTTGTCCCAGGATGCGACCCACACCAATCCACTAACCCATTTTAAGCTGATGGGTGAACAGGGGACAGGGACAGCAGGTGTCTTATGGAAACACGTTCCTAACGTTTTCCAGCCGTACCGGAGGATTTTGTCTTGTAATATTACTATTAAAGAAAGCCTTAAACCCACGGGGAATTATTTGCAACTCCGCAGAATATGCAGATCGTTTCCTTGTTACTGCCTATTTGTCATTATTATAATGTAGATGGGGGAAGCGCTAAGCCCGCAGGGGGTTATACAGCACATAGTACCAGACAATGCTGGCTGTGATTCGTACGTCGGTTTACGTGCGGCCAACAGTAATAGCCTGGTTGACCAGGGGAGTAGTGGTAAGCAAGTTTGACGCAAGGGAAGGGTAGCTCCTGTTTGAAGAGCCTGGGCAGGATTACTTGTTTATAAGGATCAAAATGGGTTGAGGCCTCTGGGAACAGTGTCGACACTACCAGCTAAACCTGGTGGAGCACTGATATCCATACAGGGGTAAAAGATATTGAGGAAACAGGAAAAATAAATGCACCAGCAGTGAACGCAGCTGCGATAAATCCTAGCAAGCAGAAGTTCAATCTATGTAAATACTATGCCTTGAGTATCTGCAGGCACGGTATATCTGGTAAAACAGGTGGGGTCATGCACCTTTGACCATCCCCAAAAATGCCGCATTCACATGACAACAGGAGAGTGCAACTTCCTTTCTTGCAACCTATTTCACCCAGAGATGTGTCACTCCTCAATCCATGAAAGAAAATGCTACAATGCATACTGCCAGGCACATCATCTAAAGGGGACTAGAAGACACAGACCTGCCAGATTATGAGAAACAAAAGAGAGGAGCCACAACCTCTCCAGGGACAGGTTTTTTAGGGCCAGAAGGGAAAAAAGACTGGCAAGAAATGACAATAATCCTACACCACCTGAAAGCACTTCTGGAGCAGAGGCACGGACATTGGCCTCTACCCCAGAACAACAGATATTAGTCGGCAAATAACCCCCCCCCCCTAAATCCCACCAATACGACATTTGTCTTTGCAAACATACAGGGTCTAAAGCCGTCAAAAAACAAAATTCCTTACATCAAGGGACTGCTCACGGAGTCGAATGCAATGTTTGCAGCATTCACAGAGACCCACATAAAGGATCATTATGACAACGAAATATGGATCCCAAGTTATAACCTATTCCGATGCGACAGACTAAACAGGAAACAAGGGGGAGGGGGGTTGGCCTGTATGTCCGAGTCGCTCATTTGCACAGAACTACTAAACACCTCAAATGATGTAGTTGAAGTTTTGGCGGTAAAGATCGAAAACCAAAACCTTGTCATTGTGGTGATATACAAGCCTCCAGATGCAACTTCCCAGCAATTCCAGGAGCAGCTTGAGAAAATTGACCACTGACTGGAAAATCTCCCAACTCCTGCCACAAACATCTTACTACTAGGAGATTTCAACTTGAGACACCTAAAATGGAAGAGTATAACAAACATTGTTTTAGAAGAGATCACTCCGGGAGGCAGCTCAGATGAAAATTCATACACACGCACCAACTACTAAATCTCTGCAACCAGTTCACCTTAAACCAGCAAATAGTTGAGCCTACAAGACTAGAAAATACGCTGGACCTCATCTTCACTAACAATGATGATCTGATACATAATATAACTATCACGGACAATTCACTCAGATCACAACATAGTAGAAGTACAGACATGTATGCACAGGGCTCCGGACCAGCAAAATGTGAGCAGTCATGAAGGTCTCTTCACGAAATTCAATTTCAGTAACAGAAACATACAATGGGACCAAGTAAACCATGTCCCAAATAAAACAAGCAACATGGACCCGAACCTCTGCCTTGAAAAAATGAATTCTGTGGTTCTTGAGATCTGCTCAAGGCACATTCCATTAAGAAAAAGAAAGAGCAGATGTAAACTAGAAAGAGAGAAACACTCCCTATACAGACGAAGGCGAAGTCACAGAGCTGCTGAGTGGGGTCAATATATCTGAAATACGAAGGGAGGCACTAGTCAAAGAAATTGCAAATATCGAACTTAAACTGAAGGAATCTTACAGGAGACAAGAATCACAAGATCAACTAAAAGCCATAAAGGAAATAGAAAAAACAAGTACTTCTTCTCTTATGCCAAATCTAAGGAAAAAACAACATCCAGTACTGGGACCCTGCTTAGGCGGGATGGGACATACACAGATGATAGCCAAGAAATGAATGAGATACTAAAGTGCCAATATGACTCAGTGTTCACCGATCCACTGCCCACTCTAAGGGTCGACAATCCAAATGAATTCTTTATGAACGAAACCCAAAATTTGGTCATCCCAAAACTCTCGGATATTATTATAACTCCTCAAGCTTTTGAAGAGGCAATTAATGACATGCCCATGCACTCTGCCCCAGGCCTAGACTCGTGGAACTCTGTGTTCATCAAGAACTGCAAGAAGTCCCTATCTCGTACTTTCAGCATTTTATGGAGAGGGAGCATGGACACAGGGGTCATCCCCCACACACTAAAAATAACAGACATAGCCCCACTCCACAAAGGTGGCAGTAAAGCAATTGCAATGAACTACAGACCGATAGCACTAACATCCCATATCAGAAAAATCTTTGAGAGGGTTCTAAGAAGCAAGGTAGCCAACCACCTAGATACCCATGCATTACAAAACCCAGGACAACGTGGGTTTAGAGCAGGTCGCTCCTGCCTGTTCCAGCTACTGGACCACTATGACAAGGTCCTGGATGCTGTAGAGGATAAACAAAATACAGATGTAGTATACACAGACTTTGCAAATGCTTCCGACAAGTGTGACCATGGTGTGATAGCACACAAAATGCGGGATAAAGGAATAACGGGAAAAGTTGGTAGATGGATCTACAACTTCCTGGCAAATAGAACACAAAGAGTAATAGTACACAGAGTAAAGTCCCAGGCAGCCATGGTAAAATGCTCTGTTGCACAAGGCACAGTACTCGCTCCCATTCTATTCCTCATCCTCATTTCTGACATAGACAGAGATGTAAGCCGTGTCTTCCCTTGCGGATGACACCTGGATCGCCATGGCAGTGACCTCCATCGAAGACACTGTGAGACTCCAAACGGACATCAACCAAATCTTCGAATGGGCCACTCAAAACAATATGGAGTTCAACAAGGAAAAATTTCAACTACTCAGATATGTTAGACTTGAAGAAATTAAAAATGTGTCAGGGTATACCACAAATTCTAACCATACAATAGAGCGGAAAAGTAATGTGAAGGACCTGGGAGTGATAATGTCAGAGAACTTCACCTTCAAAGACCACAACAATGTATCTACCTCATCCACTAGGAAAATGATAGGATGGATAATAAGAACCTTCAAAACTAGGGACGCCAAGCCCATGATGATTCTCTTCAAATCGCTTGTGCTCTTTAGGCTGGAATACTGCTGTACACTAACGGCCACCTTCAAGGCTGGTGACACTGTAGACCTTGAGAGTGTACAAAGAACTTTCACGGCACACACAAGTGCGATAAGGAACCTAAACTACTGGAAACAGTTGAAGGTCCTTTATCTGTATTCCCTCGAATGCAGGCGAGAGAGATACATGATAATATACACTTGGAAGGTCCTGGAGGGATTGGTACCAAACTTGCACACAAAAATCACTCCATATGAAAGCAAAAGACTCGGCAGGAGATGCAACATTCCCCCGATGAAAAGCAGGGGTGCCACGAGTACACTGAGAGACAACACAATTAGTGTCCGGGGCCCAAGACTGTTCAATTGTCTCCCAGCATACATACGGGGGATTACCAATAGACCACTGGCTGTCTTCAGTAAGGCACTGAACAGGCACCTAAAGTCAGTACTTGACCAACCGGGCTGTGGTTCGTACGTCAGCTTGCGTACGGCCAGCAGTAACAGCTTGGTTGATCAGACCCTGATCCACCATGAGGCCTGGTCTCAGACTGGGCCGCGGGGGCGTTGGCCCCCGAAACTTTCTCCAGGTAAATCTATTTCTGGTTGCGTGGGCTGATTCACAGCTCCTGGCCCCGCCTCTTCACTGGTCGCTGCTAGGGTCACAGAAACAGAGTTAAGTAAGAGTATTCAGGTACAGGTACACACAAATACAGTTAAACATATTATCATACATATTACCATAAGTGTAGATTACCCAGGATATCCCCCCAAAAAGAGTCAGTGACATATTTCCTAGTTGTGTGTATGGTATTGCATTTATGGTGTTTCACTGGAGTTTTAATTTCCCAGAGGTTGTACCACTTACTATCAGCACTTAGATTTAGACTTGGGTTTAGATTCTTTATTTTCTCAATTACACTAATGGAAACAAGTCATTTTGACCTTTTTTTTTGGGGGGGGAGGGTTATCCTAGGTAATTTACACATTACTATGTATAATAATTGTACTTAGGTGTACCTGTGCCTAAATAAACTTACTAACAGTCACTACATGTACAAAATTCACAATAATCAGACAGCCTATAGAATGCAATTCTAGTATTCCATCGCTTACTACAGCCCCCTTTGTTATTGCTTTTCAATATTCTAAAACCCTCAGTCATAACTTGTCTTCTCTAATTGTTGTTCTTGTAATTGTTCAATAAAGGACCCCAATGGAAATGAGTCACTTTGTCTGACTTTTTTTGGTTATCTTAGGTTCTCTACACATGTCCTACTATGTATGATAGTCTTTGTAACTGTGCGTGTATACCTGAATAAACTTACTTGCTAATATCTTTAGTTCATTGGTTGCTGTGCAACCAACACAGAGGGGAGGAGAATGATGTTGGTCAAGGCCTTTTGCATTGCAGTTACAACGATTTCTTCAGGAGCATTGCAATGAGAAGAACAGAATGCAGGAGAATCACAGTAGGTGTGTCCAGGCACAGTCCAGCCACACCTGGGACACTCCTTCATTCCATTGTTCCTGAAGTTATTGCATCAGGCCTTAGGCAACATCATTTTCTCCCTTTAAGAGGCTGCTATCTCACTCCCTTTTTCTCCCTCTTTTTTTTTATACACAGGGTTTGACAAGATTAGGTTCAAGATCCCTAACTTTATTGACAAATTAAGGATTCCTAATTTTATTGACAAGCTAAGAGCTGTTACCTACATCAGCTCATTTGAAAGCATTTTTATTGTTATGAAATATACAAGTAGGAAACAGGATGAAATTGGAGCCATCTGTAGGCCAGCATTTTCATTTGATCAACTGACGTTATCTCGTTGACATCATTATGCTGAACGAATGTGTTCCATACTCGAGTCATCCTGGGGATAAATGATCTCAGATGGAGTGATGTTCTGGAGAAGTATACAGCCAGAGTGAAGTTGCTGCTTTCTGCCCGTCTTGTGGCATAAAAGCTTGTTTCACGCTGTCCTCGAAGTGGACCCAAGTGTGGTACTTTGCCAATATTGGCCTTGTACATAACAGTAAGGCCACCCACATCCCTCCTGTGTTGAAGGCTCTGCTGAAATGACAGATCTATCCAGGATGGGTCCAGGCGAGAGATGAGACGTCTTGCTCTGTTCTCTACTCTGTCAAGCAGTCGCAGATGAGAGGGGGGGGGGCAGGTAAACCAAGAGAGTGGAGCATACTCACTTTCTTGGTTTGCTTGCCCACCCATCTCATCTGCGACTGTTTGACAGAGTAGAGAACAGAGCAAGACGTTCCATCTCTCGCCTGGACCCATCCTGGATAGATCTGTCATTTCAGCAGAGCCTTCTCTCTCTCTCATATTTTATATATAAAATATATATATATTTATATATATATATATATAATATATATATAATATATTATTTTATATATATATATATATATAATGTGTGTGTGTGTGTGTGTGCAAACAATCGCAGAAGGGCGATCTTAACTATGCAGCACAAGCCACGGGGGGGGGGGGGGAAATCTTTAGCTCAAGTACTTTCTCACTTCGTCATCAGGAGCTGTGCAATGTCGCAAGGGAGCAACCAAAGCAGGGAGAGGTCTCAGAGTAGCGTAGGTATCACTGGCCACGGTTACCCTTAGACTGGGATAGTAGTCGGTGCCAACCCCACCCTACCATCATCTCCCTACTACCCATATGGGGTAGGAGGGTTTCTGAGATGCCAAATAGGAAATTATAAGATATAAAAAGCCAGCCCCAAGCTTTTTCTAATCGTTTATAACAGGTGTGGAAAATTTTATATGGGCTACCTGTATGTACCTCAACATTACATGCATACAAGTAATCTCATTGGGAGACAACAACCATATTGTTTACCGTAGTCACCCCGTGTAGACATGTGAGAAAACTTAGCCACCCCTGGTCACTGCAGGTGGTTCCTTCGACCTCACAAGCTTAAACTGAATGAAGGGGGGGGGGGGGGTAGGTTGCACATGTATATATCCATCAAGGAAAAAACACTTGTATATAATACCACCACTTACCAGATCTTCTCTGGTGGTCACTTGATGTAGCTGGATCACCCACAACCTATCCAATTGCAACATACCTAACTGGCCAGTATCAGTTTGTAACTAGAAGGGTTATTTTAAACTGTGGGGGGTTTGGGATGCTCCTTTTTCCCTCCACCATCTCTTTTCGTGTCCGGGCCACCGAAAAACGGTTTTTTTCCGCAGGACGAGGTATCCTTTGGGTTTTCCCCCGGGTTTTTAAAAAAGTCGGATTTCCATAAAACTCACTATCCTCGGGCCCGGAAAAACCACGGGTTTCTACATGTGCACATCCAAACTCGGGCAAGGGGGCCCTTATTTCACTTCCCCGCTTCTTTAAAATTAGTGTTTTTTACCTGTTTACTTTACAGTTCACAAGAAAATTTTAAATTGTTTTCAAAATTTATTAGGCAAAAATTAGAGGTCACTCCTTTAAGACCCTGGACCAAAAAAGTGATTTTTAAATCACGGGAAATTTTCCCCTGGACACAACTCCATGGCGTTGCACCAGTCCCCCCTTTCCCCCCCATCATTTATTTTAATTTAACCACTTATTACGCGGTCCCGAAAACCCAACATTCCCTCTTCCCCAAAGGAACAGTTACCATGTGTGGGTATTTTTTCGCCTCGTGTGAAATTTTGTCTGTGGGGCTGCGCCCCTCTTTTGTGTGTTGTGTGTGTGTGTGTGTGTGTGTGTGTGTGTGTGTGTGGGTGTGTTGTGTGTGTGTGTGTGTGGGGTGTGTGTGTTTTGGCCCCGTGCCCCGGCACGCGGGGCCTAGTGTGGGTGTAGGACCCACAAAATTTTTTGTTTTTAAAAACCCCCCCTCATTAAAAAATTGTTGCCCAGGTGTGGACGTTTTAAAATTTTTCATTACTTTAATTTGTTCATAAACAAAAACCAGGGTATGGGAAGTAGGTGATTCTTTAAACCTTTGTAACTTTCCATGATTGGGGACCAATTCCCGGGAGTTCATTACCTTTTAACTAGTTTCAGTTCAAAAATTTGGGGGTCCAGTCTCAGACCCATTTTTTACCTCTGAAATTTTTTGACAAACCACCCACAGGATGGGTATGGGGTGCATAATAAAAGATATTAAACTAACCCAAGCCCATTTCAAACCTCCCCTCCCCCTCAGCGCAGGTGCAGAGTTTCCCCCTGTTGGTTCTTTTTAAAAATAAAATTTTAGGAAACAGTATTTATTTTTTTTTTTATTTATTAAAAAATTTGAGCTTTACATACAGAGGTAAAAAAAAAATACAGATAAGAGAAAGCAGGGCCAAAGCCACTTAAAATTGCAATAGCTTTGGGGGGGGTTTAAAATTTTAACTAAGCAATGTTTAAATCAGTGATTTTTACATTGAAAAACAGAAAACAAATAAAGCACAAATGATTTTAAAAAGAAGGTCTAGGGTTTTTGGCATGCTTTTTGGGTACATTCATTTTCGTATGAAGTATTTGTTAGGTAGTGTATTTAAAAAAATAAAAAAAGTTAGTTTGGGGGTTTTTTGGTTTTTAACTTTTAAAGTGTTTATAATTTTTGAAAAAACATTTAAGATATAAAAATTTATTTTTTTAAAGTTATTCAGTATTTTTTTGGGTTTTAGGTGAGTAATTTTAATTTTTGAGAAGAGACTTAAATTTTATAAACAGGTGGGTTTTTTTTTAAATTTTTAAACAGGAAATGTTTTCCAAAATTTTTGGGGCCCTTTTTAAAGGGTGCATTGATTTTTGCATAGTGTGAGATGGCACGAGGAACATCAAAAGGTTGCTCTGGGCCTTGTGTTATGGTCATGTGTTCTTTTGAGGTTGGCAAGGAAAAGTTTGAGGGGGGGGTTTAATTTTCAGAGTTAATTTGTTCTATGTTTTGTAATAGGTGCGAAAAAAGAAAGGGATGTTTTGTTGGTGATTTGGTTTAGTGTATTGAAAAATTGGTGGGTGTGCTGCGAAAGTGGAATTTTTTTAATTCATTCTAACTGAAAACCCCTTTTTTGTTGGGGTAATTAGGGGTTTTTTTTGGGAAAGGAGGGTTTAAAATTGTTGTTGGGGGCCCCATGCCCCAAAAAAATTCCCATAGGTGAGTTGGGGGAAAAAATAGAGTGTTTGGGGCCCAAGGAGGGCGATTTGGTGGAACATAGTACCGTATCTTCAAAAGGGAATCCCTACAGTCTTGGAAATTTTTTTTAAAAAATTTTTTTGTAAATGTGTATAAAATTTGAGCCCATTTTTAAAAGGGGAAAATTTCCCTAAGAATTTTCCCTCTTTTTGCCTTTGTGATAGGTGTTCCATTTTTTATTATTTTTAAAAAGGGACATCGGGTAGCTCTGTTCCCAAAACTAAAAAAAAGTGGGGTTTTGTAATTTTTATTTTAAAATTTTTGTTATCCTCATCCGGGGTTAATTTTTTTCCGGGAATTCGGTATTTACAGTATTGGCTAGCGGGGACTGGGTTTCGGGTGAGAGAAAAAGTATTTTGTGTCATCTGCAAATAGTGGGGGTTTTGAGAAAATTGCGAAGAAATTGGAAGGTATTTATGTAAAAGGAAAAGAAAAAGGGGGCCCAAGGACACTTCCCTGTGGGAAAACCCCAACTGTAATTGGTTGGGGCACAAGATTTTTCCCCCAAATTTGCGACACATATTGGTTTTCTGTTGTGAGGTAGATTGGGGGGTTTATTTGGGAGGGAGGGGCCCTCTTATCCCATAGTGTGCAATTTTCCCGTGGAGCAATCCATGGTCAACTGTACCCAAAACTTTACGTAAGTCAATAAGATCCCCATGGGCTTCTTTTTTTCTCTTTTGGGCATTTGTATATTTTTTTTTAAGCATTTTGTATAAAAGCTTCTTAAAGTTTTTTTAAATTTAGGCCGAACCCCAAATTTGGGCAGGGGTTGAGTATTTTTTTGGGAGATAAGGTAGGAGTAGATTCTTTTAAAAATTTAATTTTTTTCGAAGATTTTTGAGAGGGGGTTTTAAGTTGGAAAATTGGCCTAAAATTTTTTCAACTCTTTTTTGGTCTCCTTTTTTGTGGATGGGGGTGACCCTTGCTATTTTGATTTACTGTGGGAAAGGTGGGGTTTAAAAATGGATTTTTTTAAAGAGTGTTGAAAATGATTGGTGATAGCACTTGTGACAGTTTTTTGTATTTAAAGGGTGGAAGGTTTTTAAAAATTCCTCCCTTTGGGTTTTTTATTTTCGTTGAAAATAAGGGAGTTTTTTGTAAAGGGGGTTTGTCCCGGGGCTTTGGAAAAAGTGTGTTCGGGTAGTTGCCAGTGAGGTAGTCATTTGGTGGGGTATCCCGGCTTGGGATTTTTATTTTGGCAAGGTTTTGTCCTATAGTGGAGAAGGGAAAACATTGAGTCTGTTTTTCTGTTACTGTTGGTGGGGTTGGGGTTTTATCGATTTTGCTAATTTTTTTTTTTCGCTATTTCCCTGATATCTTTTTTTGTTCCCAAGGGAATTTTTGATTGGGTTTTCCATGTCTTTTTTTTAAACAAACCCCGTAATTTTAAAACTGTTCTCATAATACAATTTTTTTTTTCCCCTTTTTATTCCCGGTTGGTTAGGATTTTACGATAAAAGTTTTGTTGGTCTCGGTTATGTGGGCCCCTTCTGTAAATGTTTTTCTTTTTGGGGTTTTATTAAATTTTTTTGGGTTGGGGAATTTCTGGGTGTTAGCCCGGGACTGTTCAGTCCCCTTAGTGTCATCTGTTTTGTTTTTTTTAGGGCAGTGCTTTTTTATAGAGGTTTGGGGGCTTTTTTTGAAAAATTTTTTAATACATTCGTCAATATCTTTTAGATTCTAAACTCAGTGTGCCAATCAATTTTTTTTGCTACTGTGTTGGAAAAATTATTAAGGGTTTCCTCTTGTTTAAAAAGAAGGGGACTTTAGTAGTGGTTTTTGGGGGGAGTTTTTTTCCAAAGTTGTTAAAAGGAAAGTAGGGGGAGTGGGCTGGAATTTTCTGTAATTATTCCCGATTTTTAAAGGGGGTATGGTGTTGGTCCAGATGTGGTCAAGGGGGGGAAAAAATAGTCTCTGTAACCTTGTAGGTTTTGTTAAGTTTGGGAGCAACATGCAGTTAATCATTGTGTTTTGGGGAATTCAGTAACGTGTGGGCCCGTCTTGGGGGATTTAAATTGAAGTCAAACCCTTTAGAGTAGAAAATGATTTTTTTTTTTGGGGTTTATGCGTGGGTTAAATTATCAAATTTTTCCCAGGTTTTTGGCTAAATTGGCTAATGTTTTACTGTGAACTCTGTAGATGTTTATCAATGTGAGGGGTTTTTTTTAGGTATTTGGATTTGAATTTACTTTTTTTTTATTTATTTTTTTTTATTTTAAATTTAATTTTTTAATTTTGAAGGGCCCCAAATTACAGAGGTCCCAAAAAAAAAAAAGATAAGAGGGAGGGATGCCAAAGCCAAATTATACTATGCATAGCATTTGGGCTGGCTTAAAAAAACTTAAGATTTAAAAAAAACAATGATGAAATCAGTTTAAAAAAAATTAATGTAAACTGATTACTATAAACCCCAAGTTAGAAATTTTCCCAAAAACCAAAAGGGCATAGTTTTCTTTTTCTTGAAAAACCAAACCTTTACTGTGAATTTCATAAACCTTTGTTACCAGCGGGCCCCAAAATACAAAACAAGAAGCAAAAAATTACTACAGAAAAAAACGGGGCCCTTCCTCCAAAATTTGCACCAGCAAATAAGTGATAATATAGCATTTATTGTGGTGGAGACGGAAAAAAAAAAAAAAAAAAAGAATTAGATACAGCGTTGATAAACAAAGGTGGGGGCCGACCCCTTCTTTATTGTAGGGCTGCCACAGTTTACCGGTCTTTTAACACGCAAAATTAAACTTTTGGTTTTAATAACAAATACCCTTTACTCGGGTAGATAATTTCCATTTGACCCTTTAGTGTTAGCTCAAATTTACCGACCATTTTGGTTTAAATAAAATGACCCCATGATCGATCAGGGTAGACTGGTCCGAACCCTTGACTGGTCCCAACCCCTTTACTGGTCCCCAAAAACCCCGGAAATGGTTTTTAAAACGGTTTTTGTTGGGGCAAACCCCCTAGCAGGTTATTAAAAAGAATATTCAAAAGGTTTTTAGTAGAATTGCCGTAAATAAAAAAACCCTTTTAAATCATTATAAGCTGTTTTGGAAGGGCATGAAATCAAACAAACGGGCCCTTTCCCCATCATAAATTGCATTTCTTTGGTTTGGAAATTGGTTTTGTCACGCCCCTTGTTCAGGGTATCCCCAAAAACTGGGGACAAGAGTATTAAAAAAAAGGGAAGGGGTTTTGGGGATGCCCAAATGAGATAAATCTGTGGCTAAAATTTAAAAAAGGGGATTAAAAGAGGTTTAACACAAAAAACTGCTTTCCCCTAGAAAAAACCCGGGAAACCCTTTTTACAAAGATGGGGAAAATAAAAAAATCCGGGCTGAAAGGTACTGCCCTTGATAAATGGCCATGGGAGTCAGAAAAAATGTAAGGCTGGAGAAAGGGTGTCCTGGTTTGTCCTAAATGGGGGGTGATGTGCCGTCCTGGGAGACAGGGAAAAGGGGAAAACTGGAGGTGCTGTTGGGAGCAGTAATGGTGAAGCTGGAGGTTCTGTCCGGGAGAATAAAAAGGGGGAAGCTGGGGATGCGTCCCCGGGGGACAGAATTGGGGAAGCTGGAGATGCGTTTCCCGGGGGACGTAATGGGTGAAGTGGTAGGGTTTTGTTCCCGGTAGTCCCGGGGAATTTTTAAAGCAGGGGAGAATACATTGAAATTACCGCAAAAGGGGACAGGAAACCCCAAAAAGTAGGGAAAAAAATGTAGTCCCAAAGGGTAAAATAAAAAACCCAAAATTGCAAATAGGGAAAAACCGCAGGGTAATAGCAAAAAAGAAAGGAAATCCCACATTTGTGAGGATTTTAAAATTTTTCCCAAAAAACAAATTGGGGGGAGCTTTCCCTTGTTGGTCTAGGGGGGATAGAAGTAAAAACAGGGAAACATGCACCAAAAGGGAAAACCGTCACAGAAACCCCCAAGGGGAAACGGAAAAACCCAAACCCGTGCACATACTATTCACTCGGGATTGCCCGGCATGGGAAAAACTGGAAAAAAAAAATGGGGCGGGGAAACTTGACCCCCCAGGAAAATGCCTGCCCCCTTTGGCCAAAAAGGAAAAAAAGCAAAATCCCTTCCTGTAAACTTTTTCCAAACCCCAAAATGTGTACCTCTTCAGTACAGGAAAGACTTTAGCTAAAAACTTTAAAAACCCGGCATACCCTCTTTAAAGGGGGCAAAAAATAAAAAACATCCAAGGGCCCAAAGGGAAAAACCCGGGTAGCCACCCACTCAAGAGGGAGGGGGTTTTTTAGTGCCAGGAAGGAAAAAAAACTGGCAGGAAATGGCAGAAATCGTCACAATCCTCATTCCTGGGGGGAAAACCACAGTCGGGCCCCACCCCAAACCAACAGATACGATATAATGCCGGAAAAAAATCCCCCCCCAGTACCAACAATACCCCCAGTCCCCATAACATTTTCTTTGCAAAATACAGGGTCTAAAGCCAGCAACAAACAAAAAAAATACCTTTCATCCGTGGATCTTGAGGCAAAGGCAATGTTGCGGCTTTCACTGAACCACATAAAGGATCACTTTGGACAACGAAATATGGATCCAGGTTAAACCCATACAGATGTAAGAGTGAACAGGCAAAAGGGGGGGGTTGGCCTGTAATTGCAGAGCACTTGTTTGACAGAACTGCTAAATGCCCCAAATGATGTATGGAAAGTTTTGCAGTAAAGGTCGAGAACCAAAACCCGTATTGTGATATCTACAAGCCCCGGGGTCAACATCCCCGGGAATTCCCGGAACAGTGTTAAAAATTTCCATGTCTGGAAAACCCTTCCAGCTCCTGACCCAACATCTTGCCCGGGGGATTTCAAAATAAGGCACCAAAATGGAGGGAATATAGCAAAAAATTGTTGCAGAAATAACCCGGAGGCAGCTCTGATGAAAATACACTCACGCGAGTTTTAAAATTCTGCACAAAAATTTTTAAACCCCGCAAATAATGAGCCACTAGACTGGAGAAAACACTAGACCTCATCTTCACTAACAATGTGATCTGATAAAAAAAATCCCCATATCAAAAACAATTTAAAATCAATCACAACAAATTGAGGTTCAGTCATGATGCGCGGGGCCCCAGACCGACATAATGAAAATTTGTACGAGGGAGCATTCACCAAATTCAACTTCAATAACAAAAAAAAAAGTGGACCAAAGTAAAACCAAGTCCAAACCGATATAAGCTGGGGGGATTACTAAGAAAAACACGACCCCAACTTAGCCTAAACGTTTAAAACGGTAGCACTCTGTAGCACAAGGCTTTTTCCCTCTAAGAAAAAGGGGAGTAATGTAAAACAGAAAGAAAAGGCGCTCCCTTACGGGCCCGGGAAAAGAAAAACAAGGGCTAAAAGAGGTCAAAAATTTTAAAATGCGTGGGACATGGTCAGAAAAATAAAAAAGCATCAAAACTTAACTAAAAGAATTTTTAGGAGTCAGGAATCGGGGGAAAACAAAAAGCCAAAAAAGAAATCGAAAAAAACCCCAAAGTATTTCTTTCCTTTCCCAAACAAAATCGGAACAACCCCAGTATTGGGCCCCTATTTAAAAAACAAGTGGGTCCCACACAGATGACAACAAAGGGAAAAAGTGAGCTATAAGTCCCAATAGACTCAGTTTTTAGCAAAGCCGCTAACCAGACTGAGAGTCGAAGATCAAAAGAATTTTTTTTTTGAGAGACCCCAAAATTTTATTACACAAGCCTATCCGATGTTATCCTGAGCCAATGACTCGAACAGGCGATAAAAGACATCCCATGGCACCTTGCCCCAGGGCCAGACTCTGGGAAAATCGGTTCTCAAAAAACTGCAAGAAGCCCCCATCACGAGCCCTTTTCCCCCATGGAGAGGGAGATGGGCGGGGGGGTCCCCCAGTTACTAAAAAAAACAGAATAGCCCCCTCCAAAGGGGGGAGAAAGCAAAAGAAAGAAATACGACCAAAAGCACAACATCCCATTTCATAAAAAACTTTGAAAGGGTCCTAAGAGCAGATCACCACCCATCTAGAAAACCCCCAGTTACACAAAACCCGGGCAAATGGGTTTGAACGGTTCGCTCCTGCTGTCCAATATTTGGGCCACTACGCAAAGGGCCTAAATGCACTAGAAGACAAAAAAATGCAGATGTAATATATACAGACTTTGCAAAAGCCTTCGACAAGTGTGACCAAGGCGTAATAGCGCACAAAATGCGTGCTAAAGGAATACAGGAAAAGTGGGGTCGAGGGATTATAATTTCCTCACTAACAGAACACAGAGAGTGTCGTCAACAGAGTAAAGCCCGAGGCACTACGGTAAAAAGCTCTTTTCCACAAGGCACAGTACCGCTCCCATCTTGTTCCTCTCCTTATATCCGCATAGAAAGGATTTAGCCACAGAAACCCTGTTTCCCTTTTCAGAGCACCCCAATCTGCATGACAGGCTTTCCCCTTTCAGACACTGCAAAGCTCCCGGGAGAATCAACCAAAAACTTTTAGTGGGGTGCAGAAAAAAATATAAGTTCAAAAGATGAGAAATTTCAATTTCTCAATATGGTAAACAGAGGGAAAATTAAATCTTCATCGAGTACAAAAAAATTCGGCCACAAAATAGATGAAACACCAACGTCAAAGCCTGGGGGGTGATCTGTTTTTGGAGGGGGTCTCACCTTCAAAGGCCTAACTTGTATAATCGCATCTGCTAAAAAAAAATAAATGGATAATGAAACCTTCAAAATAGGGGCCAACCATGATACCCCTTCATCACTGAACGGGTGGAAAAATTTTGCACACTAACGCTCCCTTTCAAGGCGGTTTTGCCACCTAAAAATTAAACAGGGAAATTTTCCCGCGATAAAAGGAGATAAAACACCTCAATTATTGGGAGCGCTTTTAGGTTCCTAACCTGATTCCCCGGAACGCAGGTGGGGGAAAATACAGATTATACACCTGGAAAAAAACCTAGAGGGGACTAGTACCCAACTTGCACACGAAATCCCCACTACGAAAGCAAAAGACTTTGGGGGAAAGCACCATCCCCCCAATAAAAACAGGGGGGTCACTAGCAGTTAAAAGACCATAAAATAATGTCAGGGGGCCCCAGATGTTCAACGCCCCCAGCACAATTTGGGGGATTACCAACGCCCCGGCGTCTTCAAGTGGCACTGGAAAGCCCCTAAAAAAGTTCCGGACACCGGGTTGGGGCCCGTTGTTGGTTTTGCGTTTGCACCAGCAGAAACAGCCGGTTGATCGGGTTTGACCCACCAGGGGGCTGGTCTAACCGGGGCGGGGGGCTTTTGCCCCGGAACTCTCTCCATTTTTAAATCCAGGATGGTTGCATGCTTGTTGTAATTAGTAGAAGGGAGTATTCTTTTAGGTAGTGTGTTTAAAAATAAAAAAGTTAGATGGGTTTTAGGTTAACATTTTTGTGAATAATTGTGAAAAATTTAAGTATACAATTTATAAAGGTTCAGGGTTTTCATATTTATTTTTGGGTTTTTGGGGGAGTAAATGATCTTTGAGAAGAGACTTGAATTTATAAACAGGGGAGTGTTTCTTTTAATTTAAGGTAATGAATTCCAGTTTTAGGCCTTTTTGTGCATTGAGTTTTTCATAGGTGAGATGGACACGAGGGAAAATCAAAGAGGACCCGGCCCGTTTATGGCATGTGTTCTGTTGAGGTTGGCAAAGGGGATGTTTGGGGGAGGGGTTTAAAATAAGTTTAGGTTTATGTATTTAATAGGTGCAGTAATAAGTTGGATGTTTTGTATGGTGATAGGTTTATGATTGAAAATTTGGTGGAGTGTGCTGCTTAGTGAAATTTTTTATCATTCTAACTGAGCCTTTTGTTGGGGAATTAGGGTCTGAGATGGTTCTTTTTGTTGAGCCCATGCACAAATTCCATAGGTGAGATGGGGTAAAAAAGAGTGATATAGGGGCCGGGGGCTGACTGTGGAGCATGTACCCCTTTCTTCGAAGATGGGCCCACAGTCTTGGAAATTTTTTAAAAAATTTTTTGTTTAAAGTGTATGAAATTTGAGTCTATTACAAAGGGGGTTTCCCAAGAATTTTCCCCCTGTTTGCTTTGGATAGGTATCCGTTTTTTATTTTTTTTAAGAGGGACATCTGTGCCCGTTACCAAACTGAAGAAATTGGTTTTTCAATTTTTGGTTTTGTTTGTTAGTACCATCCCGGTAGATATTTTCTGTAATTCGGTATTTACAGTATTTTGGGTAGCGTGACTGGGCCCGGGGGGGGAAGACGTATGTTTGCAAGGTTAGGTTCTAGATACGTCTCTCCAGTCAACCTTGGGATGTTGCCGAGTTATGGCCATCAACAGGGAGAAGAAATAATCATTATAGGTTAGGACACAGAACTAACAGTAGTAATGTTTTTACCCAGTAATAACACTGCATCTTTCATGGGGAATCCTTTTGAGACTCCTACAGCAAGTACAAGTGTAATATTTGCCACTGTACATATATTTTATGCAATGGAACAGAATAAATAGCTTCTCCAAATGTTCACAATAAAACAGTAGGGAATTCAAAGAAGTATTCTCCTGAAAGGGTACTATTCCCTCTCTTACAAGTGAGCAATATGCTCCAGTTGCAATCTCTTAAAGGTCTTTTACTAGTTGTTTCATGTGTTTTCTGAGGGGGAAAATAAGACTTTTGCTATTAAATAAGTGGCCATACTTATTACTTCTCTAGGGGACTTGTTACTAGGGATATTAGAGATTTCCCGATGGGTTGGGGTTTTGGGGGCAGTTGGAACTGATGTGACCTACCTTTATTGCACCTGAAGCAGACGACAGGCTTGCCTTACTCCACTGTTCGGACGTCTGACAAATGGTGTCGTTCTGGCTGTTGTCTCTCTGGATACTGTTGTCGGATGCACCATGAGTAGTTTGCCTCTCGCAGGTGGACCGTATGTTGAGAAAGCATGGCTCACCAGGTGTCTTGGTTGGCTGACGTAGACGTTATCTCCCTCCGGCTGGCACATTCTTTCTCCAGGTTGACGATCTGCTGATGCCTGGCTGTTGAAAAGAGAGACGGGACGCCGTCATGGTGCGGTTAGTTCGAAGGTATCAGAAATACCTGGCACTCCGCTCTCATGCAGTGTTATGTCACGGTCCTGCTGAAAGACTCGTACCTCTGGTCCCACAGACTCCAGCAGGTTATCAATCAGAATAGTTGCACCAGCTCCTCAAAGGTAGTGACACCACTTGCTTTATACCAGCTGCTAAAGCTATGGTTTGCGTTCTCACAAAGTCGACTTGGGATGACCATGCTGTAGTCTGCCTCAATTAAATGCTTTTCTTTATTTGGCTGGGATACTAGTATTAGGCTCCCAACACTGTGCGTCTAACTACTTGTTAATCAGGAATTCAGTGTCATTTAATTACTGACGATAAATTCCTGTGCTTACCCGATAATGCTGTATTGAACCAACGATGCCCAATGCTTGTTCCGGCCACCTCAAGGCTCGAAGCCTGTTTTTTCGAAGCTTCGAAAAATTGCTTGGTTTCGGCCTCATTGAAGAGGGGAACCAAACTGTACTCTTTCTGTAAACTAAAATTATTTACAGAATGTGAACTGCCTCCTCTCTCTTTCCTATCAAATTCTTCCCTTGCGAATGCTCTCTGTTCCCTAGTTTGCTCAAGATGAGTTTTTGCCAGCTCAAAGTGCCAACGACGCTTGTTCACCCTGAGACAACCCAGCTGCACTATAACTGACAATTTTTTTTGCTCCGTAGGTCGTATCATCTTTCCTTCATGCGTGAACATAGTAGTTTTTGCTCCCCAGTCCCGTAGAGGGAGGAGTCTGATGTTTTTTATTTTTTGCCATTTTCTCTCTATAAGTTTGTTAGCATCAGTGAACGCAGTTGCGCAGGCTGTGAGAGTGCGTTTGTATGTAATGCCAATGGATCGTGCAATTTTGCCAATCAACGCTGTTAGGGACAAGTTTTTTTAGGTAGGTTATGCAAAGTATATGTCGTCACCTAGACGTCTGACTCGTTAGTGGCATAAGTTATTCGCTATGGCACAGTACGATTGCAGAATTACCCCAACGTAACAGTTAATTTGCAGACCACGCTTAGCTATGCACAATTCGATTGCAGAATCGCATTACAAAGCAGCTGACTGCAAAATCTACACCACGATCAGGCTTAGTAACAACTGACACGCAAAAATTTGTAAGCAATGCCAGACAGCAAGCTGCACAATGTTCTGCTTCGAGCTTCCACCTTAAAGCTAAACCGTTCTCTAGTCCTGCTTCAGCTATCGACAGGCTACCCATATTACAACCCAGGATTCCAACTGGTGTTACCCGGGTGTAAGTGGGAGCAAATAAACACAAGTAGAAAAAGTTTAGACTTATTTTATCCTTCACCAATTTATAACTGCTATATGTACACTATGTACAGTGGATAAGTATAGTGGCACTACACGGTAATGCACAAAGCAGAATTGAAGCCACAAGATGCAGGACGTGCTTCAACCAGTCTAGAATGGGATTGACAAGGGCAGGACAGGAGAGCGGTACCCACATAAACTCTGCGATTGCCAAAAACCATCTTTTATTGGCTAGAACTGGTCTTTCGTGAACGACGGGGCCCCTTCATCAAATCTTGCAACCTGGTTCGATGGTTGGGGGAGATAGCCTGTATTTGAGGGTGTGTACGTGCGCGAATAAGGGTTACGTCTTTTGCATGCCACTGTTCTTATGAATTTTTTTCCAAAACTGGTCATATGGTTTGAGAAATATTAAGTTTCTCGTTAGATACTTATAGACAGGATTCTGTGTGGATCTTTCAAATAATGAAAGGAAAGAATCAATGTGCTCTTTGTCCGTTTAAATGTCCTGCTCTGTGGGTGCTTGAATGTTCTACCCATGTACTCAGAAGTATCTCTTCCTAAATACTGTCTACTATTTTCTCAGTGGCTGTTAAGATGCCATACATGGGGACTTCTTTGCCTATCCGATATTTCTATGATCTAAATTCTACTAATACCCTTTAACCTTTCCTTACGTTATCTTGTGTGCTTGTCACAGTGGCAAGCACACAAGATAATTATTTGAAAAGACCACACAGAATAATAGCTATCCATGTCTACAGTATCTAACGAGAAACTTATTTTCTCAAACCATATGACCTGTTATAAACGATTAGAAAAAGCTTGGGGCTGGCTTTTTATATCTTATAATTAACTATTTGACATCTCAGAAACCCTCCTACCCTATATGGGTAGTGAGGAGATGATGGTAGAGTGGGGTTGGCACCGACCACTATCCCAGTCTAAGGGTAACCGTGGCCAGTGATACCTACGCTACTCTGAGACCTCTCCCTGCTTTGGTTGCTCCCTTGCAACATCGCACAGCTCCTGATGACGCAGTGAGAAGTGTGAAAGTACTTGAGCTAAAGATTCCCCCCCCCGGTCCTAGGACTGACCCCTGTGGGACCCCGCTCATCACAGGTGCCAACTGTGATACCTCATCACGTACCATGACTCGCTGTTGCCTCCCTATCAGGTATTCTCTGATCCATTGCAGTGCCCTTCCTGTTATACATGCCTGATCCTCGAGCTTCTGCACTAATCTCTCGTGAGGAACTGTGTCGAAGACCTTCTTGCAGTCCAAAAAGATGCAATCGACCCACCCTTCCCTCTCATGTCTTACTTGTTACCTTGTCATAAAACTCCAGTAGGTTTGTGACACAGGATTTGCCTTCCATGAATCCGTGCTGGCTGTCGTTTATAACCATGTTCCGTTCCAGGTGCACCACCACTCTTCTCCTGATAATCTTCTCCATGACTTTGCATACTATACATGTCGGTGACACTGGTCTGCAGTTTAGTGCTTCGTTTCTGCCCCCTTTCTTAAAGATGGGGATCACATTTGCTGTCTTCCATACCTCAGTTTCAAGTGATGTGTTGAAGATTGTCGTTAGTGGCACACACAGTGTCTCTCCTCCCTCTCTAAGGACCCACGGAGAGATGTCCGGAGTGTGTGTGTGTACTCGCCTAATTGTGGTTGCAGGGGTTTATTCATAGCTCCTGGCCCCACCTCTTCACTGGACACTACTAGGTCACTCTTCCTGCTCCATGAGCTTTATCATACCTCTTGTTAAAACTATGTATGGATCCTGCCTCCACTACATCACTTCCTAGACTATTCCACTTCTTGACAACTCTGTGACTGAAGAAATACTTCCTAACATACCTGTGATTCATCTGAGTCTTCAACTTCCAACTTTGACCCCTTGTTGCTGTGTCCCATCTCTGGAACATCCTGTATCTGTCCATCTTGTTGATTCCTCTCAATGTTTAATATGGTTATCATGTCCCCCCCATCTCTCCTCTCCTCCAATGTCGTCAGGTTGATTTCCTATAACCTCTCCTCATAGGTCATGTCCCTTATCTCCTTGACTAGTCTTGTTGCAAACCTTCGCACTTTCTCTAGTTTCCCTGCGTGCTTGGAGGTGTGGGTTCCAAACTGGTGCTGCATACTCCAATATAGGCCTAACATACATGGTGTACAGTGTCCTGAATGATTCCTTAATAAGATGTCGGATTGCTGTTCTTAGGTTTGCTAGGCCCCCGTATGCTGCAGTAGTTATTTGGTTGATGTGCACCTCAGGAGATGTGCCCGATGTTATGTTCACCCCAGGATCCTTTTCCTTGAGTGAGGTTTGTAGTCTCTGGCCTCCCTAGACTGTACTCTGTCTGTGGTCTTCTTTGCCCTTCCCCAATCTTCATAACTTTGCACTTGGTAGGGTTGAACTCCAGGAGCCAGTTTCTGGACCAGTCCTGCAGCCTGTCCAGATTCCTTTGTAGTTCTGCCTGGTCCTCGTCCAATTGAATTCTTCTCAACTTCACATCATCGGCAGAGTTACCTCTGAATCTATTTCTACCATCATGTCATTCACAAATACATACCAGGAACAGTACAGGTCCAAGGACCGACCCGTGAAACCCCGCTCGTCACAGGCGCCCACTCTGACACCTCGCCACGTACCATGACTCGTTGTTGTCTTCCTGACAGGTATTCCCTGATCCATTGCAGTGCCTTCCCTGTTTGGTTCTCCAGCTTTTGCAGACTGTGTCAGATGCCTGTGTGTGTGTGTGTTAGTTACCATTTTGTCCTAGTGTGTGTGTGTGTGTGTGTGTGTGTGTGTGTGTGTGTGTACTCACCTAGTTGAGGTTGCAGGGGTCGAGTCCAAGCTCCTGGCCCCCGCCTCTTCACTGGTCACTACTAGGTCACTCTCCCTGAACCGTGAGCTTTATCATACCTCTGCTTAAAGTTACGTATGGATCCTGCCTCCACTACATCGCTTCCCAAACTATTCCACTTCCTGACTACTCTGTGGCTGAAGAACTTCCTAACATCCCTGAGATTCATCTATGTCTTCATCTTCCAACTGTGTCCCCTTGTTGATGTGTCCCATCTCTGGAACATCCTGTCTTTGACCACCTCGTCAATTCCTCTCAGTATTTTGTATGTCGTTATCATACCCCCCCTATCTCTCCTATCTTCCACTGTCGTCAGATTGATTTCCCTTAACTTCTCCTCGCAGGACATACCTCTTAGCTCTGGGACCAGTCTTGTTGCAAACCTTTGCACTTTCTCTAGTTTCTTTACGTGCTTGGCTAGGTGTGGGTTCCAGACTGGTGCCGCATATTCCAATATGGGCCTAACGTACACGGTGTACAGGGTCCTGAACAATTCCTTATTAAGATGTCGGAATGCTGTTCCGAGGTTTGCTAGGTGCCCATATGCTGCAGCAGTTATTTGGTTGATGTGCGCTTCAGATGTGCCTGGTGTTATACTCGCCCCAAGATCTTATTCCTTGAGCGAGGTTTGTAGTCTGGCCCCCTAGACTGTATTCTGTCTGCGGTCTTCTTTGCCCTTCCCCAATCTTCATGACTTTGCACTTGGTGGGGTTGAACTCCAGGAGCCAATTGCTGGACCAGGTCTGCAGCCTGTCCAGATCCCTTTGTAGTTCTGCCTGGTCTTCAATCAAATGAATTCTTCTCATCAACTTCACGTCATCTGCAAACAGGGACACTTCGAAGTCTATTCCTTCCGTCATGTCATTCACAAGTGTGTGTGTGTGTGTGTTTGTGTGTATTTGCTTGTTTGTTTTTGTTTCATTTAATAAGCTGAACTCGTTTAAAAATTGGACTTAAAAAAAACTAGCTTCAGACATATTTTTTCATTGACAATGATTTAAAATTCTATTTTTTGACCAAATCTAACTTAGAAACCGCGCTTAGTTTAACACTTTTTTTTAGCCAAATTCTACTAAATATGTCACAGAAGAGTTTAAGCAGGCCAGAGTAGACTTGAACTGACCAGACAATACTTTGGCCCCCAACGAGGTAAGGTGGCCCGACAAAGAGGAAAACGCTTTCACTATCGTTCATTAAATTGCTCTCTTGCCAGAAACTCTGACATGACAGTTCACATGTCCTCTAAACTGTAATGAATAACCATGAACAGACAGATGGCAGCAAAAAAAAAAAAAAAAAAAAAGCTTTAGCAATGAAACCTTTTATGAGCATGTTTTATCCACCGAGTCTTTATAAACACTTCACGCACCAGTGAGTGAAACGTCATATTAATAAAGGGTTTCTTTGTTGAGAGTGTCTTTATCACCACTTATCTTTAAAATTGTGAATAGAAAATAGGAATAGTATTTAAAAGTACCATGATGATAATCTATTTATTGGTATAAATACAATCCGGATTAAAGTTTCTATGAAACCAATCACGAGTGAGATTATAATGTATCAAAATGTTGGCTATACACAAAAGCAGTCACAAGCTTCAAAACTTACATTTCAGAACGTTTCCATAACCTGTGAAAAAAAAAAAATTATTGTATAATGTACATATTAAATATTTGACTGAAAATAGCCAAAGTTTTAAAATAAGTTACTGCATGACATCATGCATTTTCAAAAGGGCATTTCTGTATTATTACAATCCTTACTCAGGTATGTAATTAACTGGGCATTACAGTATTTCACTGAATGCTCCGTATAACTGTAAATGCTACATCATTTGCACAGGGACTAGAAATACTTTTTCCTAGATAGGTTGTCCTGCTTTACTGTTGAGCATGAAATTCTTTAATGCATATATTTAAAAAAAAAAAAAAAATATATATAAATGCTTCAGCAGCTACATTGCTATTTGGTTCAATATAAAGATACAAATTTCTGTTTTACAACCTTCTTTATACATCGTAATGGGTACTTCTCATCTATGTCTGCTCTAAATGTACATAAATTATCCAATGTACCACAGATGACAAGCTAATTTCTATGTCTTTTTCTGAACTGTCAACTACTTTATAGACATAGAAAATGCAAATTCATGAAATGCTGTTGAAAGTACTGTTTACAGTATAAAATGTACTACCTTCCTAGGAAAATTTACAAGGATTCTAGGGAAGCAAAAACTATCTCCTCAGTAGCCTCATAAATATCATTATTACAGTACTGTGAAAACATTATAATTTTAACCCTTTCAGGGTTGGTGCCGTACTAGTACGGCTTGCACGCCCAGGGTTGGTGCCGTACTAGAACGGCTTGCACGCCAGGGTTGGTGCCGTACTAGTACGCATAAATTCTAGCGCCTTCAAATCTAGCAAGAGAAAGCTGATAGGTGTACATATGAAAGAATGGGTCTATGTGGTCAGTGTGCACAGTATAAAAAAAATTCTGCAGCATACAGTGCATAATGAGAAAAAAACTCCAATCGTGTTTTTGCTTTAAAACGGCGACTTTGCAGTGTATTTTCACATGCTATTTATGGTTGTAGTCTAGTTTTCCTGGTGTTATTTTATAGAATGGAAGACATATTACAGAAATTGAGATGATTTTGATTGGTTTCACAATGAAAAGTACCTTGAAATTGAGCTCAAAGTAACAAAAATGTTTGATTTTTGCCAAAGTTCAAAAGTAAACAAATCATGCCATGCGTCCAATACATGTCAACTGGTGAGTCTAATATTCTTTCACAAGTGTGCTGATATTATTTATACCATTTCTACACTAATTCAGTAGTCTGCATAACAGTAAATCTTCTATTTTTTTGTGAGAATAAAAATTCAAAGTGGAAAGCAAAAGAAATGTAAGAGGCCTGGGGACGTGACTAATGAACAGAAAAATGTTATTTTATTGCAGGAATGTCTGTCTTGTTTATTCTGGACCCTATTTGGAAATTGGCATCTTTTGAAATTTGTGTGAAATTGGCAAAATTGCAAATTTCTGACCACTTTATTGAACAGTTGAAATCAGTAAATGGGCATTTTCTTGTACTCATTCGATAGAAAAATGGAGTTCTAGCGAAATAGTTATGATTTTTGTCAACTGGTACGTTGGAATTGGCCAAAAATAGGGCTCAAAGTGGGCAAAATTGCCGATGCGTAAACATTGTCGAGACCGTTAACTTCACAAGAGCATAATTCCGTACGTTTTCCATCAAATTTCATACTTTTGGTGTCATTATGATCAGGAAAAGATTCTCTATCATTGCATAAGATTTTTTTTTTTTTTTTTTTTTTTTTTTGAAAAATTTCCGACCCTTAGAACAAGTTTAGGAGAGGGCCTGCCGACCCTGAAAGGGTTAAGTATATGCACTACAAGAAGTTCCTAATTACAAATGGCACTTTTGAAAGCCTTAAGTACATACTGTATCAGTCACTTTACCCACATTTTATCCTACACATCGTACAATCAAGATGCAATGTTACTAAAAGTACCACCGTACTCGTAAAAACTTTTTGATACAAGTCAGTCTCTACATGAACAGTTTTGAAAAAATCACAATACTGTAGATTAACAGAGGAGCATTATCTTACACTCACGCAACTCACAAAATTGTAATAACACAATTGCAAACAAACCACAATATGGGGGGGAGTGGTTAGAACGCATGGCAAGTGTCACTACTTGCTTTCCATGGGTTTTAACCCCCACCTGTACCATGGTTTATACATACATACTTAATATCTTTACATTTCTAGTGAGCAAGTGTGTGTTTGGATGATAAAAACTACAGTACAAAAATGCTAAATTAACGAGGTATCATAGAAACCTCATGTATCACAGATATTATACTGTACACAGTTATTATATTTACAAAGACTCATTCAACCTGCGTAGGTCATTCAAACACTGCACTTTACTCTTATACATGCTAACCAGGGACCCAGACCACAACCTTGCCCATTAAGAATATAATAAAATGATATATATTGTAACTAAGTTTTCCATATTAGTGTAACACTGTATTTATGATTTTATTATCTATTTGACACTTGTGTACCATATTACTTAACAGGACCAGAAACAAATACAAAATGAATTTTTTTAATTAAAATGAGTAACACACAATATAAATTCTCTTACATTCGAATAGTTTGAAGGAAATAATTGCTCAATTTTTGTATTATTTATCCTAGGTACTGTATGTGTTCCATAAATGAGCATATTTTGTTACAGTAATTGCTTCTAATAAATTTTTTTTTTAACTTACCAGTTCATTTTCCTTTTATTTACAATAGCCCCATTTGGTAGATGTAACACTTGAGTATCTACTTGGCTGCAACACTTAACTTTCTTGTTTAAATCACAGAATGCTGTATGTACCTACATAATTAGTAGTAATAGTACTAGCAGCAATAATAATAGAGGGGGACCAACAACCTGTTTGCTCGTGGGACCCATGACTAAATCTGGACATTATTTAACCCTTAAACGGTCCAAACGTATATATATGTTTTCTTTGTCATTCATTCAACATTGCCACAATAAGCCTGAGTCACCTAGAAATGAGAGAATGGGTGTGCACTCACTGTGTGCCATATTAAAATAATTGGGGATGCCTGGGCACAATATGCTCTTTTTTTCCTTTTAAAAGAAAAGATTTTTTTTTTTCCTCAAAAAATTTGGGGCGCTACGCGAGTGAACGTATATATACGTTTGGACCGTTTAAGGGTTAACCCTTAAACTCTCCAAACAGATTTACGTTCACATGCATAGTGCTCCAAAAGTAGATCTACTGTTTTTTTACATATTTTGAAATATAACAAAAAAAAAAAAAGTAAATCAAAGTTTTTTTTTATGTTTTCAAATGTAAAAAAAAAAAAAAAAAAAAATCTACGTTTTTTTACATACAAATGTACTTTCAAATGTTGAAAAAACGTAGATCTACATTTGGACAGTTTAAGGGCTAAAAATTTTATGTGCGAGGTAAACTGTTCAATGGGTCCATTGTTTCCAAGCAGTCTTATAGAATGATAAAATTGGACTAAAGATAAAATGATTCATCTCGTGGAGCAAATTGCAACCTAGACAAAAGAAAGATGTAAAAAGCATTTTTCCAAAATGAAATTTGTATTCCAAGAAACTGATTGGAATATATTTTGACAAAACATTGCACAGCTAGAAAGTATTTTGAAACTTTTTAAGTTTCATTAAATAATTACATATACATAGTGTTTTGAACATCCAGCAGGCATGTGTGAGCATGTCGGATAGGAGAGTGAGTGGGATTTGACGAGCTGTTGGAGTGAGAGCTAGGTAACATTTTGCAAAGGGATTCAGGGAAATGGGTAAGCCAGACTTAAGTCCTGGAGGTGGGAAGCATAGTGCCTGCACTATACTTCCCTGGAGGTGGGAAGTATAGTGCCTGACCTACACTTTCCTGGATGTGGGAAGTATAGCCTGCACTGTATCCTCACCCCAGTAAATGACTGGGGTGGAGATGTTTGGAGGGGCAACTGAACTGTAGTACTGGCATGCCTTTGGCAAGACAGTGATGGAGTGAATGATAGTGAAAGTGTTTTTTTTTTCTTTCAAGTCGCCCTGCCTTGGTGGAAGATGGCCAGCATGTTAAAAAAAAGTTTTCATTATCAATTACTATGATCTAATGAAAAGATACATAAGAAAAATAAGAATATATTTTCACTTATTTTGTGTGAATTTTTTTTAAACAAGTTGGTCGTCTCCCACCGAAGCAGGGTGACCCAAAAAGAAAGAAAATCCTCGAAAAGAAAATACTTTCATAATCATTCAACACTTTCACCTCACTCACACTTAATCACTGTTTTTGTAGAGGTCCTCAGAATACAACAGTTTAGAAGCATATACGTATAAAGATACACAGTATATCCCTCCAAACTGCCAATATCCCAAACCCCTCTTTAAAGTGCAGGCATTGTACTTCCCATTTCCAGGACTCAAGTCCGGCGATATAAAAATAACCGGTTTCCCTGAATCCCTTCACTAAATATTACCCTGCTCACACTCCAACAGCTTGTCAGGTCCCAAATACCATTCGTCTCCATTCACTCCTATCTAACACACTCATACACGCTTGCTGGAAGTTCAAGCCCCTCGCCCACAAAACCACCTTTACCCCCTCCCTCCAACTTTTTCAAGGACGACCCCTACCCCACCTTCCTTCCCCTACAGATTTATATGCTCTCCATGTCATTCTACTTTGATCCATTCTCTCTAAATGACCAAACCACCTCAACAACCCCTCTTCAGCCCTCTGACTAATACTTTTATTAACTCTACACCTTCTCCTAATTTCCGCACTCCAAATTTTCTGCATAATATTTACACCCCACATTGCCCTTAGACAGAACATCTCCACTGCCTCTAACAGTCTCTTCACTACAGCATTTACAACCCAGGTTTCACACCCATATAAGAGTGTTGGTACCACTATACTTTCATACATTCCCTTCTTTACCTCCATAGATAACGTTTTTTGTCTCCACATATACCTCAACGCACCACTCGCCTTTTTTCCTTCATTTCTATGATTAACCTCATCCTTCATAAATCCATCCTCTGACACGTCAACTCCCAAATATCTGAAAACATCCACTTCTTCCATACTACTCCTCTCCAAATTTGTTATCTAATTTTTCTTTAACTAAATCATTTGATACCCTCATCACCTTACTCTTTTTCTATGTTCACTTTCAATTTTCTACCTTTACACACACTCCCAAACTCATCCGCTAACCTTTGCAATTTTTCTTTAGAATCTCCCATAAGCACAGTATCATCAGCAAAAAGTAACTGTGTCAATTCCCATTTTGTATTTGATTCCCCATAATTTAATCCCACCCCTCTCCCAAACACCCTAGCATTTACTTCTTTTACAACCCCATCTATAATATATTAAACAACCATGGTGACATTACAGATCCCTGTCTAAGACCTACTTTTACTGGGAAGTAGTCTCCCTCTCTTCTACACACCCTAACCTGAGCCTCACTTCTTTCTTCTTTCAACGTACCAGCCGTATCCCACTGAGGTGGGGTGGCCCAAAAGAAAAAACTGAAGTTTCTCCTTTTAAATTTAGTAATATACAGGAGAAGGGGTTACTAGCCCCTTGCTCCCGGCATTTTAGTCGCCTCTTACGACACACATGGCTTACAGAGGAAGAATTCTGTTCCACTTCCCCATGGAGATGAGAGGAAATAAACAAGAACAAGAATTAGAAAGAAAATAGAAGAAAACCCAGAGGGGTGTGTATATATATGCTTGTACATGTATGTGTAGTGTGACCTAAGTGTAAGTAGAAGTAGCAAGACTTACCTGTAATCTTGCATATTTATGAGACAGACAAAAGACACCAGCAATCCTACCATCATGTAAAACAATTACAGGCTTTCGTTTTACACTCACTTGGCAGGACGGTAGTACCTCCCTGGGCGGTTGCTGTCTACCAACCTACTACCTACCTATCCTCACTATCTACTAGCCTCACTATCCTCATAAAAACTTTACAGCATTTAGTAACTTACTACCTATTCCATATACTTGCAACATCTGCCACATTGCTCCCCTATCCAATCTATCATATGCCTTTTCTAAATCCATAAATGCAGTAAAACCTTCTCTACCTTTATCTAAATACTGTTCACATATATGCTTCACTGTAAACACTTGATCTACACATCCCCTACCCACTCTAAAACCTCCTTGCTCATCTGCAATCCTACATTCTGTCTTACCTCTTAATTCTTTCAATAACAACCCTACCATACACTTTTCCTGGTATACTCAGTAAACTAATTCCTCTATAATTTTTACAATCTCTTTTGTCCCCCTTCCCTTTACATAAAGGAACTATACATGCTCTCTGCCAATCCCTAGGTACCTTCCCCTCTTTCATACATTTATTAAACAAAAATACAACCACTAACACTATATCCCTCCCTGCTTTTAACATTTGTCATGATCGCGTCAGTTCCAGCTGCTTTGCTCCCTTTCATTCTATATAATGCCTCATGCACCTCCCCCACACTCACATCCTGCTCTTCTTCACACCCAAAAGATGGTATACCTCACTGGCCAATGCATGAAATTACCGCCTCCCTTTCTTCATCGACATTTAAAAGTTCCTCAAAATATTCCCGCCATCTACCCAATACCTCCATCTCCCCATCTACTAACTCCCCTACTGTTTTTTAACTGACAATTCCATTCGTTCCCTAGGCTTTCTTAACTCCAAAATTTTTTCTTATTTTCATTAAAATTTCTTGACAGTGCCTCTCCCACTCTATCATCTGCTTTCCTTTTGCACTCTTTCACCACTCTCTTCACCTTTCTTTTACTCTCCACATACTCTGCTCTTCTTATAACACTTCTGCTTTGTAAAAACCTCTCATAAGCTACCTTTATTCTTTTATCACAACCTTTACTTCATCATTCCACCAATCACTCCTCTTTCCTCCTGCACCTACCCTCCTATAACCACAAACTTCTGCCCCACATTCTAATCAGTTTTAAAACTATTCCAACCCTCTTAAACCCCCCCCCCCCCACTACTCATACTTGCACTAGCCCACTTTTCTGCCAATAGTTGCTTATATCTCGCCTGAAATTCCTCCTCCCTTAATTTATACACTTTCACCTCTCTTACTTCTTGTTGTCATTTTCCTCTTATCCCATCTACCTCTTACTGTAACTGTAACTACAACTAAATAATGATCCAATATATCAGTTGCCCCTCTATAAACGTGTACATCTTGGACCCTACCCATTAACCTTTTAACTACTTTCATTACGTGCTATATCAAACCTTGTATATTTATTTATTCTCTATTTCATAAAATATGTATTACTCATTACCAAACCTCTTTCTACACAGATTTTTTTTTTTTTTTTAACAAGTCGGCCGTCTCCAGCCGAGACAAGGTGACCCAAAAAGAAAGAAAAAATCCCCAAAAAGAAAATACTTTCATCATCATTCAACACTTTCACCTCACTCACACATAATCACTGTTTTTGCAGAGGTGCTCAGAATACAACAGTTTAGAAGTACAGTGGACCCCCGCATACCGATTTTAATCCGTGCAAGAGGGGTCATTGGTATGCGAAATAATCGGTATGCGAATGAAATTTCCCCATAAGAAATAATGGAAATCAAATTAATCCGTGCAAGACACCCAAAAGTATGAAAAAAAAATTTTTTTACCACATGAAATGTTAATTTTAATACACACAAACTGAAAAAGGCATGCACACTTACATGACACTTACTTTTATTGAAGATCTGGTGATGATTGATGGGATGGGAGGAGGGGAGAAAGAGTGTTAGTGTTTAGAAGGGGAATCCCCTTCCATTAAGACTTGAGGTGTCGAGTCCTTTTCTGGGGTTACTTCCCTTCTTCTTTTAATGCCACTAGGACCAGCTTCAGAGTCACTGGACTTCTTTCGCACAACATATCTGTCCATAGTGGCCTGTACCTCTCGTTCCTTTATGACTTCCCTAAAGTGTTTCACAACATTGTCAGTGTACAGGTTGCCAACACGGCTTGCAATAGCTGTGTGAGGGTGATTCATCCATAAAGGTTTGCACTTTCAGCCACATTGCACAGATTTCCTTAATCTTTGTAGTAGGCAACTTCTTCAATTTCTCTCTCCCCTCCTCTGAACCAGTTTCCTCAGGTCTGGCCTCTTGCTGTTGAAGTTGATCTATCAGCTCATCAGTGGTTAGTTCTTCATTGTCCTCCTCCACCAACTCTTCCACATCCTCCCCACTAGCCTCCAACCCCAAGGACTTTCCCAATGCCACAATGGATTCCTCAACTGGCATAATCCTCTCAGGGTTAGCCTCAAACCCTTCAAAATCCCTTTTGTCTACACATTCTGGCCACAGTTTCTTCCAAGCAGAGTTCAAGGTCTTCTTAGTCACTCCCTCCCAAGCCTTACCTATAAGGTTTACACAATTGAGGATATTAAAGTGCTCTCTCCAAAACTCTCTTAGTCAGTTGAGTTTCTGAGGTCACTACAAAGCACCTTTCAAACAGAGCTTTTGTGTACAGTTTTTTGAAGTTTGCAATAACCTGCTGGTCCATGGGCTGCAGGAGAGGAGTGGTATTAGGAGGCAAAAACTTGATGTTAATGAATTTCATGTCCCCATAAAGTCGCTCTGCCACGTCTGTAGGATGACCAGGGACATTGTCTAACACCAGGAGGCACTTAAGTTCTAATTTCTTTTCAGTTAGGTAATCTTTCACATTGGGGGCAAATGCATGGTGTAACCAGTCATAGAAAAAGTCCCTAGTGACCCATGCCTTACTGTTTGCCCTCCACAGCACACACAAATTCTCCTTGAGGACATTCTTTTGCCTGAACGCTCTGGGAGTTTCAGAGTGATACACTAATAAAGGCTTCACTTTGCAATCACCACTAGCATTGGAACACATTAACAAAGTAAGCCTGTCTTTCATAGGCTTATGTCCTGGGAGTGCCTTTTCCTCCTGAGTAATGTAGGTCCTGCTTGGCATTTTCTTCCAAAACAGGCCTGTTTCATCACAATTAAACACTTGTTCAGGTTTCAGTCCTTCAGCCTCTATGTACTCCTTGAATTCATGCACATATTTTTCAGCCGCTTTGTGGTCCGAACTGGCAGCCTCACCATGCCTTATCACACTATGTATGCCACTACGCTTCTTAAATCTCTCAAACCAACCTTTGCTGGCCTTAAATTCACTCACATCATCACTAGTTGCAGGCATTTTTTTAATTAAATCCTCATGCAACTTCCTAGTCTTTTCACTTATGATCACTTGAGAGACGCTATCTCCTGCTAGCTGTTTTTCATTTATCCACACCAATAGGAGTCTCTCAACATCTTCCATCACTTGCGATCTTTGTTTCGAAAACACAGTTAAACCTTTGGCAAGAACAGCTTCCTTGATTGCCTTTCTGGTGCCCACAATAGTAGTGATGGTTGATTGGGGTTTCTTGTACAACCTGGCCAGGTCGGCGATACGCACTCCACTTTCATACTTATCAATGATCTCTTTCTTCATCTCTATTGGAATTCTCACCCTTATTGCTGTAGGGTTGGCACTAGAAGCTTTCTTGGGGCCCATGGTCACTTATTTTCCAGAAAAAGCACCGAAAACACTGTAATAATACGAAATATTCCGATTGTATGCTTGGATGTTACCGCGGAGGCTGGCTGGTAAACAATGCCACCGGCGGCACATGTGAGGCTGGCTGAGGGCGCACATTGGACGCGTCTCGGACGAACATCGGTGAGCGGGTTTTTAAGCAGTATGCGAGGCAAAATTTTTGCGATTAAAGCAAGCGGTATGCGGATTAATCGTTATGTGATGCCAACGGTATGCGGGGGTCCACTGTATATACGTATAAAAGTACACAATATATCCCTCCAAACTGCCAATATTCCAAACCCCCAAACCCCTCCTTTAGAGTGCAGGCATTGTACTTCCCATTTCCAGGACTCAAGTCCGGTTACATAAAATAACTGGTTTCCCTGAATCCTTTCACTAAATATTACCCTGCTCACACTCCAATAGCTCATCAGGTCCCAAATACCATTTGTCTCCATTCACTCCTATCTAACACGCTTACGCACGCTTGCTGGAAGAATTTATTGTATATGAAGTAATTCCTGAACAACCCCACAACTGGAAAAACAGTCTTACTCCTGAACTTGTCTGCATCAGAAACTTGATGTACACAACACTGCAATAATGCTGTTTTACCACAAATCAAAACTGTGAAGACAGAAATGAAAATTTTACCATATCGTGAAGGTGACGAATTGTGTCAGGAGCAAGTACTAAATATCGAATAGATATCCTTATCACTGAATGGATGTCAACATGTGCATGGGGACCACAAGTTATTATTCAAACATACTCTGACCTGACAGGCCTGTCATGGAGAATGACAAGCCTGTCAGGTCATACAGCATCACACAAAGGTACATAAAACTAACATAAAATGCACAAACTTAAGGCACAAATTTGGAAAAGAAAAAATCTCATTATCTAACATGAAGCTACAATAATTATTAGGAATACAGCATAACAGAGTCTATGGAGGAGTTAACGTAAACTAGAAATTTTACGACATTAAACAATGAAAAAAGGGACATGTCCATGTTTACTCATGAAGTCTTGATATTTAATGTCAAAAAATATGATAATTTAAGAGATGAGGCAAAAACCGTAGTTAAGTCTGCCATGTGAAAGCTGTAATAATTAGACAATTCATTTTAGTAGAATACAATACAATACAGAGTTCATTTCTTTATGCAGTACAAATAATGTAGTTTACATATAAGAAAACATTGGTAGGCACAAAAGAAACTACTAGTATGCAAAGCATTTCAGGCAAATTAATCTTAATGGCATTCCTATGCCAAGTTTTCAGTGATGCAACTGATTGATGGTAATTTTATATCTTTATGGTATACATATAAGGTATTAAGAATTTTTTTATATGCATCAGCATTAGGAAATACACATGGATTCCAGTTGGTAAAAACATATACAAAGGATACACATTTGTTAAGTTAAATATAATTTTCTTGCTAATAAATGCTGAAATAAATAAAAATATGCCCACTGGGCATGAACACCCCAAGAGACTGCTAAGCATGAACCTAGCTGTATTGAACACTTAATGTATAATAGTGTAAAAGCATTATCAGGCATTTTAGACACATTTGATAATGCAAAAAAAAAAAAAAAACTTTTCCATCCTCTGGCAATTTTTGCTTGCTGCACAGGGTAAGGAACCTAAGAGGCATACAAACAAGGCCCTCCTGTATACAGCTCTGGCATCCTTGACAGTAAAAAATTATTAAAATAAAAGATTGCTCTGCAAATGTCTCTTACTTCAACACTGTTGGCAATCCTTTACCTAACTGCATAATTAAATCAAACCAAGTCAAAGTATAGTAAACACACGCATGTCCTGAGTACGTAAAAAGTGAATAATATAGTATCATAACAGAGTGGAAGAACATGTAGAATTGGACTCACAAAATCGTAATAACAAGATTGCAAACAAACCACAGAACGGGTGGGGGTTGAATCCATGGCAAGCCAGTTTTACGACTTGTTAGCCATGGGTTCAAACCCACCCATTCCGTGGTTTATCTAGAACTGGTCTAGGTACAATCTCACATAGTACTTGATCTCATCACTTGAGAAAATTTTCATGAAATGCTGACACATCACAAATACAACAATTTTGGCCTATGTTAATACCTTGGAAAACTTGAAAATCTGCTGTCAGCCTGTGAACATACCCTTTGTGACTTGCAGAAATTAATTTCTATCAAAAATATGCTTAAAAAGCATTTTAATCAGCCTCTGTGGTTGTAAGAAATGGTAACCAAAACACTAAGAAGATTCTGAAACATCTTGGTTCATATCAATGCACCACGCAGAAACAGGCAGGTCTCCCTATAGTAGGTTTGAATCCTGCTGACTGCAATCTTTCTCTGTATCTTGGTTCATATTAGTACATTAAAAATGCTAAATCCCGAATGATAACTCAACGCTACATTATGATTTCAAGGAAGAAGTTATTTATTGTATATAGCTAAGGCAATGAACAAACTGAATTGAAGCTGGAATTCCTCATTTTTGTGAGTACTGTACTGTGCTGCTGTCATGATTGAGCAAATATAAATAATATCTTATGCAGTATTTGAGATCAAGGGACAGCTACACACATGTTTTATGTAAAATGAGTCATGTTATGCTTTGAATCCTGAAATTAACTAATACTGTATTGTATTTTGAAATAATCCATAATTTGAAGTATTGAAAGAAATTATATATACAGCATCTATAGACAAATTGTATATGGAGTGCACAGTAAAACTTTGATTTAATGGACTAATGAGGAAAGAGGGTGTCTAGTAATGCCAATATAAAAAATGGCAAAAAGAGTACAGTACTGTACGCACTACTGATATAATTAAAATTGACCATAATGGAGTTAAATGTACAGTAAGAGTAATTTTATCTTTTGTGGTCGAGAGATTACTCTGCAGTGACTATGTAATGTGACTAAGAATAACTTTTATTCTCAGGCAGAGGAACGGTGCAACTTCTCTGACCCACTTGTCATTGGTTGATGCTGCTCCAGTATGACAGTTTCTCTTAAAAGACCTGTACAACTTTTCCGAAACATCAGATGTAATTAATACAAATATCAATCTCGTCTCAAACAAGTGACACATTTTGGTGTCTTACTCTTAACACCAGCACTTGCTTTAGAGGCCATGGCTAATCACAGTGTACTTTATATAATAATGATAAAATAAATCCAGGGAAAAACAGAGTGAATAACTACTCCTGGATTCATGCACAGTAACAGAATTGCCACTTACCAGCCACTCCATGAAGTAGCAAAACATTTGATAGTTCTGCACCCACTGGATTTTGTCTGTTGTTTCCCAAATACAGACTCTCCTCACTTAACAATGGAGTTCCGTTCCTAAGAGCACACCGGTAAATGAATTCATCACTAAGCAAGGAGCATACTATAATGGCAGTGGGTTTGTGTCGACCATCTTTAATATTGTCTTAATGTCTCTTTTGCACCATTAACAGTGGAACCTTGGTACTCGAACAATTGGGTATTCGAAAGCTTTATTCGGTAAAAAAAACTGCCCAGTGATCAACTGTTTGCTCGGCACTCGACCAAACAAACACAACCTGCCAGAACTTCGCTGTAAACTATTTTGTGTTTCTTCGCATTTTTTTTATATTATTTGTAAAAGTAAGTCACCATGAGATCTACAAAGATTAGTGTTAACAGCTAACCGAAAAGAAAATTGGTTGGAAAATATTCATTCGGTACTCGAACAGCCTTCTGGAATTAATTAAGTTCGAGTACCGAGATTCCACTATATAATATTTTTAGTATATTTTTAAATGTTTATACAGTACTGTACTGTATATTGTAATAAACAATATAGAGGAAATCAGCTCTAATATACTACATTATTTTGGTATGTCTACTTAGTCAGAGAGCCCAGTGTAAGTCCAAGTCGTCAGTAAACGAGTACGTTGCTAAATGAGGAGAGGCTGTACATCAAATGGAGGTCCATTCCAGTGAGGTTTTACTGTACACACAAACTAAAAATATTTAAAAATTGTATTATAAATAATAAATACGAACTGACCGGAATCATGTTTAAAAAATGCACAAAAGAACTTGATAGTTCGGGAAGATTAATGGGACCAGTATGTAATACACTGCACAATTACATATTCTATTTACAGTCAATAAATTACATTACTGATATTTTTAATGAAAAGTAAATAGTACATGATTTCATCAGTAATTCAGGAAAGTACAGTACAATGCAATCATTAAGGAAAATTTCAAAACAAGTAACAAAAAATTCGTGTGAAAATGAACATGTATAAAATTTATACAAATACAGTGGAACCTCTACTTGCGAGCGCATCCACGTGCGAGTTTTTCCAAATGTGAGCAGTCGATGGGTCAATTTTTTGCTTCCATACACAAGCGAAATTTTCATAAGCGAGTGGACCTCAAGGGAGGTTCCTTGATGCTGGTGAGGGGCTCTTGCTCTTGATCTAGGGGATTGGATCTCGTTTGTTTGTTGGACTATCTTATTGAAACTTGGACAATGTATGATGGAAAGCTGCTTCTTAACGTACGCCAAAAATGAAAGAAATCGAAGCATAAATAATGGAGTTCACCTCTCAGCAATTAGCCACCCCTTAGCGGTATTTTCGTATGGTTTTTATGGTTGTATTCTCGTTTTTTTGGTCTCATTTGATAGAATAGAAGATATATTACAGAAACAGATATGATTTTGATTGCCTTGAAATTGAACTCAAAGTAGGGGAAATGTTCGATTCTTTGGCTATGTTCAAGAGTAAACAAATGACGTCACTGTCCATTCCAATATGCAGTAGTGCATGGGTTGACAGTATTTATACAATTATTGCAAGAAGGCAGTAGTCTGCATAACGGTAAATCTTCTATTTTTTGTGTGAATAAAAATTCATATTTATATTGTAATAATAATAATACGTATAATAATAATAGTATAATATAATAATAGTAATACATATAATAATAATACATAATAATAATGTACTATATAATAATAATTATAATGGCTTCAAAAGGCCATCACTAGATGGCAGTGTTTACCATAACAAAGAGGGAGCGGTTGTGGCCGCTTCCACCTGTTACATAATGGCATATTTTATTCATTCTAGAGTATATATCCAGTTTCTATTTTATTTATATTGTTTATTATGTCATATTAGATGAATTGTGATAGATAAATAAGCCGTATAGATGATACCAGCGAAATTTTTCAAGAAGTATTTTGTCCGGTCTCCAGACAAACTCTCGTCCACCGACGATACCACTACATGAGTATATATCAGGTTTCTATGTTATTTATATTGTTTATTATGTCATATTAGATGAATTGTGATAGATAAATAAGCCATAGAGTTGATATTAGGGAAATTATTGAAGTACAGAATTCCAGTGGAACGGATTAATTGCATTTCAATTAATTTAAATGAGGAAAATTGACCCTGCAAACGAGCAAATCCAGTTGAGCAAGGTCACGGAACAAATTAAACTCGCAAGTAGAGATTCCACTGCATAAGAATTAGGCACAAAGTAATATTCTTCAGTAAAGGTATAACTAAAATTTTAAATTTCCTACAAACCACACAAATTTAATGTAGCTATATAAAAGAAGGAAGCTTTAATGATAGAACTATAGTTTCCTAAAAAAAAAAAAAAAAAAAAAAAAAAAAAAAAAAAAAAAAAAAAATTTCAAAACCCAAGTATTGTATGATCCTAGTGGGTTTAGCACTTGGTTATGACTGTAATAATAATAATAATTCCAAAATCCAAGTAAAGTACAGTAGTGATGAGATCAGGAAGCGTTTTGCCTTAGAGTAGAATCGTGTATTCTCAGGAAGAGTTCTCTAAAACTATAGAGCCTTCGTTATCTTGCATCTGAGTGTAGGAGACAGGGGTGGAAGGATGAGGCAGATGCATGACCTGATCTTCCCCATGGTAGGGGCTTGCATTCTGACCATTCATTGCGACGGAAGTCATAGATTTCCACCGATGAGAGGAACTGACCACCATCATAACCTCCTGTTGATTGAAAATATATCATTACAGCAAATTTACTTACTTTAAATGTTTTTGCAATAGTGTATTTTATGTGCTGAATGGGTCATGGGGAAAATAAAGTTCAATGTATAATAACCAAAACCATACCAGACAGTAACTATTTAGGGAGGTACAATACTAAATATCAGTGCAATAGCTGGAATAATTCAACTAACTCTCAAAATAAAAATGAAAACTCAATAATCTCTTAGTCCATCCTAGACCATCAGTGAGTAACTTTATGATGATCCTTGATTGACTTAAACATCTGAACCAAATTCTGACATTGGCAAAATTACCCATTTGGTAAATAAAACAGTTTTTTTTTTTTTATTTTTTTTTTATCATGCTGGCAGTCTCCCACCGAGGCAGGGTGACCCGAAAAAACATTTAGAAATTCATCATATTGCACATATGTGTACTAGTCATGTCACTGTTTGAAACCAATGAAAATCATAATATGGCTTACCCATTACAAAAATCTTTCCATCCCAGACAGAGACGGTCATGGCCGAACGAGGTATTTTGATGGGAGCCACAGAGGACCAAGTATCTGTTTCAGTATCATATTTTTCAACTGAGCACAACTGATGCTGTCCATCATAGCCCCCAATAACATAAATATTATTCCCAACAGCACACACTCCCGCACCACTTCTTGGGATCTTTATGGGTGCCACAAACGTCCACTGATTATTTTCAGGATGGTAACACTCGACAGAGTTTAACCTGTGTTCACCATTATACCCACCAACGGCATACATAAGTCTGTTTACAACTGTAACACCTACACCCATTCTAGCTTTGGACATTGATTGCACCAAAGTCCACTGATCATCATCTGGTTCGTATTTTTCCACAGTGTTGTGAAAAGTGGCACCATTCGAGCCTCCAACAGCATACAACTGACCATCTAACACTGCCACGCCAAGTCTATTGCGTGGATAATACATCCGAGCCCTCTGTTTCCACGTGTTTGTTATGGGGTTAAAGGAGTCGACCCAGTTGCTGTCATGATAGTTACCATTGGGCAGAATGTTTCTTCCCCCCACAGCATAAAATATTCCACGAAGATATGCGGCTCCTAAGCCTGACCTGGAAAAAAGTACAAAAACTGTATATAAACACTACTTGCTAATTATCCAGCAAAAAATTTCTTTACATACATGTATATTGAAGTGCTAATAAAAAATTCGAGACACTAAAAAAATACAGCATTAACCCTTTTGGTGTCAGTGCCATAATACAATAGGGCCCTACTTATACAGCAGGTTAGGCTCCAGGCTACCACCGGCAAGCATAATGCCATTTTTTTTCACTTATAAATGCATATGAATTCCAGATGACAAGTTTACACTAACACATTATCCCTTTCACTGTTGAGACCCCCCCTGCTTACAAACTTGCTTTCACTGTCGAAGAATTTTCAAAACAAAACAAAAAAAAAAATTATTTTCTTATGAAATGATAAAGAATCTTTTCCCAATGGTAATGACACCGAAAGTACAAAATTTGATGGAAAACTTACGGAATTACACTTTCGCGAAGTTAGCAGTCTCGGTGATATATATGCATCGGCGATTTCACCCACTTTGAGCCCTATTTTCGGCCAATTCCATTGTTTTATTCGACCAAACTCTTAGCTATTTTGCTAGAACTCTATTTGTTCTGTCGACTGAGTACAAGAAACTGCCAATTTACCGATGTCAACTACCCAATAAAGTGGTCAGAAATTGGCAATTTGGCCAATTTCACACAAATTTCAAAAAGATGCCAATTTCAAAACAGGATCCAGAAACAATGCAAACATTCCTGGCACTAAAATAACATTTTCTCTGTTCATTAGTCACGTCTCCAGGCCCCTCTTATTTTACTCTTGCTTTCCATTGTGAATTTTTATTGACACAAAAAAAAAATAGAAAATTTACTGTTATGCAGACTACTGCATTATTGTAATAATTGTATAAATAATGTCAACCCAATCGTGACTGCATATTAGACTGGCAGTTGGACACATCTTGAACATCAGCAAAAATCAAACATTTCTGCTAATCTGAGTTAAATTTCAAGGTACTTTTCATTGTGAAACCAATCAAAATCATCTCTATTTTTGTAATACAGTGGTCCCTCAATAATTGTCCATAATCCGTTCCTGGAAGTGGGACTATTATCGAAATAGACGATTTTCGAATCAATTTTCCCCATAAGAAATAATGTAAATGCAATTAATCCATTCCTGACACCCAGAAGTATTAAAACAAACAAATTTTTTACATGAAATATAGATGTAGTACATAAACAATACAATGGCACATGATGAATGAAACATTAACAGAATAACACTTACCTTTAGTGGCGATTCTTCTTAGTGTATGGAAGACTGGAGGAGACAGATTGGATTATTTACTGTTTGGAAGGGGAATCCCCTTCCATCAACACCTCAGGTACCAATTGCTTTTCTGGGGTTACTTCTCTTCTGTTTCTTAATGCCACTAGTGACTACCTTGAGAGTCACTGGGGTTCTGTCTCGCAAAAAAACTGTCCAGAGAGCTCTGTTTCTGGCGTCTCTTTAAAACTTCCCTAAAATGGGCCAAGACTCTGTCACTGTACAAGTTGCCGATATGGCTTGCAACATCCTTCTCAAGGTGATGTTTCTCCATAAATCTTTCCATCCTACCCCACATTTCAAAAATCTCCTTAATTTCTGAAGAAGGCACTTTCTTCCATCTCTCTTCTTCCTCCTCTGCAGCAAGATTCTGAGCTGCGATCTGTTGCTCTTCCTGCTGAAGCTCTTGCAGCTCCTCAGTGGTTAGCTCTTCGTTGTGGTCCTCCTCCAACTCTTCCACATCCTCTAAACTCACATCCAACCTCATGGAACTCCCCAGTGCAACAATAGAGTTCACAACTGACATAGGCTCATCAGGGGCTGCCTCAAACCCTTCAAAATCCCTCTTGTGGACACAATCTGGCCACAATTTTCTCCAAACAGAGTTCAAAGTCCTGGTAGTCACTCCCTCCCAAGCCTTACCTATAAGGCTTACACAAAGGAGAATACTGAAGTGTTCTTTCCAAAAATCTCTTAGGATCAAGTGAGTGTCTGAGGTCACAGTAAAGCACCTTTCAAACATTGCTTTGGTGTAGAGTTTTTTAAAGTTTGAAATGACTTGCTGGTCCATGGGCTGGAGGAGAGGAGTGGTATTCAGGGGCAAGAACTTTACTGTGATGAACCCAAACTCCTTCAGACTTAGGTCATCCAAGTTTGGAAGATGAGCAGGTGCATTGTCCATTACTAGCAGGCACTTGAGATCCAATTTCTTTTTCAGGAGGTAATTCTTCACACTAGGGCCAAACACTTCATTGAACCACTCGACGAAAATTTCCCTCGTGACCCATGCCTTACTATTAGATCTCCAAAACACACACAATTTACTCTTCAAAACATTGTTTTTCTTGAACACTCTGGGATTTTCAGAATGGTACACTAGTAACGGCTTCACTTTGAAATCCCCACTAGCATTAGCACAGAACATGAGCGTCAGCCTGTCTTTCATGGGCTTGTGTCCTGGCAGTGCCTTTTCTTCCTGAGTAATGTAGGTCCTCTTTGGCATTTTCTTCCAAAAGAGGCCTTTTTTGTCACAATTGAACACTTGTTCAGGTTTCAGTCCTTCAGTCTCTATGTACTCCTTGAATTCCTGCACATATTTTTCAGCCGTTTTGTTGTCAGAACTGGCAGCCTCACCATGCCTTACCACACGATGTATGCCAGTACGCTTCTTAAATATCTCAAACCAGCCTTTGCTGGCCTTAAATTCACTCACATCACCACTAGTTGCAGGCAGTTTCTTTACCAAATTGTCATGCAACTGCCTAGCCTTTTCACAAATAAGCGACGTCATAAGACTATTCCCTGCTAATTGTTTCTCGTTTATCCACACCAATAATAACTTCTCAACACCTTCGAGTACTGGTGATCTCATTTTTGTCAGCATATTTACCCCCTTTGCAACAACAGCATCCTTGATTTCCTTTTTCTTGGCTATGATGGAAGATGTGGTTGTACTGGATTTGTTATACATCCTGGCCAGTTCGCCCACACGTACGTCACTATCATATTGTTCAATGATGTTTTTCTTAAATTCAATTGTATTTCTCGCCTTCTTTACCAAAGGCTTGGCACTAGGAGCTTTCTTTGGAGCCATGGTAGCTTATTTAGCACTTGCAAGCACTAAAATCAATGGAATATTATGAAATATTTTGTTGCAGCAAGTGAGGGGACCGTCGCTCACTGGCAAACAATGGCACACTGGCTGGGAAGGGAAGGCCCAGGCGGCTCAGAGCGTGAGTACGCGTCCCGGAAGAAGGACTACATGTATTAGCAAGTTAATGGACCATTTGCGAGCCAATGTTTAGACGAAATAACAGGACTATTTCCGAAATGGACAACTTTCAGGCCGGACGATTATATATCTTCCATTCTATCAAATGAGACCAAGAAAATGAGAATGCAACAATAAATACCATATGAAAATACCTCAAAGTTGACGTTTTAAACCAAAAACACGGTTGGAGATTCTTTTGCTCATTATATACTGCATGCTGAAGATTTTTTATACTGTGCACACTGACCATGCAGACCCATTCTCTCACATTATAAGTCTACCGGCTTTCTCCTGCTAGATTTGAAGCTGCTAGAATTTTGGCATATTAATATGTCACCGACACTGGCTTGTAAGCCATACCTATACATCACCAACAGTGAAAGGGTTAAGTTAGCAACAGAACTAGGCATTAAAAACAATAAAAAGTAAAATACACACACAGCACACTCATTACTTAACTTAAAATATTTGTAGTCTTAATGTAGGGTGAGAGGTGAGTAGTAGTTGTTGTAAGAAGTCAGGTGTAGGAGGTATGGTAGCCAGCCAGGTCACCCCACCTACACGTAATATACTACAACATTTAATGGGCCCCAGAGCAATAAAATGCACATACAGTACATTCATTACTTACCTTAAAATATTTGTAGTCTTAACGTAGGGTTAGAGGTAAGTAAACGAGGTAAAACGAATAAACAAGAGAGAGAATGAGTAAATGAGAGAGGAGAGAGATGTGTAGTATGCAAACAAGCAGACGAACGCATCTGGTTATGATTCATACAGTTCATCAACACGTATCATTTCATAATTGTTAATTTATTCTACTGTGGGGTGTATTTATCATGTTTATATGTTATGCAGTGTGTTTATGTATAATTTTGAAAAAAAATAGATTAATGAATGTTTATATTACCATAATATGACATTAACCCTTTCACTGTGTCGGTCGTATACATGTGTCTTACGAGCCACCGTGTTTCACATATATATACGTACTCATAAATTCTAGCGGCTTCAAATCAAGCAGGAGAAAGCTGGTAGGCCCACATGTGAGAGAATGGGTCTGTGTGGTCAGTGTGCACCACATAAAAAAATCCTGGAGCACGCAGTGCATAATGAGAAAAAAAACTGACTTTTTTTTTTTTTTTTAATTAAAATGCCAACTTTGTGATTTATTTTCGTATAGTATTTATGGGTATATTCTCGTTTTCTTGGTCTCATTTGATAGAATGGAAAACATATTATAGAAATAGAGGTGATTTTCATTTGTTTTACTATAAGAACCTTGAAATGGAGCTCAAAGTAGGGGAAATGTTTGATTTTTGCCGATGTTCAAAAGTAAACAAATGATGTCAGTCCAATAAATGTCCAACTAGCCATTCTAATATGCAGTCATGAATGGATTGACATTATTTGTACAATTATTACAGTATTGCAGTAGTCTGCATAACAGTAAATCTTCTATTTTTTGTTTGAAAAAAATTCAAAATAGAAAGCAAGAGTAATATCAGAGGGGCCTGGAGACATGATTGATGAACAAAGAAAATGTTACTTTAGAGCCAGGAATGTCTGAATTGTTCATTCTGGACCTTATTTTGAAATTGTCATATTTTTTAATTTTCGTGAAATTGGCCAAATTGCAAATTTCTGGCCACGTTATTGGGTAGTTTAAATCGGTAAATGGGCAGTTTCTTGTACTCAATCAATAGAAAAAAAGGAGTTCTAAAGAAATGCCTATGAGTTTGGTCGACTGGAACAATAGAATTAGCCAAAAATAGGGCTCAAAGTGGGTGAAATCGTCGATTATTAAATATCGCCGAGATTGCTAACTTTGCAAGAGCGTAATTCCGTCAGTTTTCCATCAAATTTAGTTCTTTTGGCGTCATTACAATCGGGAAAAGATTCTCTATCATTTCGTAAGAAAAATTATTTTTTTTTTCTTTTTGAAATTTTGCGACACCAGGAGACACCTCAGGATTGGGGGTTGCAACAGTGTGTAAGTTTATTTGGGTACAGGTACACATAAGTATAATTATCAGAGTACGTATATACAGTGGACCCCCGCATACCATTGGCATTAAATAATGTTAAATCCGCATACCGATACATTTTATCGCTAAGATTTTGCCTCGCATACCGCTAAAAAACCCGCTCAACGCTGTTCGTCCGAGACGCGTCTAATGTGCGGCCTGAGCCAGCCTCACATGTTCCGCCGGTGGCATTGTTTACCAGCCAGCCTCCGCGGTAACATCCAAGCATACAATCGGAACATTTCGTATTATTACAGTGTTTTTGGTGATTTTATCTGCAAAATAAGTGACCATGGGCCCCAAGAAAGCTTCTAGTGCCAACCCTACAGGAATAAGGGTGAGAATTACTATAGAGATGAAGAAAGAGATCATTGCTAAGTATGAAAGTGGAGTGCGTGTCTCCGAGCTGGCCAGGTTGTATAATAAACCCCAATCAACCATCGCTACTATTGTGGGCAACAAAACGGCAATCAACGAAGCTGCTCTTGCCAAAGGTTCAACTGTGTTTTCGAAACAGAGATCACAAGTGATGGAAGATGTTGAGAGACTCTTATTGGTATGGATAAATGAAAAACAGTTAGCAGGATATAGCATCTCTCAAGTGATCATAAGTGAAAAGGCTAGGAAGTTGCATGAGGATTTAATTAAAAAAATGCCTGCAACTAGTGATGATGTGAGTGAATTTAAGGCCAGCAAAGGTTGGTTTGAGAGATTTAAGAAGCGTAGTGGCATACATAGTGTGATGAGGCATGGTGAGGCTGCCAGTTCGGACCACAAAGCAGCTGAAAAAATAGTGCAGGAATTCAAGGAGTACATAGACAGTGAAGGACTGAAACCTGAACAAGTGTTTAATTGTGATGAAACAGGCCTGTTTTGGAAGAAAATGCCAAGCAGGACCTACATTACTCAGGAGGAAAAGGCACTCCCAGGACATAAGCCTATGAAACACAGGCTTACTCTGTTGATGTGTTCCAATGCTAGTGGTGATTGCAAAGTGAAGCCTTTATTAGTGTATCACTCAAACTCCCAGAGCGTTCAGGCAAAAGAATATCCTGAAGGCTAATTTGTGTGTGCTGTGGAGGGCAAACAGTAAGGCATGGGTCACTAGGGACTTTTTCTATGACTGGTTACACCATGCATTTGCCCCCAATGTGAAAGATTACCTAACTGAAAAGAAATTAGACCTTAAGTGCCTCCTGGTGTTAGACAATGCCCCTGGTCATCCTACAGACGTGGCAGAGCGACTTTATGGGGACATGAGCTTCATTAAGGTGAAATTTTTGCCTCCTAATACCACTCCTCTCCTGCAGCCCATGGACCAGCAGGTTATTGCAAACTTCAAAAAACTGTACACAAAAGCTCTGTTTGAAAGGTGCTTTGTAGTGACCTCAGAAACTCAATTGACTCTCTTAGAGTTTTGGAGAGAGCACTTTAATATCCTCAATTGTGTAAACCTTATAGGTAAGGCTTGGGAGGGAGTGACTAAGAGGACCTTGAACTCTGCTTGGAAGAAACTGTGGCCAGAATGTGTAGACCAAAGGGATTTTGAAGGGTTTCAGGCTAACCCTGAGAGGAGTATGCCAGTTGAGGAATCCATTGTGGCATTGGGAAAGTCCTTGGGGTTGGAGGTTAGTGGGGAGGATGTGGAAGAGTTGGTGGAGGAGGACAATGAAGAACTAACCACTGATGAGCTGCTAGATCAACTTCAACAGCAAGAGGCCAGACCTGAGGAAACTGGTTCGGAAGAGGGGAGAGAGAAATTGAAGAAGTTGCCTACTTCAAAGATTAAGGAAATGTGTGGAATGTGGCTTAAAGTGCAAACCTTTATGGATGAAAATCACCCTCACACAGCTATTGCAAGCCGTGCTGGTGACTATTACACTGACACTGTTGTGAAACACTTTAGGGAAGTCATAAAGGAACGAGAGGTACAGGCCACTATGGACAGATATGTTGTGCGAAAGAAGTCCAGTGACTCTGAAGCTGGTCCTAGTGGCATTAAAAGAAGGGAAGTAACCCCAGAAAAGGACTTGACACCTCAAGTCTTAATGGAAGGGGATTCCCCTTCTAAACACTAAGACTCTCTCCTCCTCCCATCCCATCAATCATCACCAGATCTTCAATAAAGGTAAGTGTCATGTAACTGTGCATGCCTTTTTCAGTTTGTGTGTATTAAAATTAATATTTCATGTGGTAAAATTTTTTTTTTTCATACTTTGGGGTGTCTTGCACGGATTAATTTGATTTCCATTATTTCTTATGGGGAAAATTCATTCGCATAACGATAATTTCGCATAACAATGAGCTCTCAGGAACGGATTAATATCGTTATGCGGGGGTCCACTGTATAAAAAATGAAATAACTTTAAAACTTGAAATTTTGGAAAGTTTCCAGACATAACAGAGAGAGACGGTGCTCACGGAGAATGTAAACAAACCAGGTGGAGCACGGTGACCGTATTAAAAAGTCAGGTGGGGGAGTCCCATAACGAGTTTTGGTCATAATTTGAAATGTCTGTATTAGCGGAACGCCATAATGCAAAATGCAGCGTCAGTCCCATAATACTACGCCAAAATTCTAGCGGCTTCAAATCTTCCAGGAGAAAGCTGGTAGGCTTTCATACAAGAGACTGAATTTGCATGGTCATTGTGCACAGTATTAAAAAAATTTTACAGCAAGCAGTGCATAATGAAAGAAAAACTGTGACAGTGTTTTTGGTTTAAACAGCAACTTTGCGGTGTATTTTCATATGGTATGTATAGTTGTATTCTCATTTTCTTGGTCTCCCTGATAGAATGGAAGATATATAACAGAAATAGAGGTGATTTTGATAGTTTACCGAATAAAAGTAGCTTGATATTGAGCTCAAAGTAGTGGAAATGTTCGATTTTTGCCGATGTTCAAATCACATCACGTGTCCAATACATGTCAACTGGCAGGCCTAATATGCATTCACAAATGTGCTGATATTATTTATAAAATTATTACAAATTATAAAAGTAAATAAAAGTAAATCATCTGTTTTTTGTGTAAATAAAAATTAAAAATGAAAAGAAGTGTAATATAAGAGGGGCCTGGAGATGTGGCTAATGAACAGAGAAAATGTTATTTTAGTGCCAAGAAATGTCTGCATTGTTTACTCTGGCTCCTATTTTCAAACTGGTCTTTCTTGAATTTTGTGTGAAATTGGCCAAATAAGTAATTTCTGATCACTTTTTTGTATACAGTGGAACCTCGGTTTTCATGATTAATCCGTTCTAAAAAGTCTGATGGAAACCAAATTGTACAAAAACTGAAGCAATATTTCCCACAAGAAATAATGTAAATCCAATTAATTCGTTCCAGACACCCAAAAATATTAATAAAAAATACATTTTATTGAGAATAAAGTTTTACATACAGAAGGAGGGGTGTTAATGTTGCAGTTTAAAAACTGTAGTGTAAAGCACCCTTCTGGCAAGACAGTGATGGAGTGAAATGAGGTGAAAGTTTTTCTTTTATCAGGCCACCCTGCCTTCGGTGGGAAGGCCGTGTGATAATAAAAAAAAAAAAAAAAAAAAAAAAAAATGAGATATAAATATAAATGACTAATGAAATGGATAAATGAACATTTAACATCACTTTTACCTCTACTGATGACACTCGGTGTATGGAAGACGGCAATGCAGGGAGAGGGAGGGGGGGGAGGTTATTGTTTGGAAGGGAAATCTCCTTCCATAAGGACTTCAGGTATCAAGGCCCTATCCGAGGTTACTTCCCTTCTTTGTCTTTTACTGGCACTAGGACCAGATTGAGTCGGTACCCCTGTTGCACAAAAAATCTATCCAGAGAAGTCTGTTTCTGGCATCTCTTTAAGATTTGCCTAAAATGGGACAAGGCATTGTCATTGAATATGTTGCAGACATGGCTTGCAACAGCATTGTTAGGGTGATATTTTCCCACAAAACTTTGCAACTCACTCCACTTTGCACACATGTCCTTGATCACTGAAGAAGGCACATTCTCCCCTCTCTTCCTCCTCCTCTGAAGCAATTTCCTCAGCTGTGGTCTGTTGCTGTTCCAGTTGAAGGTCTTGCAGCTCTTCAGTGGTTAGCTCTTCCCTGTGGTTATCCACCAACTCTTCCACATCCTGGCCACTCACATCCCACCCCCATGGACTTCCCCAAAGACACAATAGATTTTACAATAGGCATAGGGTCGTCAAGGTCAGCCTCAAACCCTTCAAAATCCTTCTCGAGGACACATTCTGGCCACAATTTTCTCCAAGCAGAGTTCATCCTCCTGGAAGTCACTCCCTACCAAGCCTTATCTATAAGGCTTATGCAATTGAGGATACTGAAGTGATTCCTCCAGAACTCTCTTAGGGTCAATTCAGTGTCTGAGGTCACTTCAAAGCACCTTTGAAACAGTGGTTTGGTGTAGTGTTTTTTGAAGTTTGAAATGACCCTGCTGGTCCATGGGCTGGATGAGAGGAGTGGTATTAGGGAGCAAGAACTTCACTGTAGATGAATGGTTCAGAGAACTGACAAGTTGATAAATTAGACACCTGTGCAACACTTGGGTATCTTTAATGAGGGAACGTTTTGCCACATAGTGGCTTCATCAGTCCATACAAAGGAAAATCATAAAGAACCGGAGGCGTTTGAGGTAATCAGTCTCTCAGCCTCGAGTCGATGTAATCAGCCCATCAATCTTGAAAAGAATACAGCATATGTGCGAGGAAATTGCTTATACATGTATGCTGTAGGCAGATGATGAGGTGCAGTAGTTGTAGGTGGTAACACATTTGTCCAGTGTGGAAGTAGGTCGTGCCCAAGGGTTAGGCAAGTGAAGAATTCCCAAGTATTAAGGCTGAGTCATGAATGCATGGGATGCTTTGTGTGGGCGCTTGAGTGGCCGAGTCACGCGGACGCGTTTGGTACAGACCATTTTCAACCCTATGAAAACCAAGCAGATGTACGAAAACTGGGACAAAATTTCAACAAAAAAAAAAAAAAAAAAAAAAAAAAGTCATCGAAAACCGAATCCTACAAAAACTGGGGCATATGAAAACCGAAGTTCCAGTGTAGTTAAAACAGGTAAATGGGTGGTTTCTGGTACTCAGTTGATAGAACAGAAAATATTCCGATGCATACTATGAAAGTAATACAACAGTGCTGTATGTAAATTACCAAAGCAAAGAGCACTCGGTGGGTAAAAGGGTATACAGTAAGGCCCTGCTTTATGGTGCTTCATTTTACGGTGTTCTGCTAATACAGACATTTCAAATTATGACCAAAACTCGCTGTACAGCTCCCCCCTGTCTTTCTAATATGGTCACTGCACCCCACCCAGTTTATTTACATTCTCCGTGAGCACAACTCTCCATTATGTTTGGAAACTTTACAAAATTTCAAATATTTTAAAGTTATTTCATATTTTATATACATGTATATACAGTAGGGCCCCACTTATATGGCAGGTTAGGTTTCAGGCTACTGCCAGAAAGCAGACATCGCTGGAAAGCAGAATGCCATTTTTTCCACTAATAAATGCATATACAGTGGTCCCTCGACCAACGATGGCATCGTATAACGTTAAATCCGACTAGCGATACATTTTAACGCAAAAATTTTGCCTTGACTAGCGCTAAAAAACTCGACCAACACGATTCGTTCCGTTCGAGACGCGTCCACATGTCGCCTGAGCGCACCTCACTTGTCCCGTGGGTGCCACTGTTTACAAGCCAGCCACCGCGGTCGCATCAAACATACAATCGGAACATTTCATATTATCACAGCGTTTTTAGTGATTGCACCTGCAAAATAAGTCACCATGGGCCCCAAGAAAGCTAGTGCCAACCCTACAGGAAAAAGGGCGAGAATCACTATGGATATGAAGAAAGAGATCATTGCTAAGTATGAAAGTGGAGTGCGTGTCTCCGAGCTGGCCAGGTTGTACACAAAACCCCAATTAACCATCGCTACTATTGTGGCTAAGAAAACAGCAATCAGGGAAGCTGTTCTTGCCAAAGGTGCAACTATGTTTTCGAAACTGAGATCGCAAGTGATAGAAGATGTTGAGACTGTTATTAGTGTGGATAAACGAAAAACAGATAGGAGATAGCATCTCTCAAGCGATCGTATGTGAAAAGGCTAGGAAGTTGCATGACGATTTAATTAAAAAAATGCCTGCATCTAGTGATGTGAGTGAATTTAAGGCCAGCAAAGGTTGGTTTGAGAGATTTAAGAATCGTAGTGGCATACATAGTGTGATAAGGCATGGTGAGGCTGCCAGTTCGGACCACAAAGCGGCTGAAAAATAGGTGCAGGAATTCAAGGAGTACATAGTGAAGGACTGAAACCTGAACAAGTGTTTGTGACGAAACAGGCCTGTTTTGGAAGACAATGCCAAGCAGGACCTACATTACTCAGGAGGAAAAGGCACTCCCTGGACATAAACCTATGAAAGACAGGCTTAAGGCTTACTCTGTTGATGTGTGCTAATGCTAGTGGTGATTGCAAAGTGAAGCCTTTATTGGTTTATCACTCTGAAACTCCCAGAGTGTTCAGGAAAAACAATGTCCTCAAGGCTAATTTGTGTGTGCTGTGGAGGGCAAACAGTAAGGCATGGGTCACTAGGGACTTTTTCTATGACTGGTTACACCATGCATTTGCCCCCACTGTGAAAAATTACCTCCTGGAAAATAAATTGGACCTTAAGTGCCTCCTGGTATTAGACAATGCTCGTGGTCATCCTTCAGACTTGGCAGAGCGACTTTCTGGGGACATGAGCTTCATCAAGGTCAAGTTTTTGCCTCTTAATACCACTCTTCTCCTGCAGCCGATGGACCAGCAGGTCATTGCAAACTTCAAAAAACTCTACACAAAAGCTATGTTTGAAAGGTGCTTTGTAGTGACCTCAGAAACTCAATTGACTCTAAGAGAGTTTTGGAGAGATCACTTTAGCATCCTCAATTGTGTAAACATTATAGGTAAGGCTTGGGAGGAAGTGACTAAGAGGACCTTGAACTCTGCTTGGAAGAAACTGTGGCCAGAATGTGTAGACAAAAGGGATTTTGAAGGATTTGAGGCTAACCCTGAGAAGCCTATGCCAATTGTGGAATCAATTGTGGCATTGGGCAAGTCCTTGGGGCTGGAGATTAGTGGGGAGGATGTGGAAGAGTTGGTGGAGGAGGACAATGAAGAACTAACCACTGATGAGCTGCAAGATCATCTTCAACAGCAAGAGGCCAGACCTGAGGAAACTGCTCTGGAGGAGGAGATAGAGAAATTGAAGAAGTTGTCTACTTCGAAGATTAAGGAAATGTGTGCAATGTGGCTTAAAGTGCAAACCTTTTTTGATGAAAATCACCCTCACACAGCTATTGCAAGCCGTGCTGGTGACTATTACACTGACAATGTTGTGAAACACTTTAGGAATGTCATAAAGGAACGGGAGGTACAGGCCTCTATGGACAAATATGTTGTGCAACAGAAGTCCAGTGACTCTCAAGCTGGTCCTAGTGGCATTAAAAGAAGAAGGGAAGTAACCCCGGAAAAGGACTTGCCACCTCAAGTCCTAATGGAAGGGGATTCCCCTTCTAAACACTAACACCATCCACACTCTCCCCTCCTCCCATCCCATCAATCATCACCAGATCTTCAATAAAGGTAAGTGTCATGTAATTGTGCATGTCTTCTCCAGTTTGTGTGTATTAAAATTAATATTTCATGTGGTAAAAATTTTTTTTTTTTCAATACTTTGGGGTGTCAGGAACGGATTAATTTGATTTCCATTATTTCTTATGGGGAAAATTAACTCTATTAACGATGAGCTCTCAGGAACGGATTAATATCGTTGGTCGAGGGTCCACTGTAAATGCCAGATAACAAGTTTACACTTACATATATTAAGTTAGCAATAGAACTAGACATTAAAAACAATAAAATGTATAATACACACACAACACACCCATTACTTACTTTAAAATATTTGTAGTCTTAATGTAGGGTGAGAGGTGAGTTTTATATGTAGGAAGTCAGGTTTGGGAAGTATTGTAGCCAGCCAAGGCAGCCCTCCCCACCCCACCCACACGTAATGTAAACAAACCAGGCGAACACGTCTGGTGTTCATTCATGCACGTTTGTATTATACCATAATACAAACACTTTATGTACAAGTTGTTTCCACGTTGATACAGTAGAATGAATAAAGACCAACACTTCCATTCTCATGTAATTTTTAGAAGGAATGATGTTCTGACAAATTATTATTACAAATTATTATAATCATAAAAAAGAAGCGCTAAACCCACAAGGGTCATGAATAGCTATAGATAGTGTGAAGGCATACGAAAGGAATAAATTTCTAGTTAAGTTACTGGTGTGACTAGAAAAAACAATTCTTTGACCCTCCTACCAAACGTTTGGTAAACAAATCTCATATTTATGTAAATTTTTATACTATTGGTGTATGTATCATGTTTATATGTTATGTAGCATGTTTATTATATAATTTTGAAAAAATATCGTAGATGGATTAATGGAATGTCTATATTAACGTAATATACGATATTTAATGTGCTCAAGAGATTATATGGCATTGAGTAGAGACTTTTAGTGATTTTAATGTGTATCTGCATGCCAGCACAGTGTGAAAGTATATCTAGGTACAGGTACACATAAGTATAATTATCAGAGCACATGTAAAATATGCAGTAACTTTAAAACACTTGAAATTTTCCAAACATAATACAGAGTTGTGCTCACAGAGAATGTAAACAAACCGGATGGGGCACACAGTACTTGAAAGACCGCTCACTGTATAGCAAATTTTGGTCATAATTTGAAATCGCCGTATTAGCGGAATGCTGCAAGGTGAAACGCCGTAAAGCAGGGCCCTACCGTACTCTGATAATTATACCTATGTGTAACTGTACCTAAATGAACTTACACACTGTGCTGGAGTGCAGGTACACATTAAAATCACCATATCTTATTAGTTTTGAAGATGCCATATTAATAATAATAATAATACACAATAATCACTCTGAGGCACATTAAATGTCGTATAAAACGTTAATATAGACATTTTACTTAATCCATCTATGGTATTTTTTTTCAAAATTATATAATAAACATGCTATATAACATATAAACATGATAAATACACCCACAGTAGAATAAATTAACATAAATGAGATGTTTTTTCCAGTTTTGTTGGAAAGAATAATGTTTTCTCTAGTCCAACACCAAAGAAAATGTGTACACAATAGTATTACTGGGGGTAACTGTATAAAATTATTCCTTTTGTATGACTTCACTCAGAGCATCATTCCTTTTAAAAATGGTGTTGCGCTCTATTTATTCTGTCACTGCGCCCCACCCAGTTTGTTTACATTCTTCAGGAGCACTGCATCTCTCCATTATGTCTGGAAACTTTCCAAAATTTCAAGTGTTTTTAAGTTATTTCATATTTTATATACTGTGATGATTATACTTGTGTATCTGTAGCTAAATAAACCTACACAGTGTGCTGGCATGCAGGTACACATTAAAATCACTAAGAGTGTCTTATAGTCTTGATGCCATATTAATAATAATTCAAATTTATTTATTTATTTGCAAGTAGTACACTGAGGTTATGTATTTACAATAATGGGTTGCAGTGCAAAATGAGCCTCTATTATGCTTACGCATTATAATACACAATAATCACTGAGGCGCATTAAATGTCGTATATTACGTTAATATAAACATAAAGTGGGAGTTGTCACAGTTGCTCTTTGCTGATGACACTGTGCTCTTGGGAGATTCTGAAGAGAAGTTGCAGAGGTTGGTGGATGAATTTGGTAGGGTGTGCAAAAGAAGAAAATTAAAAGTGAATACAGGAAAGAGTAAGGTTATGAGGATAACAAAAAGATTAGGTGATGAAAGATTGGATATCAGATTGGAGGGAGAGAGTATGGAGGAGGTGAATGTATTCAGATATTTGGGAGTGGACGTGTCAGCGGATGGGTCTATGAAAGATGAGGTGAATCACAGAATTGATGAGGGGAAAAGGGTGAGTGGTGCATTTAGGAGTCTGTGGAGACAAAGAACTTTGTCCTTGGAGGCAAAAAGGGGAATGTATGAGAGTATAGTTTTACCAACGCTCTTATATGGGTGTGAAGCATGGGTGATGAATGTTGCAGCGAGGAGAAGGCTGGAGGCAGTGGAGATGTCATGTCTGAGGGCAATGTGTGGTGTGAATATAATGCAGAGAATTCGTAGTTTGGAAGTTAGGAGGAGGTGCGGGATTACCAAAACTGTTGTCCAGAGGGCTGAGGAAGGGTTGTTGAGGTGGTTCGGACATGTAGAGAGAATGGAGCGAAACAGAGTGACTTCAAGAGTGTATCAGTCTGTAGTAAAAGGAAGGCGGGGTAGGGGTCGGCCTAGGAAAGGTTGGAGGGAGGGGTAAAGGAGGTTTTGTGTGCGAGGGGCTTGGACTTCCAGCAGGCATGCGTGAGCGTGTTTGATAGGAGTGAATGGAGACAAATGGTTTTTAATACTTGACGTGCTGTTGGAGTGTGAGCAAAGTAACATTTATGAAGGGGTTCAGGGAAACCGGCAGGCCGGACTTGAGTCCTGGAGATGGGAAGTACAGTGCCTGCACTCTGAAGGAGGGGTGTTAATGTTGCAGTTTAAAAACTGTAGTGTAAAGCACCCTTCTGGCAAGACAGTGATGGAGTGAATGATGGTGAAAGTTTTTCTTTTTCGGGCCACCCTGCCTTGGTGGGAATTGGCCAGTGTGATAATAAATAAATAAAATAAACATTTTCATTAATTCATCAATTATACAGTGGACCCCCGGTTAACGATTTTAATCCGTGCAAGAGGGGTAATCGTTATGCGAAATAATCGTTATGTGAATGAATTTTCCCCATAAGAAATAATGGAAATAAAATTAATCCGTGCAAGACACCCAAAAGTATGAAAAAAAAATTTTTTTACCACATGAAATGTTAATTTTAATACACACAAACTGAAAAAGGCATGCACACTTACATGACACTTACTTTTATTGAAGATCTGGTGATGATTGATGGGATGGGAGGAGGGGAGAGCATTATCTTCTTACTGTTTAGAAGGGGAATCCCCTTCCATTAGGACTTGAGGTAGCAAGTCCTTTTCCCGGGGGTTTCTTCCCTTCTTCTTTTAATGCCACTAGGACCAGCTTGAGAGTCACTGGACCTCTGTCGCACAACAAATCTGTCCATAGAGCTCTGTACCTCCCGTTCCTTTACGATTTGTCTAAAATGGGCCACAACATTGTCATTGAAATAGTCACCAGCACGGGTTGCAACAGCTGTGTCAGGGTGATTTTCATCCATAAAGGTTTGCAGTTCAACCCACTGTGCACACATTTCCTTAATTTTTGAAGTAGGCACAATGGATTCCACAACTGGCATAGGCTTCTCAGGGTTAGCCCAAACCCTTCAAAATCTTTCTTAATTTCCATACTAATTCTCACCCTTTTTACCACAGGGTTGGCACTAGAAGCTTTCTTGGGGCCCATGGTCACTTATTTTCCAGAAACAGCACCGAAAACACTGTAATAATACGAAATATTCCGATTGTATGCTTGGATGTTATTGCGGAGGCTGGCTGGTAAACAATGCCACCGGCGGAACATGTGAGCGTGGCTCAGGCCGCACATTGGAAGCGTCTCGGACGAAAATCGGTAAGCGGGTTTTTAAGCGGTATGCGAGGCAAAATTTTTGCAATTAAAGTAAGCGGTATGCGAAATAATCGCTATGTGATGCCATCGTTATGCGGGGGTCCACTGTATATTTCAAAATTATATAATAAACATGCTATGTAACATATAAACATGATAAATACACCCCACAGTGGAATAAATTAACAAATATGAGATGTTAGGTGTAGATGAACGTGTATCAACCATAACCAGACACATTCGTCTGTTTACATCCTCCACATCTCTCTCCTCTCTCATTTACTCATTCTCTCTCTCTCTCTCTTGTTTATTTGTTTTACTTCATTTACTCACTTCTCACCCTTTATTAAGACTACAAATATTTTAAGGTAATTAATGAATGTACTGTATATATGCAATTTATCGCTATGGGGTGCTTTAAATGTCAAAGTACAGTGGACCCCCGCTTAACGATCACCTCCAAATGCGACCTATTATGTAAGTGATTATGTGGTGCGTTGACCTGTATGTTGGGTCTAAATGGACTAATCACTTCACAATATCCTTATGGGAAAAAAATTCGGTCCAGTACTGCACCTGAACATACGTACTGAATGAAAAAGTTCGTTAACGGGTCCACGTATTATTGGGTGGAGTAGGGTGGCTCACCTGTGGGCTACATACTCCCACCTGATTCTACAATTACACTTACCCTCCCCACATTAGATCAAATTTTAAGGTAGTATGATTACTGTGTATGTATTTTACTTTTTATTGTTTAATGCCTAGTTATAAATGAACTGTTAACACTGGCATTTATCCATATATCAATGGAAAAAATGCATTCCACTTTCCAGCAATGTCCGCTTTCTGAAAGTAGCCTGGAACCTAACCTGCCGTATAAGTGAGGCCCTACTGTTTATGTATGCACTTAACCCTTTCAGGGTCCAAACCGTAGATCTACGCCATGAGCTCAGTTCACTCTGATAAGCTGTGAGCAGTAAATTTGGACCTAGATATGAGAGAATACATCTATGTGGTATGTGTGCACCACATAAAATAAATCCTGCAGCACACATTGCATAATGAGAGGAAAAGCTGAGACCGTAATTTTCAATTAAAACAGCGGCTTTGCAGTGTTTTTTCATATGTTTTTTATAGTTGTATTTGCAATTTCTTGGTCTCATTTGATAGAATGGAAGATATATTACAGAAATAGAGATGATTTTGATTGGTTTTAGTACTGGAAATGGATTGAAACTGAGCTCAAAGTAGCAGAAATGTTAAATTTTTGCCGATGTTCAAGAGTAAACAAATGACCTCACAGGTCTAATACATGACAGCTGGTGGGTCTAATATACGTTCACAAATGTGGTGATATTATTTATACAATTATTACAGTATTATATAACAGTAAATCTTCTATTTTTTGGTTTGAATAAAAATTCATTATGTGAATAAAAAATCAAAATGGAATTCATTTGTAAAGCCTGAAAACGTAACTAATGAACAGAGGAAATGTTAGTTTAGTGCCAGGAATGCCTGCATTGTTTATTTCAGACCCTATTTTGAAATTGGAATATTTTGAACTTTGCATTAAATTGGCCAAATTACCAATTTCCAGTCACTTTATTTTGTTGTTGAAACAGTTGACTTGGCAATTTCTTGTGCTCAATCGATAGAATAGAAGTAATACTAGTGAAATAGCTAAGAATTTGGTTGACTGGAATACTGTAATTGCCCTAAAATGGGAGTCAAATTTGGCAAAATCGCCGATGCGTAAATATCGCCGACACACCAAAATTCGCGAGCATAATTTCATCAATTTTCCATCAAATTTTGTACTTTGTTTTATTACCTTCAGAAAAAAATTCTCTAACCATTTCATAAGAAAAAATAAAATTATTTTTTGAAAATTCTTGGACCCTGGTGCACACTTTGAAATTTGGCCTCTGGACCCTGAAAGGGTTAAAGACCAAGTTCCCTTCCAAAGCATAGGTCGGTAAACGAACTGGTCATTAAGCGAGGAGCTTCCCCTTACTGATATTTCAAGCATGCTGTACTGGTACAGTGGAACTCCGAGTTTCATTCTGTTCCAGGGGCTAGGACTAAATTCGAAACATCCTAAAGTCAAAGCAATATTTCCCATAAGATAGTGTAAATCCAATTAATCCGTTCATGCTGTCAGGAGGCATGACAAAATAGTTCTTCAATATGATGCTATTATCAGCTCTACGGGTTTATCTATCACAATTCATCTAATGACAAACAATATAAATAACAAAAACCTGATATGCACTCTAGAATGAATAAAATATGTATATCATTACCTATGTGGTGGTGGGGGAGGATGGTGCTTGCAGGCATTCTTGTACCAGCTATGAAAACATCTTCCCATTCTTTCCTCCTTCAGATGTGTTAGTATAAGAGAAAATGGAGTTTGTGAGGCAAACTCCATTAGATCATAAGAAAACCATAATGTACAAATAAACTGGTGTACGTACACCATTTACATACCTTGCAGAAGATAAGGAGAATGGCTTACGCTTAACTGATACACTCTTAATGCTGCACTTTGTCTCTGAACTTAACTGCTTTAAACTCCACATCTTGTGTCTGTGCTGGTGTGCAGGAACACATTAAAATCACTGAGTGTGTTATTAGTCTTGAAGATGCCATATTAATATATACTGTAATAAACACGCTACATAACATATATAAATTAACATAAATATGAGGTGGTTTTCCAGTCGGCTTGACGGAGGGAACATAAACCATTCGTGTCCGGACTGCTAACAATAACAACAACAACAACAACTGGTTTGTTTACAAAACTCAGTGAACCTTCTACACTCATGTACTCATCTCTCACTCTACATTAAGACTATAAATATTTTAAGGTAAGTAATGAGTGTACTGTATATGCATTTTATCACTCTAGAGCACTTTAAGGGGTGACACCGCTGTGGGTGGGGTAGCCAGATGGGGGTTACATACCTACCTACCTCACTATTCACCTTGCACCCTATATTAAGACCATTAAGACTACAAATGTTTTAAGTTAAGTAATGAGTGTACTGTATGTATATGCATTTTGTTGCTCTAGGGCACTTTAAATGCCTAGTACATAATGTAATGTTCACTAGAGGAGAAACAAAGCCAGAGTGACTCGTGACGGATGCGCAGGGAGGCGCGCAGGTGGACAGGTCTGGTACGGGGGATGAAACACGAGGCACAGTGCGAAACTCAGGACAAAATTTAGCCCAAAAAACAGTTCTAAACTCGAAGCGTACGATACTCAGGGTGTATGAAACTCAGGTTTCCACTGTAGTTTGTGTCAACCGTCTTTAGATATTGTTTTAATGTCACCTTTGCACCATATATAACATTTTTAGTACAAAATAGAACTAGGCATTAAAAACAAGACTAAAATATGCATAGAGTACACTGGTCGAAGAGCTGGTCGTAAGTCCAAGCAGTCGTTAAACAGGTAGGTCATTAAGTGAGGAGTACCTGTATATATACAGGCAGGCCCCGCTTTACAACATTACACTAATGCAACAGCTTTTAATTATACTCTTTCTTCATTTATTCAGACTTCCTACAATAAATATATTCACCACTTACTTTAAGCTAAAGACAAAAATATTTTAAGATAAATAATGTGTTTAAGTGCATTTTTAAGCCTAGCTCTACTGCTCACTTAATATATAATAGTGTCAACACGTTATCAGGCTTTTATATGCATTTGTTTCACTTACAGCGGTAGCCTAGAACCTAACCTGCTATATAAGCGGGGCCCTCCTGTATTAACCCCTTTTACTTAACCACACAGTACTACAGTACAGCATGCTCTCTACTTTAGCGAATACAGTAGAACCGCCGTATCCACTGATTTGTTATCCATGGTTTACTGTGGCCCAAAAATACATCTTAATTTTGCATAATAATGGCCCCAAAACACAAAAGCTGGCAGTTCTTCAAAGCCTAGAGAAACCATGAAGTGCTTCCCATAAGTGAAAGTGATAATTGTCCATTTACTGTGCATAACTTATCAATTAAACTTTATATGTACAGGACTTGTATATAGGGGTTTGCTACTATCCAGTTTCGGTATCCACAGCAGGTCCTTGGAATGTATCCCCCACGAATATGAGGGGTCCTACTGTATATGTAGTCTATACAACTTTGAGGTGTCCCTAGTAATTTAAATGAGTTATTGGCTCAGTAGGTCCATCTCAGTGACTTGAACACACTAGTGTCCATTAATAGCTGAAGGTGGCCGACATCCTTGTCAACATGTACAGGGTGTATTATAAATCATAAACTGCTCTTACATACTGTTATGACTTTGATGTCGTAACTTAAAATGTTCCTGGCTCCTAAAGGCTACTCGCACTGCTGTCTAGGGGTTATAAAATTACACTGAAAAACACTGCAAACCTTGGGCCAGCATGTACTCGTATATTAAACAATATTATTTATTATTAGGAAGGAAGGACAAAAACTTACATATATAAAAATATATCTATATAAACCCCTTGACTGTCGCAACCCCCAAGCCTGAGGTGTCTTTGGTGTCGCAAAATTTCAAAAAAAAAAAAATTATTTTTTCTTATAAAAATGATAATCTTTTCCCGATTGTAAAGACACCAAAAAACAAAATTTGATGGAAAACTGACGGAATTACACTCTCAGCGAAGTTAGCGACCTCGGAGATATTTACAAATCGGCGATTTCGCCCACTTTGAGCCCTATTTCCGGCTAATTCCATTATTCCAGTCAACCAAACTCATAGCTATTTCTTCAGAACTCCATTTTTTCTATCGATTGAGTACAAGAAACTGCCCATTTACCGATTTCAACTACCCAATAACATGGTCAGAAATTTGCAATATGGCCAATTTCACGAAAATTAAAAAATAAGACAATTTCAAAATAAAACCAGAATGAACAATGCAGACATTCCTGGCTCTAAAATAACATTTTCTTTGTTCATCAGTCATGTCTCCAGGCCCCTCTGATATTACTCTTGCTTTCTATTATGAATTTTTATTCAAACAAAAAATAGAAGATTTACTGTTATGCAGACTACTGCAATACTGTAATAATTGTAAAAATTACATCAACCCATTCATAACTGCATATTAGAATGGCTATTTGGACATTTATTGGACAATGACATCATCTGTTTACTTTTGAACATCGGCAAAAATCAAACATTTCCCGTACTTTGTGCTCCATTTCCAGGTTCTTTTTATAGTAAAATCAATCAAAATCACTTCTATTTCTATAATATATTTTCCATTCTATCAAATGAGACCAAGAAAATGAGAATACAACCATAAATACTATACGAAAATAGACCACAAAGTCGGCATTTTAATTAAAAAAACGGTCATTTTTTTTCATTATGCACTGTGTGCTCCAGGATTTTTTTTATATGGTGCACACTGACCACACAGACCCATTCTCTCACATGTGGGCCTACCAGCTTTCTCCTGCTTGATTTGAAGCCGCTAGAATTTATGAGTACAGTATATATACGTCAAACACTGTACCTCGTAAGAAGTATATATACGGCCACGACAGTGAAAGGGTTAATAGTAACTTGTATACTAGCACACTGCTACTAATGAGTTAAACAAAATAAATGAACATTTATGAATAGGGAGGCTCCATGACACCCCCCTTTCTGCAGGCTACATAGCCTACAGTGGAAATGTTAAATACTCTCCAAAACACAGGCCCGTGCATACTAGGACTTAACAAATAAACATGAGAACACTTAAATACAAACACCTATGGTATACACTAAAAAACTTACCTAAGTTACCTACTCAAAGTAACACCAACCCATGACTACTTCACCCAGCCGCATTCCTACATGTACTAAACTAAAAAACCTCTCATCGCTCCTGTTGGGCCACTGCCTGACTGACATGAATAAAACTCGTCACTTTCAGGGATTAATACACATCCGCTTTCAGTATACTACACGGAAAATGACATATATGGAGCGTTATTTTATATATAAATATTTTAATACAATACAGTGGACCCCCGGTTAACGATATTTAACACTCCAGAAGTATGTTCAGGTGCCATACCGACCAATTGTCCCATAAGAATATTGTGAAGTAGATTAGTCATTCCATTCCCCCAAACATATACTACAACGACTTACATAAATACACTTACATAATTGTGCATTCGGATGATCGTTATGCGGGGGTCCACTGTACTGCGTAATACATACACACAACATATATCTCGACCTGCTTCATATTAACAGTGCCAGGAAGGTACCAACCTTGCAACAGGTAATCTGGAGAGCTGGGTCCACTGACACTCCTCCACATCATAGCACTCAAGGGTGTCCAAACTTTGGCGGTTGGAATAACCCCCAACAAGGTAAATGACACAGGGAGCATTAGGGGTTCTTTCCTTTTGACATGGAGGTTTATGCAATGTTAAATCCTGTAGTAGTGTAAAAATTCAATATTGTTATAAAAAATAATTCAGGGTGACGAGTGATAAATAAGAAAATAAGAGTTGCTTTTCATGTTGTTACATTAATATTTACACATCATTGTAACAGAGCAATTCACTAATTATTCTCACACCTAAATTTTATAAATTTTAAGTACTACAGTAGGGCCCCACTTATATGGTAGGTTAGGTTCCAGGCTACCGCTGAAAAGCGGACATCACCGGAAAGCAGAACGTCATTTTTTTCCACTTGTTATCTGGCACTTGTATGCAATTACAAGTTTACACTAACATATACTGTATTAGCTAACAGTAGAACTTTTTTTTTTTTTTTTTTTTCAACAAGTCGGCCGTCTCCCACCGAGGCAGGGTGACCCAAAAAAGAAAGAAAATCCCCAAAAAGAAAATACTTTCATCATCATTAACATATCACTGTTTTTGCAGAGGTGCTCAGAATACAACAGTTTAGAAGCATATACGTATAAAGATACACAACATATCCCTCCAAACTGCCAATATCCCAAACCCCTCCTTTAAAGTGCAGGCATTGTACTTCCCATTTCCAGGACTCAAGTCCGACTATATGAAAATAACCGGTTTCCCTGAATCCCTTCACTAAATATTACCCTGCTCACACTCCAACAGATCGTCAGGTCCCAAGTACCATTCGTCTCCATTCACTCCTATCTAACACGCTCACGCACGCTTGCTGAAAGTCCAAGCCCCTTGCCCACAAAACCTCCTTTACCCCTCTCTCTCCAACCCTTTCGAGGACGACCCCTACCCCACCTTCCTTCCCCTATAGATTTATATGCTTTCCATGTCATTCTACTTTGATCCATTCTCTCTAAATGACCAAACCACCTCAACAACCCCTCTTCTGCCTCTGACTAATACTTTTATTAACTCCACACCTTTTCCTAATTTCCACACTCCGAATTTTCTGCATAATATTTACACCGCACATTGCCCTTAAACAGGACATCTCCACTGTCTCCAACCCCCCTTTGCTGCTGCATTTACCACCCAAGCTTCACACCATATAAGAGTGTTGGTACTACTATACTTTCATACATTCCCTTTTGCCTCCATAGATAACTTTTTTTTTGACTCCACAATATACCTCAACGCACCACTCCCTTTTTTCCCTAAACAATTCTATGATTATACCTTCCACCCCCGGTTCCCCAAGTATCTAAAAAACATTCACTTCTTCCATACTCCTCCTCCCCAATTTGTTTATCCAATTTTTTTTTATCTAAATCATTTGATACCCTCATCACCTTCTCTTTTCTATGTTCACTTTCAACTTTCTACCTTTCCCACACATTCCCAACTCATCCACAAACCCTTTTTGCAATTTTTCTTTAGAATCTCCCATAAGCCAGTATCATCACAAAAAGAACTGTAAATTTCCCATTTTGAATTGATTCCCCAAAATTTAATCCCCCCCCTCTCCCAAACACCTAGATTTATTTTCCTTTTAAAAACCCCATCTAAATATTTTTAAACAACCATGGTGACATTACACATCCCTGTCTAAACCTACTTTTATGGGAATTTGTCCCCTCTCTTCTACATACCCTAATCTGAGCCTCATATCCTCAAAAAAATCTTTACAGCATTTAATAACTTACCACCTGTTCCATAATACCTTGCAACATCTGCCACATTGCTCCTCTATCCACTCTATCATATGCCTTTTCTAAATCCAAAAAACAAAAAAAACTTCCCTACCTTTATCTAAATACTGTCACATATATGCTTCAATGTAAACACTGATCTACACATCCCCTACCACTCTGAACCTCCTTGCTCATCCGAAATCCTACATTCTGTCTTACCTCTAATTCTTCAATTATAACCCTACCGTACATTTTTCCCGGGTTTATACTCAGTAAACTTATTCCTCTATAATTTTTACAGTCTCTTTTGCCCCCTTTCCCTTTATATAAAGGGACTATGCATGCTCTCCGCCAACCCCTAGGTACCTTCCCCTCTTTCACACATTTAAATTAAACAAAGTACCAAACCCACTCCCAACACTATATCCCCCCTGTTTTTAACATTTCTGTCATGATCCCATCAGTTCCAGCTGCTTTACCCCCTTTCATATTACGTAATGCCTCATGTACCTCCCCCACACTTACATTCTGCTCTTCTCACTCCTAAAAGATGGTATACCTCCCTGACCAGTGCATGAAATTACTGCCTCTTTCTTCCTTAACATTTAAAAGTTCCTCAAAATATTCTCCCCATCTACTAACTCCCCTACTCTGTTTTTAACTGACAAATCCATACTTTCCCTAGGCTTTCTTAACTTGTTTAACTCACTACAAATTGTTTTCTTATTTTCATTAAAATTTCTTGACAGTGCCTCTCCCACTATCATCTGCTCTCCTTTTGCACTCTCTCACCATTCTCTTTACCTTTCTTTTACTCTCCATATATTCTGCTCTTCTTATAACACTTCTGCTTTGTAAAAACCTCTCATAAGCTACCTTTTTCTCTTTTATCACACCCTTTACTTCATCATTCCACCAATCACTCCTCTTTCCTCCTGCCCCCACCCTCCTATAACCACAAACTTCTGCCCCACAATTTAATACTGCATTTTTAAAACTATTCCAACCCTCTTCAACCCCCCACTACTCATCTTTGCACTAGCCCACCTTTCTGCCAATAGTCGCTTATATCTCACCCGAACTTCCTCCTCCCTTAGTTTATACACTTTCACCTCTCTCTTACTTGTTGTTGCCACCTTCCTCTTTTCCCATCTACCTCTTACTCTAACTGTAGCTACAACTAAATAATGATCCGATATATCAGTTGCCCCTCTATAAACATGTACATCCTGGAGCCTACCCATCAACCTTTTATCCACCAATACATAATCTAATAAACTACTTTCATTACGTGCTACATCATACCTTGTATATTTATTTATCCTCTTTTTCATAAAATATGCATTACTTATTACCAAATCTCTTTCTACACATAGCTCAATTAAAGGCTCCCTATTTACATTTACCCTTGGCACCCCAAATTTACCTACTACTCCCTCCATAACATTTTTACCCACTTTAGCATTGAAATCCCCAACCACCATTACTCTCACACTTGATTCAAAACTCCCCACGCATTCACTCAACATTTCCCAAAATCTCTCTCTCTCTCTCTCCTGTACACTTCTCTCTTCTCCAGGTGCATACACGCTTATTATAACCCACTTTTCACATCCAATCTTCATTTTACTCCACATAATCCTTGAATTAATATATTTATAGTCCCTCTTTTCCTGCCATAGCTTATCCTTCAACATTATTGCTACTCCTTCTTTAGCTCTAACTCTATTTGAAACCCCTGACCTAATCCCATTTATTCCTCTCCATTGAAACTCTCTCACCCCCTTCAGCTTTGTTTTGCTTAAAGCCAGGACATCCAGCTTCTTCTCATTCATAACATCCACAATCATCTCTTTCTTATCATTTGCACAACATCCACACACATTCAGACTTCCCACTTTGACAATTTTCTTCTTATTCTTTTTAGTAATCTTTACAGGAAAAGGGTTACTAGCCCATTGTTCCCGGCATTTTAACATTAAAATGGTATAAAATACCGACAGGTTGTTAGGTAAGACACACATGCAACAGTTAGGTATCTTTATTTCTTAACGTTTTGCCTACACAGTAGGCTTCTTCAGTCGAGTACAGAAAAGTTGATAGAAGCAGAAGAGACTTGAAGACGATGTAATTAGTCCATCACCCTTAAAGTTTTGAGCTGGATTTGAGAGGGACCTGACCTCCCAACATCTGTGTTCTACTAGTGACCTACGTCTCACCTCCTGGCGCTATATAAGGCTCCATCCTGTCACTTCAACTCCATATTGTTTCAGACTATGGAACAATGCTCTTCTCCAGACTGAGGGATTGACCACCTCAAAACTTTAAGGGTGATGGACTGATTACATCGTCTTCAAGTCTTCTGCTTCTATCAACTTTTCTGTACTCGACTGAAGAAGCCTACTGTGTAGGCGAAACGTTTCGAAATAAAGATACCTAACTGTTGCATATGTGTCTTACCTAACATCCCAGTTTTTAGTTACTTTTACAACACCCGGGTTTTACAGGGGAAAGTTTCCCCTTTTTTTTTCCCATTTCCCCCATGGATAAAAAAGGAAAAAAGTAATAAGATCAAGAACTTTTAAAAAGATAAAAATCAAAGAAAACTCAGAGATTGGTATAAATAAATGTGTACATGTATTTTTTTAAGTGTAAGTAAAATAGCAAGACCCTACCCCGTAATCCCTTTAATATTTTTAGACAGACAAAAGACAAACAGCAATTTTCCCACCACATGTAAAAAAAAATTTCAGGGTTTCGTTTTACACTCACTTGGGAACAGTAAACCTCCCTGGGTTTTTGCTGTCTACCAACCTACTACCATTAAAAAACAATAAGAAGTAAAATACATACACAGTACACTCATTATTTACCTTAAAATATTTTTTCTTAATGCAGGGTGAGAGGTGAGTAGTATTTATTTGTAGGAAGTCAGGTGTAGATATCCCATACGTGTAGGCAGCCCTCCCAAACATAATATACGATATTTACGCGGCCCAGAGCGATATTATTACATACCTTGTTCACTGAGTTTAATCATTTCTAACAACTACCTTTAGATGCCATCATAAATGAGGGGAGAAGTAATGAGAAGTCATGCCAAGAACTGTAAACAAAACTGAATGTGTTAACCTTTTCAGGGTTTCGGCCGTACTAGTATGGCTTACGCACCAGGGTTTTTGATGTACTAGTACGCCTAAATTCTAGCGCCCTCAAATCTAGTGAAAGAAAGCTGGTAGGCCTACATATGAAAGAATGTGTCTACGTGGTCAGTATACGCAGTATAAAAAAAAATCCTGCAGCACACAGTGCGTAATGAAAAAAAACTGACTGTTTTTGGATTAAAACAGCGACTTTGCACAGTATTTTCGTATGGTATTTATTGTTGTATTCTAGTTTTCCTGGTCTCATTCTATAGAATGGAAAACATATTACAGAAATTGAGATGATTTTGACTGATTTTACAATGAAAAGTACTTTGAAATTGAGCTCAAAGTAGCAGAAATGTTCGATTTTTACCAAAATTCAAAAGTAAACAAATCATGCTAAGCGTCCAATACACATCAACTGGCGAGTCTAATATTCTTTCACAAGTGCGCCGATATTATTTATACCATTTTTTACACTAATGCAGTAGTCTGCATAACAGTAAATCTTCTATTTTTTGCGAGAATAAAAATTCAAAGTGGAAAGCAAAAGAATGTAAGAGGGGCATTGAGACATGAATAATGAACAGAGGAAATGTCATTTTAGTGCCAGGAAAGTCTTTCTTGTTTATTCTGGACCCTATTTGGAAATTGGCATCTTTTGAAATTTGTGTGAAATTGGCAAAATTGCTAAATTCTGACCACTGTATTGGATAGTTGAAACCGGTAAATGGGTGGTTTCCTGCACTCATTCAATAGAAAAAATGGAGTTCAAGCAAAATATTCATGATTTTTGTCAACTAGTACAGTGGAATTGGCCGAAAATAGGGCTCAAAGTGGGCAAAATCGCTGATGCGTAAACATCATCGAGACCGCTAACTTCGCGAGAGCATAATTCCGTAAGTTTTCCATCAAATTTCATAATTTTGGTGTCATTATGATCGGGAAAAGATTATCTATCTTTTCATAAGAAAAAATAATTTTTTTTTTTTTTTTTTAAATTTGGCGACCCTGAGAACAAGTCTCTGAGAGGGCCTGTCGACCCTGAAAGGGTTAAGGGGAGTTACTGGGTTAAAGGTAGATTGATACACATTTTCTCTAATGCTGAACCAGAGAATATGATTTTTTTTCCCTCCGCCCAGCTACCACACTACATGTTTATGTGAAATTTATTGTACTGTGGGTGTATCATGTTTATATGCTATGTAACATGTTTCTTACATAATTTTGAAGAAAATATCATAGGTGGACTAATGAAAATGTCTATATTAACATAAAATAAGACATTTAACATGCCCAAGAGTGATTATTGTACTATGTATTGGTATTATTGATAGGTAGTAGGCTGGTAGATAGCAAATGCCCAGGGAGGTACTACCATCCTGCCTGTAATTGTTTTACATGATGGTAGGATTGCTGGTGTCCTTTTTGCCGTCTCATAAACATGCAAGATTTCAGGTACGTCTTGCTACTTCTACTTACACTGAGGTCACACTACACATGCATGTACACATTTATGTATACACACTCATCTGAGTTTTCTTTGATTTTATCTTAATAGTTCTTGTTCTTATTACCTTTCCTTTCATATCCATGGGGAAGTGGAATAAGAATATTTCCTCCGTAAGCTATGCATGCCATAAAAGTCAACTAAGATGCCAGGAGCAATGGGCTAGTAACCCCTTTTCCCATATAACTTACTAAAAAGAAAAATTGAAAAAAAAAAAGGAAACCGTCAGAGTGGGATGTTTGAATGTGCGTGCATGTAGCCAGAATAAGAAAGAGATGCTTGTGGATGTTATGAATGAAAAGAAGCTGGATGTCCTGGCTCTAAGTGAAACAAAGCTGAAAAGGGTAGGAGAGTTTCCATGGGAAGAAATAAATGGGATTAAGTCGGGGGTTTCTAATGGAGTTAGAGCTAAGGAAGGAGTAGGAATAGTGTTGAAGGATAAGTTTTGGCAGGAAAAGAAGGAATATAAATGTATAAATTCAAGGATTATATGGAGTAAACTAAAGGCTGGATATGAAAAGTGGGTTATAGTAAGTGTTTATGCACCTGCAGAAGAGGGAAGTGTAGAGAGAGAGAGATTTTTTGGAAATCTTGAGTGAGTGCATGGGGTAATTTGAACCAAGAGAGAATACTTGTGGTTGGGGGTCTCAATGCTAAAGTGGGTAAAAATGTTGTAGAGATTACTAGTAGTAGGGATTTTGGGGTGCCAGGGGTAAATAAAATGGGGAGCCATTAAGAGGTTTGGTAATAAGTAATACATATTTTATGAAAAAGAGGATAAATAAGTATACAAGATATGATATAGCACATAATGAAAGTAGTTTGTTAGATTACGTACTGGTGGATAAAAGATAGATGGGTAGTCTTCAGGATGTACATGTTCATAGAGGGGGCAACAGATATATTGGATCATTATCTAGTTGTAGCTACATTTGAGTAAGAGGTAGATGAGCAAAAGGAAAATAGCAACAGTAAGTTAAGACAGAGGTGAAAGTTAAAAAGCTAAGGGGGGAGGAAGTTAGGGTGAGATATAAGCAAAATATTTTTTTATTTCAATCACCCCC
>NC_069454.1:8227025-8269774 GCF_026875155.1 Cherax quadricarinatus | reverse complement strand
GGGTGTGGGACCTACCGCTCGTAACAGGCGCCCACTGTGATACCTCTTCACGTACCATGACTCGTTGCTGCCTCCCTTCAGGTATTCCCCTTATCCATTGCCGTGTCCCTCACCTTTACGACGTGCGCCTGATCCTACCACTGTACTGCACTAATCACTTGTGGGGAACTGTGTCAAGGCCTTCCTGCAGTCCTAGGAAAACGCAATCTACTACCCACCCCTCCTCTCTCGTGGTCCCCTTACTTCTGTTACCTTGTCATATAAAACTCTATGAAGGTTGTGATACAAGATTTGCTATCCATGAACCCATGCTGTTTTCATTTATAATCTTTTTCCTGTTCCGGTGTTCGAACCACTCTCCTCCCTGATAAGTCTTCTCCATAGACTTGCACACAATACATGTCAGATGACACAGGTCGGTAGTTTTAGGTGCCCTTCGTTTCTGATTCCTTTTCTTAATATGGGGACTACATTAGCTGTCTTCCATTTCTCAGGTAGATTGCCCAGTTTCAAGGGATGTGTTGAAGATTGTTGGTTAGACAACGCACAAGCATCTCTGCGCCTTCTCTAAGGACCCCCATGGGAATGTTGTCCGGTCCCATCGCACTTGAGGTGTCAAGGTCACATAAGAGCTTCTCACCTCCTCCTCAGATTGCACGTATGTCATCCAACACTTGTTGGTATATTCCCTCTTGATGTATCCTTCTGTGCTGTCTATCCCACAGGCCCTTCCTGTCACTACGGTAAAAACTTCCTTAAATCCTCCTGATCAGCTCCTCACAAATACCCCTGATCATTTCATGTGAGAGTTCTCCACCTTCTGTCCTTATCAGATCACCTAGGCGTCTTTTTAGACTGTTGTCTTCCTCCACTTGATGTGCTATACAACATTTTCGGGTCAGTCTTGATTCTCGATGCTATGTCATTTTCATTCACACACACCTGTGTGTGTGTGTGTGTGTGGTGTGTACTCACCAGTTGTACTCCACCTCGTTGGAAGGTTGCGGGGGTCCGAGTCCCGAGCTCCTGGCCCCGCCTCTTCACTGATCGCTAACTCAGGCACTCTCCACCGAAGCCGTGAGCTTTATCATCCTCGCTTAAAGCTATGTATGGATCCTCCGTCCTACTACACCACAGAGCTTTCCCAAACTATTCCCACTTACTGACTACTCTGTGTCTGAAGAAATACTATTCCTAAACATCCCTGTGGATGCATTTCTCGTGTCTCAGCTTTCCAACTGTGTCCCCTTGTTACTGAAGTGTCCAATTCTCTGGAACATCCTGTCCCACATTGTCCACCTTGTCATTCCTCTCAGTATTTTGTAATGTCGTACTTATCATGTCCCCCCTAACTCCTCCTGGTCCTCCAGTGTCGGTCAGGTTGTTTCCCTTAACCTCTCCTCGGAGGACATACCTCTTACTCTGGGGACTAAGTCTGTTGCAAACCTTTGCACTTTCTCTACTTTCTTTTACTGCTTGGCTAAGATGTGGGTTCCAAACTGGTGCGCAACTCCAATATGGTGTGTGTGAGTGTTTGTGTGTGTGTATTGTGTGCTTGTGTGGTAGTTTTGTGTGTTTTGTGTGTGTGGTGTGGTGGTGTGTGTTTTTGTGTTTGTGTGTGTGTTTATAGTGTGGATTTGTGGTGTTTGTGTGTGTGTGTGTTTTGTGTGTGTGTGTGCTTGTGTGTGTGTTTGTGTGTTTGTGTGTTTGTGTGTGTTTGTGTGTTTGTGTGTTTGTGTGTGTGTGTGTGTGTGTGTGTGTGTTGTGTGTGTGTGGTGTGTGTGTGTGGTGGTGTGTGGTTTGGTGTGTTGTGCCTGTGTGTGTGTGTGGTGTGTGTGTTATGTGTGTGTGGTATGTGTGTGTGTGCGTTGCGTGTTATTGTGTATGCTTGTGTGTGTGTTTGTGTTTGTGTGTGTGTTTGTAACCCATAATTAAAGACTTGACCACCAGGTCTGGTGTGGTCTTGACCACCAGGTCTGGTGTGGTCTTGACCACCAGGTCTGGTGTGGTCTTGACCACCAGGTCTGGTGTGGTCTTGACCACCAGGCTGGTGTGGTCTTGACCTACCAGGTCTGTGTGGTCCTTGACCACCAGGTCTGGTGTGGTCTTTGATCTACAAACCGAGTCTTGTGTGGGGTCTTGCGACCCATCCAGGTACTGGTGTGCGGACTTGACCACCGAGGTCTGAGTGTGGTCTTGACCACCAGGTCTGGTGGTGGTCTTGACCACCAGGTACTGGTGTGGTCTTGACCACCAGGTCTGGTGTGGTCCTTGACCACCAGTCTGGAGTGTGGTCTTGACCAACCGACCAGTCTGGTGTGGTCTACAGACACCAGGTCACAGGTGTGTCTTGACCACCAGGTCTGTGTGGTCTTGACCACCAGTCTGGTGTGGTCTTGACCACCAGGTCTGGTGTGGTCTTGACCACCGAGGTCTGTGTAGGATGGCGTCTTGACCACGGCAGGTCTGGTGTGGTTCCTTGAACCACCAGGTCTTGGTGGTGGTCGTTGACCACGCAGTCTGGTGTGGTCTTGCCCACAGTCTGGTGTGGTCTTGACCACCAGGGTCTGGTGTGGTCTTGACCTCCAGGTCAGGTGTGGTCTTGACCACCAGGTTCTGGTGGTGGTTCTTCAACCACCCAGGTCTGGTTGTGGGTCTTCACCACCAGGTCTGGTGTGGTCTTGATTGACCACGCAGTTCTGGTTGGTCCTTCCACCACCCAGGCTGTGATGGTCTTGACCACCAGGTCTGGTGCATGGTCTTGACACCAGGTCTGTGTGTCTTGACCACCAGAGCTGGTTGTGTCTTCAACAAACACTCAGGTCTGGTGTGGGGTCTTGACCACCAGTCTGTGGTGGTCACTTCGACCACCAGGTCTTGGTGTGGTCCTTGGACCCCATCAGTCTGGTGTGGTCTTCAAACCACCAAGTCTAGGTGTGGTCTTGACCACCCTAGGTCTGGTGTGTTCATCTCAAACCACCAGTCTGGTGTGGTTCCTGTGACCACCAGTCTCGTGTGGTCTTACCACCAGGTCTGGTGTGGTCTTGACCCACCAAAGTCTGGTGTGGTCATTCACCACCAGGTTCGGTGTCGGTCTTGACCACCAGGTCTGGTGCGGTCTTGACCACCAGGTCTTGTGTGGTCTTCAACCACCGAGGACACTGGGATGTGGTCTTCACGCACCAGTTCTGTCGTGGTCTTGACACACCAAGGTCTGGGTGTGGTCTTAGACCACTCAGGTCTGGGAGTGGTCTTGAAACCACCAGGTCTGGTGTGGTCTTCACCACCAGGTCTGGTGTGGTCGACCACCAGGTCGGGTGTGGTTCTTACACCACCAGTCTGTGTGGTCTTGACTAGCAACACAGGATCTGGTGTGGTCTATCACCACAGGGTCTAAAGGTGTGGGTCTTGAACCACCAGGTCTGGTGTGGTCTTCACCACCGGTCTGGTGTGGTCTTGACCACCAGCAGCCCTGGTGTGGTCTTGACACCAGGTCTGGTGTGGTCTTGACCACCAGGTCTGTTGGTCCTTGACCACCAGTCATGGTGATGATCTTGCCCACCAGTCTGGTGTGATCTTGACCACCAGTCTGTTGGTCTTGACCACCAGGTCTGGTGTGGTCTTGACCACCCAGGTCTGGTGTGGTCTTGACTCAACCAGTTCTGGTGGTGGTCTTGACCACCAGGTCTGGTGTTGGTCTTGACCCACCAGGATCATGGTGTGGTCTTGACACACCAGGTCTGGTGAAGGTCTTCACCACCAGGTCTGGTGTGGTCTTGACCCACCAGGTCTGGTGTGGTCTTGGACCAACAAGTCTGGTGTGGTCTTCACCCACCAGGTCTATGTGTGGTCTTCACCACCACAGGTCTGGTGTGTATTGACAACACAACCAGGTCCTGGATGGTCTTGACCACCAGGAAGGTCTGGTGTGGTCTATCACCCACCAAGTCTGTTGGTCCTTCACCACCAGGTTCCTGGTGTGGTCTTCACACACCAGGTCCTGGGGGTCTTGCGACCACCAGGTCGGTGTGTCTTGACCACTCAGGTCTGTGTGGGTCTAATAGACCACCAGGTCATTGGTGTGGTCTCACCACCAGGTCTGGTGTAGGTCTTGAACCACCAGGTCCTGGTAGTGGAGTCTTGACCACAGGTCTGTGTGGTTTGACCACCAGTCCTGGGTGTGGTCTTGACCACCAAGTCTGAGTGTGGTCACTTGACCACCAGGGTCTGGTGTGGTCTTGACCACCGGTCTGGTGTGGTCTTTGACCACAACAGGTCTGGTGTGGTCTATGCAACCAACCCAGGTCTGGTGGGTCTTCACCACACCAGGTCTGGTGTGTGCTTCACCACCAGGTCGCTGGTGTGGTCTTGACCACCAGGTCCTGGTGTGGTCTTGACCACCATGTCCTGGTGTGGTCTTACCACCAGGTCTGGTGTGTGTCTTCACCACCAGTCTGGTGTGGTCTTGACACGCAGGTCTGGGGGGTTGGTCTTTGGACCACCAGGTCTGGTGGTGGTCTTGACCACCAGGTCTGGTGTTCTTGAACACCATGGTCTGGTGTGGTCCTGACCACCAGGTCTGGTGTGGTCTCACACCAGGTCTGGAGTGGTCTTGAACCACCAGGTCTGGTGTGGGTTCTTTCACCCACAGACAGGGTCTGGTGTGGTCCTTCACCACCAGGTGTGCTGGTGTGGTCTGCAAAACCACCAGGTCTGGTGTGGTCTTCACCACCAGGTCTGTGTGTGATCTTGCACCACCATGATCTGGTTGTGGTCATGACCACCAGGTCTGTGTATGGTCTTACGCACCAGGTCATGGTGTTGTCTTGACCACCAGGTCTGGTGGTGGTCTTGACACAACCAGGTCTGGTGTGGTCTTGGGTACCACCAGGTCTTGGTGTGGGTCTTGACCAACAGGTCCCTTGTGGTGTGTCTTGACCACGCAGGATTCTGGTGTGGTCTTGACCACCAGGTCTGGTGTGGTCTTGACCACCAAAACAGGTCTGGTGTGGTTCTTCACCACCAGGTCTTGGTGTGGTCTTAACCACCAGTCTGGTGTGGTCGTATCACCACCAAGGTCTGGTGTTTGTCTTGACACACCAGGTCTGTGTGGTCTTTGACCACCATGTCCTGGTGTGGTCTTGACCCACCAGGTCTGGTGTGGTCTTGAACCACCAGTACTGGTGTGAGATCTTGACCCCCAGGTCTGGTGATGGTCATTGACCACAGTCTTTCTGGTGTGGTCTTTGACCAACCAGTCTGGTGTGGTGGTCTTTGACCACCAGGCTGGTGTGGTCTTCACCACCATGTCTGGTGTGGTCTTGACCACCAGGTTAGGGTGGGTCTTCACCACCGATAGTCTGCGTGTGGTCTTGACCACAACGCATCTAGGTGGTGGTCTGACCCACCGGTCTAGGTGTGGTCTTTGACCAAACCGGGCCTTGAGAGAGTCTTGACCACCGGTCTGGTGTGGTCTTACAACCGGGTCTGGTTGGTGGTCTTGACCACCGGGGGGTCCACAGGTGTGGTCTTGACCACCGGGTCTGGATGTGGTCTGACCACCGGTCACTGAGAATGTGGTCTTGGACCACCGGTTCCTGGTGTGGGTCTTGATCCACCCGGGTCTGGTGTGGTCTTGACTCACCGGGTCAGGTGTGGTCTGACCACCGGGTCTGTGTGGTCTGACCACCGGGTCTGAGTGTGGTCATTGACCACCAGGTCTGGTGTTGTCTTGACCACCGGTCTGGTGTGTCTTGACCACACAGAGAGATCTGGTTGTGGTCTTGACACCACCGGGTCTGGTGTGGTCTTGACCACCGGGTCTGAGGTGTGTCCTTGACCACACGGGTCTGGTGTGGTCTTGCCACCGGTCTGGACAGTGGTCTTGACACCGGGTCTGGTGTGGTCTTGACCCACCGGTCTGGTGTGGTCTTGACCACCGGGCCCCCCGGTGTGGTCTTGACCAACACCAGGGTCTGGTGGGTCTTGACCAGCGGGTCTGGTGTGGTCTCAGACACACCGGGTCTGGTGTGGTCTTGGACCACCGAGGTCTGGTGTGTCCTTGACCACCAGGGTCAGGTGTGGTCGATGAACCACCCAGGTCTGGTGTGGTCTGACCCACCAGGTCTGGTGTGGTCTGACACCAGGTCTGGTGTGTCTGACCACCAGGTCTGGTGTGGTCTTGACCACCAGGTCTGGTGTGTCTTGACCGACCAGTCTGGTGTGGAGTCTTGACAACCACCAGGTCTGGTGTGGTCTTGACCACCAGGTCTGGTTGGTCTTGACCACCAATGGAGCTGGTAGTGGTCTTGACCACCAGGTCTGGTGTGTCTTGGACCACCAGGTCTGGTGTGGGTCTTGACCAGCCAGGTCTGGAGTGGTCTTGACCACCAGGTCCTGGTGTGGTCATGCCAACACAGGTCTTGTGTGGTCTTGACCACACAGGGTCTGTGTGGTCTTGAACCACCAGGTCTGGTGGGTTTTCTAGACCCACCAGGCTGGTGTGGTCTTGACCACCAGGTCTGGGATGTGGTCTTGACCACCAGGTCTGGTGTGGTCTTGACCACCGAGGTCTTGTGGGTCTTGACCGAGCAGTCTGGTGTGGTCTTGAGCCACACAGGTCTGGGTGTGGTCTTGACCACCATGGTCTGGTGTGGTCTTGGACACCAGGTCTGGTGTGTCTTGACCACCAGGTCTGTTGTGGTCTTGACCACCAGTCTGGTGTGGTCTTGACCACCAGGTCTGGTGTGGTCTTGACCACCAGGTCTGGTGTGGTCTTGACCACACAGGTCTGGTGTGGAGTCTTGACACCACCAGGGTCCCTGGATGTGGTCTTGACCCGCAGGCTGGTGTGGTCTTGACCACCAGGGTCTGGTGTGGTTCTTGACCCACCAGGTGCTGGTGTGGTCTTGACCACACAGGTCTGTGTTGTCATCAACGCACCATGTCTGGTGTGGTTCCTTGACCACCAAGGTCTGGTGTGGTCTCTTCAACACCACCAGGGTTCTGGTGATTGGTCTTGACCACCAGTCTGGTGGTGGTCTTCACCACCAGGTCTGGTGTGGTCTTCACCACCGAGGTTCGTCGGTGTGGTCTTCCAACCACCAGGTCTGGTGTGGTCTGACGCACCAGGTCCTGGTGTGGTTTCACCACCAGGTCTGGTGGGTCTTCACTCCAACAGGCCTGGTGGCCTGACCGACCAGGTCTGTGTGGTCTTGGACCACCAGTCTGGTAGTGGTCTTGACACCAGTCTGGTGTGGTCTTGACACACCAGTCTGGGTGGGGCGTCTTGACCACCAGGTCTGGTGTGGTCTTGACCACCAGGTCTGGTGTGGTCTGTGACCACCAGGTCTGGTGTGGGTCTTGACCACCAGGTCTGGTGTGGTCTTTGACCATCCAGGTCTGGTGTGGTCTTGACCACCGAGGTTCTGGTGTGGTCTTGATCCACCAAGTCTGGTGTGGTCTTGACCACGCAGGTCTGGTGAGTGGTCTTGACACAACCAGGTCTGGTGTGGTCGCTTGAAAAAACCAACAGGTCTGGTGTGGTCTTGGACCACCAGGTAATTTGGTGTGGTCTTGCGACCACCAGTCTGGTGTGGTTCTTGACCACCCAGGTCCCTGGTGTGGTCTTGACCACCAGGTCTGAGGTTGGTGGGTCTTGACCACCAGGTTCTGGTGTGGTCCTTGCCACCAGGTCCTGTGTGGGACTTGACCACGCGGAGGTCTGGTGTGGTCTTGACCACCAGGTCTCAGTGTGGTCTTGACCACCAGGCTGGTGTGGTCTTGACCACCATCGGTCTGGATGGGTCTTGCGCAACCAGGTCTGGTGTGGTCTTGACCACCAGGTCTGGTGTGGTCGAGAACAGACCACCAGTCTACAGTGGTGGACTTGACCTACCAGTCGGTGTGGTCTTGACCACCAGGTCTGTTGTGTCTTACCACCAGGTCTGGTGTGGCTTGACCACCAGTTCTGGTGTAGCGAAGTCTATGACCACCAGGTCCAGGTGTGGTCTTGACCACCAGGTTCTGGTGTGGTCTTGAGACCACACAGGTCTGGTGTGTTCTTGACCACCAGGTGTTCTGGTGGGTTTTGACCACCAGGTCTGTTCAGTGTCTTTGACACTACCAGGTCTGGTGTGGTCTTGACACCACCAGCTGGTGTGGTCTTGGGACCACCAGGTCTGTGTGGTCTTTACCACCAGTCTGTGTGGTCTTTCACACCACCTGGCTGGTGTGGGTCTTGACCACGCAGGTCTGGTGTGGTCTTCACCACCTGGTCTGGTGTGGTCCTTTTCACCACCAGGTCTGGTGTGGTCTTGACCACCAGGTCTGTGTGGTCTTCACTTGGTGGGGGGGCAACCAGGTCATGTGTGTGGTGTTCACACACCAGGTCTGTGTGGTCTTCACCACCAGGTCTTAGGTGTGGTCTTCACCATCCAGGTCCTAGGTGTGATTGGTCTTACAGATCCACCAGGTTTCGTGTGTCTTCACCACCAGGTCTGGGTGTGGTTCTTGACCACCAGGTCCTGGTGTGGTCTTCACCACCAGGTCTGGTGGGTCTTGACCACCGGTCTGGTGTGGTCTTGACACCAAGGTCTGGTGTGGTCTTGACTCACCAGTCTGGTGGGTGGTCTGACCACCAGGTCTGTGTGTGGTCTTGACCACCAGGTCTGGTGTGGTCTTCCACAAACACCACCAGGTCTGGTGGGTATCTTTGGACCACCAGGGTCTGGTGTGGTCTCTTGTGGAGCCACCCGGTCTGGTGTGGTCTTCACCCACCAGGTCTGGTGTGAGTCTCTTCACCCACCGAGGATCTGGTGTGGTCTTCAACCACCATGTCTGGTTTGGTTCTTGACTACCAGGTCCTGGTGTGGTGCTTGACCACTCAGGTCTGGTTGTGGTCTTGACTCACCAGGTCTGGTGTGGTCTTCTCCACCAGGTCTGGTGTGGTCACTTGACCACCAGGTCTGGTGTTGGTCCTCCAGCCTACTCACCACGTCTGGTGTGGTCATGACCACCAGGTCTTTGGTGTGGTCTTCACCACCACGTTATCTGGTGTGGTCTTCAACCACCAGGATCTGGTGTGGTCTTCACCACCAGTCTGGTGGTGGTCTTGCCGCACCCAGGTCTGGTGTGGTCTTTCACCACCATGGTCTGGTGTGGTCTTGACCACCAGGTCCTGGTGGGTGTCTTGACCACCCAGGTCTGGGTGTGGTCTTGGACGCATAAACCAGGTCTCTAGGTTGTGTCTTGACTCTCACCAGGTCTGGTGTGGCTTGACCACCAGGTCTGGGTGTGGTCTGGAACCACCAGTCTGGTGTGGCTTGAGAAGCCACACAGGTTTCCTGGTGTCAGGTCTTAACCACCAGGACTGGTGTGGTCTTGACCACCAGGTCTGGTGGTGGTCTTGATCACCAGGTCCTGTTGTGTAACTTGAAACCACCAGGTCTGGTGTGGTCTTGACCCCGCAGTCTGTGTGGTCTTGACCACCAGGTCTGGTGTTGACTTGACACACCAGGTGGCTGGTTGTCTTGACCACCATGTCTGGTGTGGTCTTGACCACCAGGTCTGGGTGTGGTCTTCACCACCAGGGAGGGAATCCTGGGTGTGGTCTTGACCACCAGGTCTGGTGTAGTCTTCACACCAGGTCTGTGTGGGTCTTGACCACCAGTCTGGTGTGGTCTTCACCACCAGGTCTGGTGTGGTCCCTTGACCACCAGGTCTGGTGGTGGTCTTCCACAACCAGGTCTGTGTAGTCTTGACCACCAGGTCTGGTGTGGTCATCAACCACCAGGTCCCTGGTGTGGTCTTGACCCACCAGTGTTCTGGGTGTGTCTTCACACCACCAGGTCTGGTGTGGTCACATGGACCACATCAGGTCTGGTGTGGTCTTCACCACACAGGTCGGTGTGGTCTTGACCAACCGAGGTCTGGTGTGGTCTTCACACCACCAGGTCTGTGTGGTCTTGACACCAGGTCTGTGTGGTCATCTTCACCACCTAGGTCTGGTGGGTCTTGACCACAGGTCTGGTGATGGGGTCTTCAACCACACACAGGTCTGTGTGGTCTTTGACCACCAGGCTTCTGGTGTGGTCCTTGACCACCAGGCACGGTGTGTCTTTGACCACCAGGTCTGGTGTGGTCTTTGACCACCAGGTCTGGTGTGGTCTTGACCACCAGGTCTGTGTGGTCTTGACACCAGGGTCACTTGGTGTGGTCTTGACCACCAGGTCTGGGTGGTCTTGACCACCAGTTCTGGTGTGGGTCTTGACCACCAGGTCTGGTGTGGTCTTCACCACCAGTCTGGTGTGGTCTTGACCACCAGGTCTGGTGTGGTCTTACCACCAGGTCTGGGTGTGGTCTTGACCACCAGGTCTGAACTGCAGGTCTTCACCACCAGGTCAGGTGTGGGTCTTGACCACCAGTCTGTGTGTCCTTCAACCACCAGGTCTGGTGTGTCTTGACCACCAAAGGTCTGGGTGGTGCTTCCCCACCAGGTCTGGTGTGGTCTTGACCACCAGGATCTGGTAGTGGTCATGACCACCAGGTCTGGTTGGTCTTCACCACCAAGGTCTGGTGTGGTCCATTGACCACACAGGTCCGGTGTGGTCTTGACCAACCAAGGTCTTGTTGGTCCTTCAACCTAACCATCTGGTGTGTCTTGACCACCAGGTCTGGTGCTGTATTCACCACCAGGTTCTGGTGTGTCTTCACCACTCAGGTCTGTGTGGTCTTGACCACCAGGTCTGGTGTGGTCTCAACACCACCAGTCTGGTTGGTACTTGACCACCGAGGTTCGTTGGTGTGTCTTGAGCTCCAAACCAAGGTCTGTAGTGGTCTTGAACCACGCAAGGTCTGGTGTGGTCTTACCACGCAGGTCTGGTGTGTCTTCACGCCACCAGGTCTTGGTGTGTGGTCTTGAACCACCAGGCTCTGGTGTGGCTTTTCACCATCCAGTCTGGTGCGTGGTCTAGACCACCAGTCTGGTGCAAGGGTCTTTGACCGCCATGTCTGGTGTGGTCTATGACCACCAGTCCAAGGTAGTGGTTACTTTGACCACCAGTCTTGGTGTGGTCTTCTGACCACCAGGTCTGGTGTATGGTCTTGACCACACAGGTCTGGTGTGGTCTTGACCACCAAGGTCTGGTGCACAGGTCTTGACCCACCAGTCTGGTGTGTCTTCACCACCAGCTGGTGTGGTCTTGACCACCGGGTCTGGTGTGGTCTCGACCACCGGGTCTGGTGTGGTCTTGACCACCGGGTCTGGTGTGGTCTTGACCACCGGGTCTGGTGTGGTCTTGACCACCGGGTCTGGTGTGGTCTTGACCACCGGGTCTGGTGTGGTCTTGACCACCGGGTCTGGTGTGTCTTGACCACCGGTCTTGGTTTGGTCTTGAGACACCACCGGGTCTGTGTGGTCGTGACCACAGCGGTCCTGGTGTGGTCTATGACGACCGGTCTGGTGTGGTCTTGCGACCACCGCGTCAGGTGTGAGGTCTTGGAACCGACCGGGTCTGGTGGTGGTCTTGACCCACCGGTCTGGTGAGGTCTTGACCACCGGGTCTGGTGTGGTCTTGACCACCGGGTCTGGTGTGGTCTTGACCACCGGGTCTGGTGTGGTCTTGACCACCGGGTCTGGTGTGGTCTTGACCACCGGGTCTGGTGTGGTCTTGACCACACGGGTCTTAGGTGTGGTCTCATGACACACCGGTCTGTGTGGTCCCTTTGACCACTACGAGTCTGGTTGGTCTTGACCACCGGGTCTGGTGTGGGGTCTTGAGACCACCGGGTATGGTCAGTGGTCTTGACCACCGGGTCCTGGTGTGGTCTTGAACCACCGGTCGGTGCACGAGTCTTGACCACCGGGTCTGGTGTAACTTCTTGACCACCGGGTCTGAGTGTGGCTCACTTGACCACCGGTCTGGTGTGGTCTTGATCCACGACAGGTCTGGTGTGTCTTGACCACCAGGTCGTGGTGTGGTCTTGACCACCAGGTCTGGTGTGGGGGGGGGTTATACTTTCTTGGAACCACCAGGTTCTAGGTAGTGGTCTTGAGACCACCAGGTCTGGTGTGGTCTTGACCCACCAGGTCTGGTGGTGGTCTTGACCACCAGTGTCTGTGTGGTCTTGAACCACACAGTCCCTGGTGTGGTCATGACCAACTCAGTCTGGTGTGGTCTTGACCACCAGGTCTGGTGTGGTCCCGTGACCACCAGGTCTGGTTGGTCTGGACCACGAGTACTCTGGTGTGGTCTTGACCACACAGGTTCTGGTGTGGCTTGACCACCAAAGGTCTGGGTGTGGTCTTGACCACTAGTCTGGTGTGGTCCTTGACCACCAGGTCTGGTGGTGGTCTTGACCACCATTCTGGTGTGGGTCTTGACCACACCAGGTCGGTTGTGTCTTGAACACCAGGTCTGGTGTGGTCTCGACCACCAGGTCTGGTGTGTAGTTCTTGACCACCAGTCTGGTGTGGTTCTTGACCACCAGGCTGGGTGTGGTCTTGACGACCAGGTCTGGTGTGGTCTTGAAGCGAGTGACCACCAGGTCTGGTGTGGTCTTGAACCACACAGGTCTGTGTGGTCTTGACCACACAGTCCAGGTTGTGGTCTTGACCACCAGGTCTGGTGTGGTCTTTGGAACCACCAGGTCTGGTGTGGTCTTGAACCACCAGGTGTCATGTGTGGTCTTGAGACCACCCATGTCTGAGTGTGTCCTTGACCCAACCCCAGGTCTGGTGTGGTCTTGACCACCAGGTCTGGTGGTCTTGACCACCAGGTCTGGTGTGGTCTTGACCACCAGGTCTGGTGTGGAATCTTGACCACCAGGTCTGGTGTTGGTCTTCACCACCAGGTCTGGTGTGGTCTGACCACCAGGTCTGGTGTGCGGTCTTCACCACCAGTCTGGTGTGTCCTTGGACCACCAGGTCTGGGTGGTCCTCCACCACCAGGTTCTGGTGTGGTCTTCCACCACCAGTCTGGTGTGGTTTCCACCACCAGTCTGGTGTGGTCTTGTTGACCTCCAGGTCTGGTGTGGTCTTCACCAACCAGGTATGTGTGGTCTTCAACCACCAGGGCCTGGTGTGGTCTTGACCACCAGGTCTGGTGTGGTCTTGACGCAACCAGGTCCCGGTGTGGTCTTGAACCCCAGTCTGTGTGGTGCTTGACCAACCAGGACATGGTGTGGTCTTGACCAAACCAGGTCTGGTGTGGTCTTGACCACCAGTCGGTGTGGTCATTGACCACCAGGTCTGGTGTGGTCTTCGAACCACCAGGTCGGGTGTGGTCTTGACCCACCAGAGTCTGTGTGGTCCTTGACCACCAGGTCTGTGTGAGGTCTTGACCACCAGGTCTGGTGTGGTACTTGACCACCAGTCTGTGTGGTCTTGACCACCAGGCATCTGGTAGTGGTCTTGACCACCAGGTCCTGGTGTGGTCTTGACCACCATGTCTGGTGTGGTCCTTGACCACCCGGTCTTGGTGTGGTCTTGACCTCCAGGACTGGTGTGGGTTCATGACCACACAATGGTCTGCGTGTGGCTCTAATGACCACCGGTTCTGGTGTGGTCTGACCATCCAGGTCTGGTGTGGTCGTGGACCACCAGTCTGGTGTGGGTCTTGACGCACGCAGGTATGGTGTGGTCTTGACCACCTGTCTGGTGTGGTACTTTGAACCACCAGTTCTGGTGAGGTCACTTGACCAAACAGGTCTGGTGTGGTCTTGACCACCAAGGTACTGGTGGTGTCTTGACCACCAGGTCTGGTGTGGTCATTCACACCCGGGTCGTGGTGTGGTCCTTGACACCAGTCTGGTGTGGTATCTGACCACACAGGTACCTGGTGTGGTCTTCAACCACCGTCTGGTGTGGTCTTGACCACCAGTTCTGTGTGGTCTTTACCACAGCAGGTCTGTGTAGGTCCTTCCACCACCGAGGGTCTGTAGTGGTCTTGACCACCAGGTCTGTGTGAGTGCGTTGACCACCAGGTCTGGTGTTGGGGTCTTCACCACATGTCTTGGTGATGGTCTTTTCACTCACCAGGTCTGGTGTGGTCTTGACCACCAGTCTGGTGTGGGTCTACACACCACCAGTCGGTGTAGGTCCTTCACCAGCCTGGTCTGGTGTGGTTTGACCACCGAGGACGGTCTGGATGTGGTCTTCTTCCACACCTGGTCTGGTGTGGGTCTTCACACACCAGGTCTGGTGTGGTCTTGACCACCGAAGGTTCTGGTGTGGTCTTCAACACACCGGTCCTGGTGGTGGTGTTCACCACCAGGGTCTGGTGTGGTCTTACCACCAGGTCTGGTAGTGGTCTTCACCACACAGTCTGGTGTGCGTCTTCACCACCAGGTCTGGTTGATCTCACCCACCAAGGTCTGGTGTGGTCTTGAACCACAAACAGGTCTGTTGTGTGCTTCACCACCAAGGTCTGTGTGGTCTTGACCACCAAGGTCCTGGTGAGGTCTTGACCACCAGGTCTTGTGTGGCTTGACACCAGGTCTGGTGTGGTCTGACCCACCAGGTCTGGTGTGGTCTTGACCTACCACAGGTCTGGTGTGAGTCATTTCAACACCTGGTCGTGGCCTGTGGTCATTGACTCACCAGGACTGGTGTGGTCTTGACCACGCAGGTCCTTGGTGTGGTCTTCACCACCAGGTCGGTGTGGTCTCACCTACCAGGTATGGTTGGGTCTTCAACCACCAGGATCTGGTGTGGTCTTGACCTACCAGAAGTCTGGTGTGGTCTTGACCACCAGGTCTGGTGTGGTCCTTGACCACACCAGTTTCCTGGTGTGACGTCTTCACCACCAGGTCTTGGTGTGGTCTTGAACCACCAGAGTACTGGTGTGGTCTTACCACCACACGTCTTGGTTCGTGGTCTTGACCACCAGGTTGCTGGTGTGGTCTTCAGCACAACCACGTCTGGTGTGGTCTTCACCACTCAGTCTGTGTGGTGACTTCGAACAAACACCACCAGGTCTGGTGTGGTCTTGAGCCACTCAGTCTGGTGTGGTAACATTCATCACCAACAAGGTCTGGTGTGTTCTTGAAACCAAACACAGGTCTGGTGTGGTCTTGACCACCAGTGCTGGTGGGGATCCTTGACCACCAGGTCCGGTGTGGTCCTTGAACCACCAAGGTATGGTGAGTGGCGTCTTGACCACCGAGGTCCTGGTTTGGTCTAGACCCACCAGGTCTGGTGTGGTCTTGAACACCAGGTCTGGTGTGGTCTTGATCCACACAGTCCCTGGTGTGGTCTTGACCCGCCCATGGTCTGGTGTGGTCTTGCCACCAAGGTCTGTGTGTTCTTGCCACCAGGTCTGGGTGTGGGTCTTGACCACCAGAGTCTTGGTGTGGTCTTGACCGACCAGGTCTGGTGTGGTCTGACACCAGGTCTGGTGTGGTCTTGACACAACACCTAGTTCTGGTGTGGTCTTGACCAACCAGGTCTGTGGGTGGTCATACCAACCAGGTCTGGTGTGGTCTTGACCACCAGGTCTGGTGTGGTCTTCACCACCAGGTCTGGTGTGGTCTTGACCACCAGGTCTGGTGTGGTCTTCACCACCAGGTCTGGTGTGGTCTTGACCACCAGGACCCTGGTGTGGCTTTCTGTTGGGGAAGGAGGGTTCTTGGGGAGGGGAAGAAGATATTAGAGAAGGGTGAGATGTTGGAGAAATGGGGGGGGGGAGAATGTTGTATATAGGGGTGGTTGTGGTGCTTGACAACCCTCAGACTGAGGGACTGACCACCTCGAATATCATTTCTCCACGACTGGTTACATCATCTTCATTTCGCTACTACACTTGATGTCTCTGTATTTGACTGAAGAAGTCTACTGTATAAGCAAAACGTTTCAACAATAAGGATACCCGACTGTTGCACACGTGTCTTACAAACCTGCAGGTGTTGCCAGCAACACCTGCAGCAGCGTGTCTTTAAAATAAGAACACCTACGTCGAGAACTGGCAACACCTGCATCAAGAATTTTCACAATTTTTGCCTCTCTCTCTCTCTCTCTCTCTCTCTCTCTCTCTCTCTCTCTCTCTCTCTCTCTCTCTCTCTCTCTCTCTCTCTCTCTCTCTCTCTCTCTCTCTCTTTCTCTCTCTCTCTCTCTCTGCTCTCACTGCCCAGGAAATAGGGTGTAATTGGCACCACCTTGCTAATTGTTTGTCACCCACTCACTGTTGCTCGTTAATGACGCCTGTGGCTTCAACTTTATACCTGGCGGAGGGAGTAGAAGGCAGGTGTGTGGGTGAGAAAGGGGGCAGGTGTGTGGGTGAGAAAGGGGGCAGGTGTGTGAGTGAGAAAGGGTGCAGGTGTGTGAGTGAGAAAGGGGGCAGGTGTGTGTGAGTGAGAAAGGGGGCAGGTGTGTGAGAAAGGGGGCAGGTGTGTGGGTGAGAAAGGGGCAGGTGTGTGAGTGAGAAAGGGGGCAGGTGTGTGGGTGAGAAAGGGGGCAGGTGTGTGGGTGAGAAAGTGGGCAGGTGTGTGAGTGAGAAATGGGGCAGGTGTGTGGGTGAGAGGGGCAGGTGTGTGGGCGAGAGAGAAATCTGAGTGAGATTGAAAGAAATCTGAAAGAGAAAAAATCTGAGAGTAAGAAAGAGAAATCTGAGGGTGAGAGAGAAAAATCTTAGAGAGAAAAATTTGAGTGAGAGAAATCTGGGAGAGTGAGATTGAAAAATCTGAGCGAGAGAGAGAAATCTGAGTGAAAGAGAGAAATCTGAGAAGAATCTTTGCCTTCGCCAGGACCTGTGTTTTTTAAATAGCAATACTGAAGCTTAAATGCAACTTAAAAATTTTTTATGGGTGTTGCAGCGTGTTGCAGAAAGCACATCAATGTTGATGGAACATTGTTGATGTTATTGTTGTACTGTTGACGTGTTGTTGTTGTTATAATACTGTGTGTTGATGTTGTGTTGATGCATGATTGATGTTGCAACTGCAACATCAACGTGACTCTGTGTATATCTTACATCATCTAAATTAAGCAGCAACTCCAAGTGAACGAATTAATATTTAATTATTGTTTTAAATGAATTTACTCTCTCTCTCTCTCTCTCTCTCTCTCTCTCTCTCTCTCTCTCTCTCTCTCTCTCTCTCTCTCTCTCTCTCTCTCTCTCTCTCTCTCACACACACACACACACACACACACTTGTAGCAAGACAGCTACTGAACAAATAATGGTGAAAGTGTCTTTTTCTTTGTGTTACAGAAAAGGTGTCAGAGGGAGAGGGCCACGAGAGCATCACAGTACAACCTTGGACCTCCAGAGTGCCAAAGATGACCCAGCCTGACCTAGACTACATTGGTAAGTACATTATGGCACTCAACAAAAAATATTTTATATATATTATATATATATATATATATATATATATATATATATATATATATATATATATATATATATATATATATATATATATATATATATTATATAATATCCTTGGCTTCATATCAAGAAGCATAAATAATAGGAGTCCTCAGGTTGTTCTTCAACTCTATATGTCCTTGGTTAGGCCTCATTTAGATTATGCTGCACAGTTTTGGTCACCGTATTACAGAATGGATATAAATTCTCTGGAAAATGTACAAAGGAGGATGACAAAGTTGATCCCATGTATCAGAAACCTTCCCTATGAGGATAGACTGAGGTCCCTGAAACTGCACTCTCTAGAAAGACGTAGAATTAGGGGGGATATGATTGAGGTGTATAAATGGAAGACAGGAATAAATAAAGGGGATGTAAATAGTGTGCTGAAAATATCTAGCCTAGACAGGACTCGCAGCAATGGTTTTAAGTTGGAAAAATTCAGATTCAGAAAGGATATAGGAAAGTACTGGTTTGGTAATAGAGTTGTGGATGAGTGGAACAAACTCCCGAGTACAGTTATAGAGGCCAGAACGTTGTGTAGCTTTAAAAATAGGTTGGATAAATACATGAGTGGATGTGGGTGGGTGTGAGTTGGACCTGATAGCTTGAGCTACCAGGTCTGTTGCCGTGTTCCTCCCTTAAGTCAATGTGACCTGACCTGACTAGGTTGGGTGCATTGGCTTAAGCCGGTAGGAGACTTGGACCTGCCTCACATGGGCCAGTAGGCCTTCTGCAGTGTTCCTTCGTTCTTATGTTCTTTATATAAATATATATATATATATATATATATATATATATATATATATATATATATATATATATATATATATATATAAATATAGCAGTAACACTAAACAATACGCTATTTTGAGTTACTGCCACCGTAAGGTTACGCACCAGTACGCGTGAATATGTGTTACAGATACAGGAATCATACGCACCAGTTCTCATAAATGCGCACTAATTCGTTGTAATGTGGTATTTTACGCTGAAATGCGCTGTGATCCGTGCCTGTTGTTGGAATTATGTACACTGTGTGAGAGGTAGGTACACGGTGTGAGAGGCAGGTACACGGTGTGAGAGGTAGATACATGGTGCGAGAGGCAGGTACACTGTGTTAGAGGTAGGTACACGGTGTGAGAGGTAGGTACACGGTGTGAGAGGCAGGTACTCAGTGTGAGAGGCAATTACACTGTTAGAGGTAGGTACACGGTGTGAGAGGTAGGTACACGATGTGAGAGGTAGGTACACGGTGTGAGAGGCAGGTACACGGTGTGAGAGGTAGATACATGGTGCGAGAGGCAGGTACACTGTGTTAGAGGTAGGTACACGGTGTGAGAGGTAGGTACACGGTGTGAGAGGCAGGTACTCAGTGTGAGAGGCAATTACACTGTTAGAGGTAGGTACACGGTGTGAGAGGTAGGTACACGATGTGAGAGGTAGGTACACGGTGTGAGAGGCAGGTACACGGTGTGAGAGGTAGATACATGGTGCGAGAGGCAGGTACACTGTGTTAGAGGTAGGTACACGGTGTGAGAGGTAGGTACACGGTGTGAGAGGCAGGTACTCAGTGTGAGAGCAATTACACTGTTAGAGGTAGGTACACGGTGTGAGAGGTAGGTACACGATGTGAGAGGCAGGTACACGGTGTGAGAGGCAGGTACACGGTGTGAGAGGTAGATACATGGTGCGAGAGGCAGGTACACTGTGTTAAGGTAGGTACACGTGTGAGAGGTAGGTACACGTGTGAGAGGCAGGTACACGGTGTGAGAGGTAGATACATGGTGCGAGAGGCAGGTACACTGTGTTAGAGGTAGGTACACGGTGTGAGAGGTAGGTACACGGTGTGAGAGGCAGGTACTCAGTGTGAGAGGCAATTACACTGTTAGAGGTAGGTACACGGTGTGAGAGGTAGGTACACGATGTGAGAGGCAGGTACACGGTGTGAGAGGCAGGTACACGATGTGAAAGGCAGGTATGCAGTGTGAGAGGTAGGTTCACGGAGTGAGAGGAAGGTACACGGTGTGTGAGAGAGAGAGAGAGAGAGAGAGAGAGAAGAGAGAGAGAGAGAGAGGGGGTACACGGTACCTGGGTACTGAGGAAGGCGAGTTTAGGCAATTTACTTCCGTTATTAGAAACGTTATTTACGGCATTAAACCTGAAGGAGATTCTCTCTCTCTCTCTCTCTCTCTCTCTCTCTCTCTCTCTCTCTCTCTCTCTCTCTCTCTCTCTCTCTCTCTCTCTCTCTCTCTCTCTCTCTCTCTCTCTCTCTCTTTTCTCTCTTTCTCACGGTATGCAAATGTCATTGTGGAGTCAGCCTCCCCTTCAGGACAGTGTGATTGTCTTCTACACAGACATTTATTGACAAATCCTCGAACAATTTTTGTTTACACTTGCGAGGCTAGAGACAGACAGACAGACGTATAACAGACGTATAACCAGCAGACAGACACAGAGAGGCATGAAACAGGTAAACATAATCAGCAATCATACACAGACAGGCAAGAAACAAACTACTGGCAGACACAGTGACTACACAACAGTCCAAGTCGGACCCAAACTTCGTCAAAAGCTTGAGGCTCCCACAAATAATAATATCTTTATTTATTACAAGTACAAGGTATACAGACCATAGCTGACATCAGTGACATACTACTATATAGAAAGCTGCTTGTTATGCTGAACATTTCCCGCAAATTAGGTCAGTTTTGTCCCAGGATGCGACCCACACCAGTCCACTAACACCCAGGTATCCATTTTACTGATGGGTGAACAGGGACAACAGGTGTAAAGAAACACGCCCCTAATGTTTCTACTCTGGCTGGGAATTGAACCCGGACCCTCGCCGTGTGAAGCGAGAGCTTTACCCACCAGGCCACCAGAGCCCCAATTAACATACAGAGGGAGAGTGTGTATGGGAGGTACCATCATGGTCAGTGACAGTGTCAACCATCCTGTGTATGGGAGGTACCATCATGGTCAGTGATACAGTGTCAACCATCCTGTGTATGGGAGGTACCATCATGGCCAGTGATACAGTGTCAACCATCCTGTGTATGGGAGGTACCATCATGGTCAGTGACAGTGTCAACCATCCTGTGTATGGGAGGTACCATCATGACCAGTGATACAGTGTCAACCATCCTGTGTATGGGAGGTACCATCATGGTCAGTGATACAGTGTCAACCATCCTGTGTATGGGAGGTACCATCATGGTCAGTGATACAGTGTCAACCATCTGTGTATGGGAGGTACCATCATGGTCAGTGATACAGTGTCAACCATCCTGTGTATGGGAGGTACCATCATGGTCAGTGATACAGTGTCAACCATCCTGTGTATGGGAGGTACCATCATGGTCAGTGACAGTGTCAACCATCCTGTGTATGGGAGGTACCATCATGGTCAGTGATACAGTGTCAACCATCCTGTGTATGGGAGGTACCATCATGGTCAGTGATACAGTGTCAACCATCCTGTGTATGGGAGGTACCATCATGGTCAGTGATACAGTGTCAACCATCCTGTGTAAGGGAGGTACCATCATGGTCAGCGATACAGTGTCAACCATCCTGTGTATGGGAGGTACCATCATGGTCAGTGATACAGTGTCAACCATCCTGTGTATGGGAGGTACAGTCATGGTCAGTGATACAGTGTCAACCATCCTGTGTATGGGAGGTCCAGTCATGGTCAGTGACACAGGATCAACCATCCTGTGTATGGGAAGTACCATCATGGTCAGTGACACAGGATCAACCATCCTGTGTATGGGAAGTACCATCATGGTCAGTGACACAGGATCAACCAAGGTATCACTGTCTATACACTCGCCTCTCCCTCACTGCCCACTCTTATTGTGTCTGTGGTTCATCTCTTCTAGTTTACTGTGATGTGTTGGTTCCCTTGGTAGTGTTGTGGTAGTGTTGTGGTGGTGTTGTGGTAGTGTTGTGATGGTGTTGTGGTGGTGTTGTGGTAGTGTTGTGGTGGTGTTTTGTGGTGGTGTTGTTGTTCTGGTAGTGCTTGTAGCGGTGGTGGTGGTGTTGTGGTTATACCAACATTGGAACACAGGTTGTACCAGTATTGGAACACAGGTTGTACCAACATTGGAACACAGGTTGTACCAACATTGGAACACAGGTTGTACCAGTGTTGGAACACAGGTTGTACCAGTATTGGAACACAGGTTGTACCAACATTGGAACACAGGTTGTACCAACATTGGAACACAGGTTGTACCAGTATTGGAACACAGGTTGTACCAACATTGGAACACAGGTTGTACCAACATTGGAACACAGGTTGTACCATCACGAGACATTCCTCCCTCCTACAAATCTCCATATGCAAATTTTGTGTGAGTTGTCGAATTTTGTGTTTATGTCCGTATTTTCGTTTTGACTGTGTGTGTGTGTGTGTGTGTGTGTGAGAGAGAGAGAGAGAGAGTGTGTGTGTGTGTGTGAGAGAGTGTGTGTGTGTACTCATCTAATTGTCGCTGCAGGGGTCCACTCACACCTCTTGGCCCCTCCTCTTCACTGGTCGCCACTAGGTACTAGTCTACACTCTCCTGCTCCATGAGCTTTATGCTTTATCATACCTCTTCTTAAAGCTATGTGTAGATCCTGCCTCCACTACATCACTCTCCAGACTGTTCCAATTCCTGACTACTCTGTGACTGAAGAAATACTTCTTAATATCTCTGTTACTCATATATGAGTCTTCAGCTTCCAGTTCTGACCCCTTGTTGCTGTGCCCCATCTCTGGAACATTCTGTTCCTATTCACCTTGTCAATTCCTCTCAGTATTTTATATGTCGTTATCATGTCGTCCTTATTCCTCCTGTCTTCCAGTGTCGTCAGGTTGATTTCCCTTAACCTTTCCTCGTAGGACATATTCCTTAGCTCCAGGACTAGTCTTGTTGTAAACTTTTGCACTTTCTCTAATACCTTCATGTGATTGACCAGGTGTGGGTTCCATACTGGTGCTGCTTACCCCAATATGGGCCTGACGTACGCGATGTACAGAGTCTTGAACGATTCCTTATTGAGGTGTCGAAACGCTATTCTTAGGTTTGCCAGGCGCCCTTATGCTGCAGAAGATACGCTCGGTATTGTACTCACCCCAAGATCCTTTTCCTTGAGTGAGGTTTACATTGTTTGGCCGACTAGCCTGTACTCTGCGGTCGTCTTTGACCTTCCCCATTCCCCAGTCTTCATGACTTTGCAAGAGCCAGTTGTTGAACCAGGCTTGCAGCCTGTCAAGATCCCTTTGTAGTTCTACCTGATCCTCATCCACTTGAATTCTCTTCATTAGCTTCACATCGTCTGCAAACAGGGACACCTCTGAGTCTATCCCTCCCATCATGTCATTCACATATACCAGGAACAGCACCGGTCCTAGGACTCACCCTTGTGGAACCCCGCTCGTCACAGGCACCCACTCTGACACCTCGTTATGTACCTTGACTCATTGTTTCCTTCCTGTCAGGTATTCTCTGATCCATTGCAGTGCCTTTCCTGTTATTCCTGCCTGATCCTTTAGTTTTTACACTAATCTCTTGTGCGGAACTGTCGATAGCATTCTTACAGTCCAAGAAAATGCAGTCTACTCACCACTCTCTCTCTCTCCTGCCTTCATTTGGTTGTAAAACTCCAGTAGGTTTGTGGCACAGGATTTTCCTTCCCTGAAACCGTGCTGGTTGTCGTGTATAAGCTCATTCATTTCTAGGTGCTCCATCACTCTTTTCGTGATAAGCTTCTCCATGACTTTGCATACTATACATGTCAGTGACACTGGTCTATAGTTTAGTGCTGCCTACCTGTCTCCTTTCTTAATGATTGGGACTACATTTGTTGTCTTCCACACCTCAGGTAGTTGCCCTGTTTCGATAGATGTGTTGAAGATTGTTGTTAGTGGCACACATAGCGCCCCTGCTCCCTGTCTCAGGACCCATGGGGAGATGTTGTCTAGTCCCACCGCCTTGTGCGGTGGGACTAGTTCCAGCACTTGTTGGTGTACCCTACCATTTCGTTTTGCTGGCGTCCATTCTGTTTCCACTGAAAATACTTCCTTAAATTTCGTGCTTAGCTCTTCACATACTTCTTTGTCGTTTCTTGTGATCTCTCCTTCTTCCTCCTTCCTCTCTCCTCCTACATCAAAGTTCCAGATCTATATCTAAAGCTATCATGAGTGCCTCTTCTCAAATGCAGTGTATATCTCTCCATTACGGTGGAGTATATGTGTCTCCAGCTCAAGTGATGAGAGAACGGTGGTGCGAGCCTTCACCTATGAAGGACTCCAAAGGAGTTTGCCACCTCATTAAAAGGAATTAATCCCACTGTAGCTATTGTTCCCCCCATTTTCGCTAACGACTCTCTCTCTCTCTCTCTTTCTCTCTCTCTCTCTCTCTCTCTCTCTCTCTCTCTCTCTCTCTCTCTCTCTCTCTCTCTCTCTCTCTCTCTCTCTCTCTCTCTCTCTCTCTCTCGTGTTTTAACTACACTTGCCAGTGAGATACACACACACACACACAAGAACAACAACAAGAGAGGGCACAGATCCAGCCTTCACTACAGCTCTTGTTTAATTATTCCTGTGTAAGCCGATTTGTACACAAAAGCCAAACTGTCGGCAGGAAGCAGAACACTGCCCAGACCATGCCCAGAAGGATCTGATCCTATATCCAGTAGGATTTGATCCTTTATCCGGGATCTGATCCTATATCCAGCAGGATCTGATCCTATATCCAGTAAAATCTGATCCTTTATGCAGGATTTGATCCTATATATATGTGAATCTGATCCTTTATCCAGGATCTGATCCTATATCCAGGTGAATCTGATCCTTTATCTAGGATCTGATCCTTTATCTAGGATCTGATTCTATATCCAGCAGAATCTGATCCTATATATAGTAGAATCTGATCCTTTATACAGGAGGATCTGCTCCCATGGCTAAGAGGGCCTGATCCTGTACCCAGGAGGATCTGATCCTGTATCCATCAGGATTTGATTCTGTATCCAGCAGGGTCTGATCCTATGTCCAGGAAGATCTAATACAATTTATACAGGAAGATCTGAAACTTGATAATGTCACACACACACCACACACACACACACACACACACACACACACACACACACACACACACACACACACACACACACACACACACACACACACACACACACTATTTTTCTTCATTACGTTCCACTGTAGTCGACTTAATGAGATCTGAATTCTCACTTAATGAAGAGTCTACGCGTAGAGTATCCTTGATGAACCCGTTTTAATACGCCAGATGAACCGGTTCTAATATGTCGGATGAACCGGTTGCAATGCGCCAGATGAACCGGTTGTAATATGCCAGATGAACCGGTTCTAGTGTATGGAAACAACTCCTTCAACCATCTCTCTCTCTCTCTCTCTCTCTCTCTCTCTCTCTCTCTCTCTCTCTCTCTTTCTCTCTCTCTCTCTCTCTCTTCTTTCTCTCTCTCTCTCTCTCTCTCTATATATATATATATAAAATAATATATTTTATATTATATATATAATATATATATATATATATATATATATATTATATTATATATATATATATATATATATATATGTCTATCTATCTATTCTTCGCTTCTCCTCCTGCTGATGCTGCCTGCTCCTCCTTCTTCTCCTCCTCCTCCTCCTTTCATATTATCTCAGAACTATCTTAACCTGTTGGTAGTGAAAGGAGATGAACGCTGGAGAGATGCTGTGGGATGCTGTGAGTATTGACCAGCTTATCACCACCACGCTGGCTGCTCATGACGTTATCGCGACCACGAATTCTCAGCCAATCGGCAAAGAGCAAGGGCGCTTTAAAGAGCCAATCACGGCTTAGCTGGACGATATAGCCTCAGTTTACGATACGTGGGATCAACATGTGTCCCGTCTTGAATCCCTCTTTGAGAGGTTCAGAACATTAAACCGGAGTAAATTCTCTTTTGGCCAACCTACTATTACTGTCTTGCCCCCATCCTGTTCCTTATCCTCATATCAGACATAAACAGAGATGTAATCCACAGCACCGTATCATCCTTTGCAGACGATACTAGGATCTGCATCTACTGAGGACACGGTTAACCTCCAAGAATATATAAACCAAGTTTCCCAACGGGAAACGGAAAACAATATGATGTTCATTGAAGACAAATTCCAACTATTCCGTTATGGAAAACTGGAGGAGATAATAACTAGATCTGAGTATACTACAAACTCTGATCATACAATAGAGCGGAAAAATAATGTGAGGGACCTGAGAGTAGTAATGTCTGAGGATCTCACTTTCAAGGACCACAACAGTGCCACGATCACAGCTGCAAAGAAAATGATAGGATTGATAATGAGAACGTTCAAAACAAGAGATACCAAGCCAATGATGATCCTTTTCAAATCACTTGTTCTCTCTAGGCTGGAATACTGCTGTACATTAACACCTCCGTTCAAAGCAGGTGAAACTGCAGATCTAGAGAGTGTACAGAGATCCTTTACTGCACGTGTAAGTTCTATCAAACACTTCAACTACTGGGAACTCTTGGAAGCACTTGACTTGTACTCGCTGGAACGCAGGCGAGAGAGATATACTATAATCTACACTTGGAAAATACTAGAAGGAATAGTCCCGAATCTGCACACAGAAATCACTCCCTACGAAAGTAAGAGACTGGGCAGGCGATGCAAAATACCCCAATGAAAAGTAAGGGCGCCATTGGTACACTAAGAGAAAACACCATAAGTGTCCAGGGCCCAAGACTGTTCAACAGCCTGCCACCATGCATAAAGGGAATCACCAATGGGGCCCCTGGCTGCCTTCAAGAGGGAGCTAGACAGAGCTGGTCAGCCGGGCTGTGGTTCGTACGTTGGACTACGTGCGGCCAGGAGTAACAGCCTGGTTGATCAGACCCTGAACCACCGTGAGGCCTGGTCGTGGATCCGGCTGCGGCGGCGTTGATCACCGAAATACCCTCCAGGTAGACTCCAGGTAGTGGGTCCAGTAGCAGCTGAATTTGCCAAAGTTCTGGGAATTAAAAATTATCCCTTCCTCAGAATGAGAAATTCCTGTCAAGATTCTTAGCAATGACGAAAATCTGCCTCAGACGACGCTTTTGTAAGATTACTGAACCTGTTTAGACATCAGGATCCCGTGTAGATATCAGGATCCCGTGTAGACATAAGGATCCCGTGTAGATATCAGGATCCCGTGTAGACATCAGGATCCCGTGTAGATATCAGGATCTCGTGTAGACATCAGGATTCCGTGTAGATATCAGGATCTCGTGTAGACATCAGGATCCCGTGTAGACATCAGGATCCCGTGTAGACATCAGGATCCCGTGTAGACATCAGGATCCCGTGTAGACATCAGGATCCCGTGTAGACATCAGGATCCCGTGTAGATATCAGGATCTCGTGTAGACATCAGGATCTCGTGTAGACATCAGGATCCCGTGTAGACATCAGGATCCCTTTGTAGACATCAGGATCCCGTGTAGATATCAGGATTTCTTTGTAGACATCAGGATCCCGTGTGGACATCAGGATCCGTGTAGACATCAGGATCCCGTGTAGACATCAGGATCCCGTGTAGACATCAGGATCCCGTGTAGACATCAGGATCCCGTGTAGACATCAAGAACTGTGTAAATTAAGTTAAAAACCTCCCATGTTCCACTGTATTTCTGTAAATTCCTAGTATGAGTAAATTCCTAGTATTGGTGTAAATTGCAGCAGGTAAGCAAATTCCTAACATGCCGACTCACTTCTAGCATGTAAAATAAATTCTAGGCCTCACTTACCAGCCTCTCTCTTGTAACAGAATTATTCACTCTCTCCTTCAACTTACATTACCACTGTGGCGGTCTGTTAATCTATCATATAAATTATGTATAAATCGCAGAGCAACACACTCGTCTGACAAGTGTATATATTATATATATATATATATATATTTTATATATATATATATATATATATATATATATATATATATATATATATATATATATATTATATATATATATATATATTTTTATTTTTTATATCACACTGGCCGATTCCCACCAAGGCAGGGTGGCCCGAAAAAGAAAAACTTTCACCATCATTCACTCCATCACTGTCTTGCCAGAAGGGTGCTTTACACTACAGTTTTAAACTGCAACATTAACACCCCTCCTTCAGAGTGCAGGCACTGTACTTCCCATCTCCAGGACTCAAGTCCGGCCTGCCGGTTTCCCTGAACCCCTTCATAAATGTTACTTTGCTCACACTCCAACAGCACGTCAAGTATTAAAAACCATTTGTCTCCATTCACTCCTATCAAACACGCTCACGCATGCCTGCTGGAAGTCAAAGCCCCTCGCACACAAAACCTCTTTACCCCCCTCCCTCCAACCTTTCCTAGCGACCCCTACCCCTCCTTCCTTCCACTACAGACTGATACACTCTTGAAGTTATTCTGTTTCGCTCCATTTTTCTCCACATGTCCGAACCACCTCAACAACCCCCCCTCAGCCCCCTGGACAACAGTTTTGGTTAATCCCGCACCTCCTCCTAACTTCCAAACTACGAATTCTCTGCATTTATTCACACCACACATTGCCCTCAGACATGACATCTCCACTGCCTCCAGCCTTCTCCTCGCTACAACATTCATCACCCATGCTTCACACCCATATAAGAGCGTTGGTAAAACTATACTCTCATACATTCCCCTCTTTGCCTCCAAGGACAAAGTTCTTTGTCTCCACAGTCTCCTAAGTGCACCACTCACTCTTTTTCCCTCATCAATTCTATGATTCACTCATCTTTCATAGGACCCATCCGCTACGACGTCCACTCCCAAATATCTGAATACATTCACCTCCTCCATACTCTCTCCCTCCAATCTGATATTCAATCTTTCATCACCTAATCTTTTTGTTATCCTCATAACCTTACTCTTTCCTGTATTCACCTTTAATTTCTTCTTTTGCACACCCTACCAAATTCATCCACCAATCTCTGCAACTTCTCTTCAGAATCTCCCAAGAGCACAGTGTCATCAGCAAAGAGCAGCTGTGACAACTCCCACTTTGTGTGTGATTCTTTATCTTTTAACTCCACGCCTCTTGTCAAGACCCTCGCAATTTACTTCTCTTACCACCCCATCTAAAATATATTAAACAACCACGGTGACATCACACATCCTTGTCTAAGGCCTTTCTTTTACTGGGAAATAATTTCCCTCTTTCCTACATACTCTAACTTGAGCCTCACTATCCTCATAAAAACTCTTCACTGCTTTCAGTAACCTACCTCCTACACCATACACTTGCAAACATCTGCCACATTGCCCCCCTATCCACCCTGTCATACGCCTTTTCCAAATCCATAAATGCCACAAAGACCTCTTTAACCTTATCTAAATACTGTTCACTTATATGTTTCACTGTAAACACCCGGTCCACACACCCCCTACCTTTCCTAAAGCCTCCTTGTTCATTGCTATCTATTCTCCGTCTTACTCTTAATTCTTTCAATAATAATTCTACCATACACTTTACCAGGTATACTCAGCAGACTTATCCCCCTATAATTTTTGCACTCTCTTTTATCCCCTTTGCCTTTATACAAAGGAACTATGCATGCTCTCTGCCAATCCCTAGGTACCTTACCCTCTTCCATACATTTATTAAATAATTGCACCAACCACTCCAAAACTATATCCCACCTGCTTTTAACATTTCTATCTTTATCCCCTCAATCCCGGCTGCTTACCCCCTTTCATTTTACTACTGCCTCACGAACTTCCCCCACACTCACAACTGGCTCTTCCTCACTCCTACAAGATGTTATTCCTCCTTGTCCTATACACGAAATCACAGCTTCCCTATCTTCATCAACATTTAACAATTCCTCAAAATATTCCCTCCATCTTCCCAATACCTCTAACTCTCCATTTAATAACTCTCCTCTCCTATTTTTAACTGACAAATCTATTTGTTCTCTAGGCTTTCTTAAATTGTTAATCTCACTCCAAAACTTTTTCTTTTTTCAACAAAAAATTTGTTGATAACATCTCACCCACTCTCTCATTTGCTCTCTTTTTACATTGCTTCACCACTCTCTTAACCTCTCTCTTTTTCTCCATATACTCTTCCCTCCTTGCATCACTTCTACTTTGTAAAAAACTTCTCATATGCTAACTTTTTCTCCCTTACTACTCTCTTACATCATCATTCCACCAATCGCTCCTCTTCCCTCCCGCACCACTTTCCTGTAACCACAAACTTCTGCTGAACACTCTAACACTACATTTTTAAACCTACCCCATACCTCTTCGACCCATTGCCTATGCTCTCATTTGCCCATCTATCCTCCAACAGCTGTTTATATCTTACCCCAACTGCCTCCTCTTTTAGTTTATAAACCTTCACCTCTCTCTTCCCTGATGCTTCTATTCTCCTTGTATCCCATCTACCTTTTACTCTCAGTGTAGCTACAACTAGAAAGTGATCTGATATATCTGTGGCCCCTCTATAAACATGTACATCCTTTAAGTCTACTCAACAGTCTTTTATCTACTAATACATAATCCAACAAACTATATATATATATATATATATATATATATATATATATATATATATATATATATATATATATATATATATTATATTATATATATATATATATATTATATATATATATATATTTTATATTATATATATATATATATATATATATATATTATATATATATATATATATATATTTATATATATATATATATATATATATATATATTATATATATATATTTATATATATATATATATTATATATATATTATATATATATATATTAATATATATATATATATATATATATATATATATATATATATATATATATATATATATATAAGTTGGGTTTTCTAATTTTCTGTTGAGGTCACTTTAATATTGAAAGATTTTAATGTTAAATAAGATTTTTTTTTTCTAGTGACTGTTTTAATTGGTCCATACTTTATTGAAGCGACTCTCCTCCCCTCTCTCTCTCTCTTTTCTCTCTCTCTCTCTCTCTCTCTCTCTCCTTCTCTCTCTCTCTCTCTCTCTCTCCTCTCTCTCTCTCTTTCTCTGGAGATTCATGTGTGTGTGTATGTGTGTGTGTATGTGTGTGTATGTGTGTGTGTATGTGTCTGTGTATGTGTGTGTGTGTATGTGTGTGTGTATGTATGTGTGTGTGTGTGTGTGTGTGTGTGTGTGTGTGTGTGTGTGTGTGTGTTGTGTGTGTGTGTGTGTGCGTGTGCGCGCGCGGTCGTGTGCGTGAGCTAGTGTGTTCACCTATTTGTGGACGCAAGGGTCGATTCACGGCTCCTGGCCCTTCCTCTCGATATGACACGAGCGGTCAAAGTAAGTTCCTCTCCTGAACCACCCCGTCATACCTCCTCTTGAAACTGTGTCATAGAATCTTCCACAGCTTTCCGATCCAGGTCTGAAATATTCAATGGTTCGCAACCAAACAAGTTATGAGAGTGAGGAGAGGCACTACAAGGAGAGATGAAAGGAATTTGGGTAGAAGGGAGAACCAGGGGAGATATAATCAGGTCGTAAAAGATACTACAAGGTGAGATATTACGAGGCATTGAGTGGGTAGATGGGGTGGATTAAAGGGAATCCAAATCCACAGATGAGTCGAAAGGGATGGCAGGAAGTGCTTCTTCAGTCTTCAAGTGGGTCATTGTATCGGTTCCTGGAACTGTTGGGTCATTGTATCGGTTTCTGGAACTGTTGGGTCATTGTATCAGTTTCTAGAACTGTTGGGTCATTGTATCAGTTCCTGGAACTGTTGGGTCATTGTATCAGTTTCTAGAACTGTTGGGTCATTGTATCAGTTTCTGGAACTGTTGGGTCATTGTATCAGTTTCTGGAACTGTTGGGTCATTGTATCAGTTTCTAGAACTGTTGGGTCATTGTATCAGTTTCTAGAACTGTTGGGTCATTGTATCAGTTCCTGGAACTGTTGGGTTATTGTATCAGTTCCTGGAACTGTTGGGTCATTGTATCAGTTTCTGGAAACTGTTGGGTCATTGTATCAGTTTCTGGAACTGTTGGGTCATTGTATCAGTTCCTGGAACTGTTGGGTCATTGTATCAGTTCCTGGAACTGTTGGGTCATTGTATCAGTTTCTGGAACTGTTGGGTCATTGTATCAGTTCCTGGAACTGTTGGGTCATTGTATCAGTTCCTGGAACTGTTGGGTTATTGTATCAGTTCCTGGAACTGTTGGGTCATTATATCAGTTCCTGGAACTGTTGGGTCATTGTATCAGTTCCTGGAACTGTTGGGTCATTGTATCAGTTCCTGTAACTGTTGGGTTATTGTATCAGTTCCTGGAACTGTTGGGTCATTGTATCAGTTCCTGGAACTGTTGGGTCATTGTATCAGTTCCTGGAACTGTTGGGTCATTGTATCAGTTCCTGGAACTGTTGGGTCATTGTATCAGTTCCTGGAACTGTTGGTCATTGTATCAGTTCCTGGAACTGTTGGGTCATTGTATCAGTTCCTGGAACTGTTGGGTCATTGTATCAGTTCCTGGAACTGTTGGGTCATTGTATCAGTTCCTGGAACTGTTGGGTCATTGTATCAGTTCCTGGAACTGTTGGGTCATTGTATCAGTTCCTGGAACTGTTGGGTCATTGTATCAGTTCCTGGAACTGTTGGGTCATTATATTTTAAGTCTCATAAACCACCACAATAGATATACGTCCACTTCTTTTTTCTTCTAGCTAGACTTTCAGCTACACTATTAGTGGTGTTCGGTAACTCAGTACAAACGATCTAGTCTTTGACATGCAGGACCAAACCCTCTCCCTCCCTCCCAAAATCCCCCTCTCCCTCCCTAAATCCCTTCCTCTCTCCCTAAATACCTCCCTCCCTCCTACCCTCCCCCTTATTACCTGTTCTTTCAGTAGCACTTAATTAAGTTGTGCTCAGGTATCCATGTCTCGTTGTCAAAGCGATCTTTTGTGTGGGTCTCTGTGAATGCTACCAACGCTACATTTAACTCCGCCAGGAGTCCGATAATACTCGGTGTTTTGTTCCTGCTGGACGCTTTAACCTCGTAAATGTTTGTAAAATAAAACGGGGGATGTTGTATTGTTTGTTGGAAGGATGTTTATCCTGACGGTGTTGACATTTGTTGTTCTGGAGTGGAGGTCACTGATTGTGGTTCTGGAGTGGAGGTCACTGATTGTGGTTCTGGAGTGGAGGTCACTGACTGTGGTTCTGGAGTGGAGGTCACTGACTGTGGTTCTGGAGTGGAGGTCACTGACTGTGGTTCTGGAGTGGGAGGTCACTGATTGTGGTTCTGGAGTGGAGGTCACTGATTGTGGTTCTGGAGTGGAGGTCACTGACTGTGGTTCTGGAGTGGAGGTCACTGACTGTGGTTCTGGAGTGGAGGTCACTGACTGTGGTTCTGGAGTGGAGGTCACTGACTGTGGTTCTGGAGTGGAGGTCACTGACTGTGGTTCTGGAGTGGAGGTCACTGACTGTGGTTCTGGAGTGGAGGTCACTGACTGTGGTTCTGGAGTGGAGGTCACTGACTGTGGTTCTGGAGTGGAGGTCACTGATTGTGGTTCTGGAGTGGAGGTCACTGATTGTGGTTCTGGAGTGGAGGTCACTGACTGTGGTTCTGGAGTGAAGGTCACTGACTGTGGTTCTGGAGTGGAGGTCACTGACTGTGGTTCTGGAGTGGAGGTCACTGATTGTGGTTTCTGGAGTGGAGGTCACTGACTGTGGTTCTGGAGTGGAGGTCACTGACTGTGGTTCTGGAGTGGAGGTCACTGACTGTGGTTCTGGAGTGGAGGTCACTGATTGTGGTTCTGGAGTGGAGGTCACTGATTGTGTTCTGGAGTGGAGGTCACTGATTGTGGTTCTGGAGTGGAGGTCACTGATTGTGGTTCTGGAGTGGAGGTCACTGATTGTGGTTCTGGAGTGGAGGTCACTGATTGTGGTTCTGGAGTGGAGGTCACTGACTGTGGTTCTGGAGTGAAGGTCACTGATTGTGGTTCTGGAGTGGAGGTCACTGATTGTGGTTCTGGAGTGGAGGTCACTGACTGTGGTTCTGGAGTGAAGGTCACTGATTGTGGTTCTGGAGTGGAGGTCACTGATTGTGGTTCTGGAGTGGAGGTCACTGATTGTGGTTCTGGAGTGGAGGTCACTGACTGTGGTTCTGGAGTGGAGGTCACTGATTGTGGTTCTGGAGTGGAGGTCACTGATTGTGGTTCTGGAGTGGAGGTCACTGATTGTGGTTCTGGAGTGAAGGTCACTGACTGTGGTTCTGGAGTGGAGGTCACTGATTGTGGTTCTGGAGTGGAGGTCACTGATTGTGGTTCTGGAGTGAAGGTCACTGACTGTGGTTCTGGAGTGGAGGTCACTGATTGTGGTTCTGGAGTGGAGGTCACTGATTGTGGTTCTGGAGTGGAGGTCACTGATTGTGGTTCTGGAGTGGAGGTCACTGATTGTGGTTCTGGAGTGGAGGTCACTGATTGTGGTTCTGGAGTGGAGGTCACTGATTGTGGTTCTGGAGTGAAGGTCACTGACTGTGGTTCTGGAGTGGAGGTCACTGATTGTGGTTCTGGAGTGGAGGTCACTGATTGTGGTTCTGGAGTGGAGGTCACTGATTGTGGTTCTGGAGTGGAGGTCACTGATTGTGGTTCTGGAGTGGAGGTCACTGATTGTGGTTCTGGAGTGAAGGTCACTGACTGTGGTTCTGGAGTGGAGGTCACTGATTGTGGTTCTGGAGTGGAGGTCACTGACTGTGGTTCTGGAGTGAAGGTCACTGATTGTGGTTCTGGAGTGGAGGTCACTGACTGTGGTTCTGGAGTGAAGGTCACTGATTGTGGTTCTGGAGTGGAGGTCACTGACTGTGGTTCTGGAGTGAAGGTCACTGACTGTGGTTCTGGAGTGAAGGTCACTGACTGTGGTTCTGGAGTGGAGGTCACTGACTGTGATTCTGGAGTGAAGGTCACTGATTGTGGTTCTGGAGTGAAGGTCACTGACTGTGGTTCTGGAGTGGAGGTCACTAACTGTGGTTCTGGAGTGAAGGTCACTGACTGTGGTTCTGGAGTGGAGGTCACTGACTGTGATTCTGGAGTGAAGGTCATTGATTGTGGTTCTGGAGTGAAGGTCACTGACTGTGGTTCTGGAGTGGAGGTCACTGACTGTGGTTCTGGAGTGAAGGTCACTGACTGTGGTTCTGGAGTGAAGGTCACTGACTGTGGTTCTGGAGCGAAGGTCACTGACTGTGGTTCTGGAGTGAAGGTCACTGACTGTGGTTCTGGAGTGAAGGTCACTGACTGTGGTTCTGGAGTGAAGGTCACTGACTGTGGTTCTGGAGTGAAGGTCACTGACTGTGGTTCTGGAGTGGAGGTCACTGACTGTGGTTCTGGAGTGGAGGTCACTGACTGTGGTTCTGGAGTGAAGGTCACTGACTGTGGTTCTGGAGTGGAGGTCACTGACTGTGGTTCTGGAGTGAAGGTCACTGACTGTGGTTCTGGAGTGAAGGTCACTGACTGTGGTTCTGGAGCGAAGGTCACTGACTGTGGTTCTGGAGTGAAGGTCACTGACTGTGGTTCTGGAGTGAAGGTCACTGACTGTGGTTTTCTGGAGTGAAGGTCACTGACTGTGGTTCTGGAGTGGAGGTCACTGACTGTGGTTCTGGAGTGAAGGTCACTGACTGTGGTTCTGGAGTGAAGGTCACTGACTGTGGTTCCGGAGTGCAGACTTCGGATCACACAGCTTGCTGCTGCTGAGATCAGAGAGTGCTGAGGATCCCGCTGCTGAGATCAGAGAGTGCTGAGGATCCCGCTGCTGAGATCAGAGAGTGCTGAGGATCCCGCTGCTGAGATCAGAGAGTGCTGAGAATCCCGCTGCTGAGATCAGAGAGTGCTGAGGATCCCGCTGCTGAGATCAGAGAGTGCTGAGAATCCCGCTGCTGAGATCAGAGAGTGCTGAGAATCCCGCTGCTGAGATCAGAGAGTGCTGAGGATCCCGCTGCTGAGATCAGGGGAGTGCTGAGAATCCCGCTGCTGAGATCAGAGAGTGCTGAGAATCCCGCTGCTGAGATCAGAGAGTGCTGAGAATCCCGCTGCTGAGATCAGAGAGTGCTGAGAATCCCGCTGCTGAGATCAGAGAATGCTGAGATCCCGCTGCTGAGATCAGAGAGTGCTGAGAATCCCGCTGCTGAGATCAGAGAGTGCTGAGGATCCCGCTGCTGAGATCAGAGAGTGCTGAGGATCCCGCTGCTGAGATCAGAGAGTGCTGAGAATCCCGCTGCTGAGATCAGAGAGTGCTCAGCACCCTTTCATCTCAGCCGCCGGTAATGAGGCTGTGAGATAGCCGCCGTAACTCACCTAACTGTTTCTCCCTCTACCTTTAACTTCTCCTCCTCCCCATGACCTGCGAGGCAGCAAAACTCACCCACATCCATTTAAAGGAGTTTGACCCCCCGGGGGGCACCAGCCAGGGGTGCCACGGTTCGAGAGTGCCGTTGATACGGCACGGGAGTGACTGGTGCTTTGGGAAGTGTGGGATGGCACTGTTGTGTGCCCCCCCGGGTGACTTGCACGCCTGGGTGTTGGGTTGGAAGTGGAGTTTGAGGGGGAGGGGGAGAGGGGAGTGGTAGGGGGGGATGGGGAGAGGAGGAGGAATAGATGAGGAGGGGGAGAGAGAGGGAGATGAGAGTAGGGGAAGTCAATGGGGTTCCGGTTCATTGTGAGAGTTTGTGTTGCTGAGAGGAGGCAGGTGAAGGAGGGCAGGGAGGAAGAGGAGGAGGAAGAGGTGGAACAGAAGGAAGAGGAGGGAGAGGAAGAGCAGGAAGAGGTGTAGACACACACACACACACACACACATGAACATAAGAAAGAAGGAACACTGCAGCAGGCCTACTGGCCCATGCGAGGCAGGTCCAAGTCTCCTACCGGCTTAAGCCAATCCCCCAAACCCTAGTCAGGGCAGGTCACATTCACCTAAGGAAGGAACACGACAACTGACCTAGTAGCACAAGCTAGTCAGGTCCAACTCACACCCACCCACACCCACTCATGTATTTATCTAACCTATTTTTAAAACTACACAACGTTTTAGCCTCAATAACTGTACTCGGGAGTTTGTTCCACTCATCCACAACTTTATTACCAAACCAGTGCTTTCCTATATCCTTCCTGAATCTGAATTTTTCCAACTTAAAACCATTGCTGCGAGTCCTGTCTAGGCTAGATATTTTCAGCACGTTATTTACATCCCCTTTATTTATTCCTGTCTTCCATTTATACGCCTCAATCATATCCCCCCTAATTCTACGCCTTTCTAGAGAGTGAAGATTCAGGGCCTCAGTCTATCCTCATAGGGAAGATTTCTGATACATGGGATCAACTTTGTCATCCTCCTTTGTACATTTTCCAGAGCATTTATATCCATTCTATAATACGGTGACCAAAACTGTGCAGCATAATCCCAAATGAGGCCTAACCCAAAGGGCATATAGAGTTGAAGAACAACCTGAGATCCTATTATTTATGCTTCTTGATATGAAGCCAAGGATTCTATTAGCTTTATTGCGAACACTTATGCACTGTTGTCTTGGTTTCAGATTACTGCTAACCAGAACTCCTAAATCTTTTTCGCAATCCGTAATATTAAGATCGACATTATTTAGTTTATACATATGTGGTATGGTTATTTCCCTGTCCAACATTTAGAACTTTGCATTTGTCTATATTAAACTGCATCTGCCACTTCTCCGACCACTGCATCAGTCTATTCAAATCTTCCTGGAGTGCTCGAATGTCCTCGTCAGAATGAATTCGACGGCCTATTTTGGTGTCATCGGCAAACTTGCCGATGTCGCTCTTTATGCCCTCATCAATGTCGTTTATGTAGATTGTGAACAGCAGGGGGCCCAACACTGACCCCTGTGGAACACCGTTCGTGACGCTTCCCCACTCTGATTTCTCCCCATTTATGCAAACTCTCTGCTGCCTATTTGTCAAACCCTGCCTCTATCTAGGAAAAAATTTCTTCTATTCCATGTGCCTTAATTTTCCTCAATAGTCTCTGATGTGGGACCCTGTCAAACGCCTTACTGAAGTCCACACACACACACACACACACACACACACACACACACACACACAACACACACACACACACACCACACACACACACCCCACACACCTACCTTCAAAATTACAAGAGGGAATACATTTACTTTGATAGACCGACTTCGTAATACATGTCTCAAGTTTCTCTCTCTCTCTCTCTCTCTCTCTCTCACTAGTGAGGTAGGTGTAGAGATAATAACCTCAGTTTGTTGCAATGTCAGTACCTAAATTGAGAAGCGTGTGAGTTGCTGTAATACCCGGCTCTTGCCAGAGTGAGGGTAGTGATGAGGGGAGACGGGAGGGCAAGTGAGGGGAGGAGACTGAGGGCAGTGAGGGGGGGAGGACTGAGGGCAAAAAGGGTGGCAGGGAGGAAATTAGAGATACAAAACGTAGGAGGGCGACGAATGAAGGACAATGACAGGGAGAGAGAGAGAGAGAGAGGAGAGAGAGAGAGAGAGAGAGAGAGAGAGAGAGAGAGAGAGAGAGAGAGAGAGAGAGAGAGAAAATCTTTTATTATGGAGCTTCTATCACACAGGATGGTTTTATTTTCATACTCCGTCATACTGGATGATTTTCCTGTCACACACACATAGGGGAGCTGTGACTTGACCCCTGCAACCACAGTTAGGTGAGTACACACACACACACACACACAGGAAACTCTGGGTCAGCATGGTGTATGGTATTTCGTATTCGTTTTCCCCTAGCTTTGAAAGCTATCATTCTGCTAGCTTTCATAGCTGTGGTGCTGGCAGGTACTGTCTGGTACCTTTGAGGTCCTTTCTTACTGTTCCAAGGTACTTTTCCTTTGTTTGTAAGGCATGATTTTGTTTGTCAGACATTGTGTACTCGCGAATAAGAGTGATCTATCCAAGCTGCACTTGTCTACAGTGTTGAAGGTTGTGTTAAGTGTAAACACTGTGTTGTTTTTTTTTGTGTTAAGTGTAAACACTGTGTTGTTGTTGTTTGTGTTAAGTGTAAACACTGTGTTGAAGGTTGTGTTGAAGGATAAACACTGTGTTGAAGGTTGTGTTGAAGTGTAAACACTGTGTTGTTGTTGTTTGCTATATTTCAGTTATTGTTAATCAAATGTGAGGGAGTGAGAGAGAGAGAGAGAGAGAGAGAGAAAGAGAGAGGTATAAAGGAAAAGGGAAATAAAGAAATGGAAAGCAAAAGGGCGAAGGGAGGAAAAAAAAGGAAGATGGGGGGGAGAGGAGGGAGAGAATGAAAAAGGGAGAATGAAGGAAGGAGGGAGGGAGAATGATCAATGTCCTGTCACCGTCACATTACCGTAATGAGTCTCCCTTGCCAGGGATTTTTTTGACCTTGTGTAGTCTTACACACACTCACACACACTTACTCACACACACACACACACACACACACACACACAAAACACACACACCGAATCTAAGATTAGCCTTCAGGAATCTCAACAGTGAGCCAATCACGGTTTTGCAACACGTGTGAGGTGGATTTTGCAGTACGCAACACCGATGTGGAACCTACTGCATATTAAAGCTGGTCGTGAAACTGTGGAAAGTGCAGAGATTTGCAACAAGACTAGTCCTGGAACTAGGACGACTGAACTCTGATGAGGATCCTGGAGGTCAGCCTCACAGCGTGGTCATGACCTTTGTCTCAAGGTCATGGTGTAATGCAGGGTTGTATCAAAATGTTGGGGGGGGGGCAGGGTTGTGTCCCCCAGGTTAGTCAGGGTTTTGTCACCAGGTTGGTCAGGGTTTTGTCACCAGGTTGGTCAGGGTTTTGTCACCAGGTTAGTCAGGGTTTTGTCACCAGGTTGGTCAGGGTTTTGTCACCAGGTTAGTCAGGGTTTTGTCACCAGGTTAGTCAGGGTTTTGTCACCAGGTTGGTCAGGGTTGTCACCAGGTTGGTCAGGGTTTTGTCACCAGGTTAGTCAGGGTTTTGTCACCAGGTTGGTCAGGGTTTTGTCACCAGGTTAGTCAGGGTTTTGTCACCAGGTTGGTCAGGGTTGTGTCACCAGGTTGGTCAGGGGTTTGTCACCAGGTTGGTCAGGGTTGTGTCACCAGGTTGGTCAGGGTTTTGTCACCAGGTTGGTCAGGGTTGTGTCACCAGGTTGGCCAGGGTTGTGTCACCAGGTTGGTCAGGGTTGTATCACCAGGGTGGTAAGGGTTGTATCACCAGGTTAGTGAGGGTTGTGTCACCAGGTTAGTCAGGGTTGTGTCACCAGGTTGGTCAGAGTTGTGTCACCAGGTTGGCCAGGATTGTGTCACCAGGTTGGTCAGGGTTGTGTCACCAGGTTGGCCAGGGTTGTGTCACCAGGTTAGGTAGGGTTGTGTCACCAGGTTAGTCAGGGTTGTGTCACCAGGTTAGTCAGGGTTGTGTCACCAGGTTGGTCAGGGTTGTGTCACCAGGTTAGTGAGGGTTGTGTCCCCAGGTTAGTCAGGGTTGTGTCACCAGGTTAGTCAGGGTTGCATCACCAGGTTAGTCAGGGTTGTGTCACCAGGTTTACCTGGAGTTTACCTGGAGAGAGTTCCGGGGGTCAACGCCCCCGCGGCCCGGTCTGTGACCAGGCCTCCTGGTGGATCAGAGCCTGATCAACCAGGTTGTTACTGCTGGCTGCACGCAAACCAACGTACGAGCCACAGCCCGGCTGGTCAGGAACCGACTTTAGGTGCTTGTCCAGTGCCAGCTTGAAGACTGCCAGGGGTCTGTTGGTAATCCCCCTTATGTATGCTGGGAGGCAGTTGAACAGTCTCGGGCCCCTGACACTTATTGTATGGTCTCTTAACGTGCTAGTGACACCCCTGCTTTTCATTGGGGGATGTTTTGCATCGTCTGCCAAGTCATTTGCTTTCGTAGTGAGTGATTTTCGTGTGCAAGTTCGGTACTAGTCTCTCTAGGATTTTCCAGGTGTATATAATCATGTATCTCTCCCGCCTGCGTTCCAGGGAATACAGGTTCAGGAACCTCAAGCGCTCCCAGTAATTGAGGTGTTTTATCTCCCGTTTATGCGCGCCGTGAAAGTTCTCTGTACATTTTCTAGGTCAGCAATTTTCACCTGCCTTGAAAGGTGCTGTTAGTGTGCAGCAATATTCCAGCCTAGATAGAACAAGTGACCTGAAGAGTGTCATCATGGGCTTGGCATCCCTAGTTTTGAAGGTTCTCATTATCCATCCTGTCATTTTTCTAGCAGATGCGATTGATACAATGTTATGGTCCTTGAAGGTGAGATCCTCCGACATGATCACTCCCAGGTCTTTGACGTTGGTGTTTCGCTCTATTTTGTGGCCAGAATTTGTTTTGTACTCTGATGAAGATTTAATTTCCTCGTGTTTACCATATCTGAGTAATTGAAATTTCTCATCGTTGAACTTCATATTGTTTTCTGCAGCCCACTGAAAGATTTGGTTGATGTCCGCCTGGAGCCTTGCAGTGTCTGCAATGGAAGACACTGTCATGCAGATTCGGGTGTCATCTGCAAAGGAAGACACGGTGCTGTGGCTGACATCCTTGTCTATGTCAGATATGAGGATGAGGAACAAGATGGGAGCGAGTACTGTGCCTTGTGGAACAAGAGCTTTTCACAGTAGCTGCCTCGGACTTTACTCTGTTGACTACTACTCTCTGTGTTCTGTTAGTGAGGAAATTATAGATACATCAACCGACTTTTCCTGTTATTCCTTTAGCACGCATTTTGTGCGCTATTACGCCATGGTCACACTTGTCGAAGGCTTTTGCAAAGTCTGTATATATTAACATCTGCATTCTTTTTGTCTTCTAGTGCATCTAGGACCTTGTCGTATGATCCAATAGTTGAGACGAAGGGAGCGACCTTTTAAAACCCCATTTTGCCCGGGGTTGTGTAACTGATGGGTTTTAGAGGGGTGGTGATCTTGCTTCTTAGGCCCTTTTTCAAAGTTTTTATGATAGGGATTTAGTGCTTTGGTCTGTAGTTCTTTGCTGTTGTTTTCTCCCCCCTTTGGGGGGGGGGGCTTTGCGTTTTTTTTATAATGTGGGACGACCCCCGTGTCCATCTCCCTCCCCATGGATGGTAAAGGCCTTTATGGGGCTTTTTTTCAGTTCTTGAGAACACGGATTTCCCATGATCTGGCCCGGGGGCAATGCATGGAAATGTCTTTTATGCCTGTTCAAGCATTTGGCTCGGATAACTCAATAGGCTTTTGTTCCCCAAATTCTGTGGCCTCTCATAAAAAATTTCATTTTGCTTCGACTCCAGTCGGGTTACGGCTTGCAAAAAACTGATCATATTGGGACTTGAGTACTCACTCTTTTCTTGCTGTCATTGTTATGACCCATCTTTTTTAAGTGGGGGCCCAATTGGGACGTTGTTCTCGCTTTGATTTGGAAAGGGAGAAAAAAATACTTTGGGTTTCTTTCGTTTTTCATTTATGGCTTTTAGTTCTTCCCGCGATTCCGACTCCTAAAAATTTCCTTTAGCTTAATTTCGATGCTTGCTATTTCTCTGCCCATGCCCTCCCCTAGCTTTTCAGATATATTGACCTTTTTAGCCGCTCTTTATTTTTTTCCGTCGTTTAAAGGGGGAGCGCCTGTCTCTCTTATTTTTACATCTACTCCCCTTTTTCTTAAGGAATAAGCCTTGTGCATACATCGAGTGCCCCAATTTTAATCTTTTCGGGCATAAGTGGGGTCTGTGTTTTTAGTAATCTTCCCAGCTTATATCGTTAGGACTTGGTTACTTGGTCCCCTTTATTTTTTTTGTTATTGAAGTTGAATTTGGTGAATGTCCCTCGTGCTAATCTCATTATGTCGGTCGGGGCCCGCGCTACATGCTAAACCCTCAATTATGTTGATCTGAGTATATTGTTTTGATAGGTGACATTTTTTATAGATCTCATTGTTAGTGAAGATGACTCTAGTGTACCCAGTCTGTAGGCTCTATTATTTTCTGGGTTTAAAATTTAAATTTTTTCAAGATTTAAAAGCTGTGTGAGTGATTTTCATCAGAGCGCCTCCTGGGTATTTTGCAACAATATTATTTGCAATTCCTCCTTTTAGGTGCCTTAAGTTGAAATCCCCCAGGACAAAATGTTTGGGGGCAGGAGCGGAAATTTTCCAGACGTGGCCAATTTTTAACGCTGTTCCCGGGTTTCTGGGGTGTTGCATCCGGGGGCTTGTAGACTACCACAATGACTAGGTTTTGGGTTCTCGACCTTTCTGCTAAAACTTCCACTACATCT
>NC_069454.1:8217025-8224525 GCF_026875155.1 Cherax quadricarinatus | reverse complement strand
TGTGTGTGTGTGTGTGTGTGTGTGTGTGTGTGTGTGCGTGTGTGTGTGTGTGTGTGTGTGTGTGTGTGTGTGTGTGTGTGTGTGTGTGTGTGTGTGTGTATGTGTGTGTGTGTGTGTGTGTGGTGTGTGTGTGTGTGTGTGTGTGTGTGTGTGTTAATTAATAAGGGTAGGAACGGGAATTAGTTTATAATGAAAAGAATGAATTTTAGTGTGGCTAGAAAAGCCTCAGAATTAGCGAGAGGGAAGAAAATAGTGATGAGAGAGAGAGAGAGAGAGAGAGAGAGAGAGAGAGAGAGAGAGAGAGAGTTACATTACCATTTATACATGTGTGAGAGCTATGAGAATACATTCTGTCACCCTTCACCCCCCCCGTCTTCATCTCAGGCAGCACCTGTCACCCACTACACAAACACCTCCACTCCTACACTGACATTTTAATAAGAACTTCTAGAAAGGGAGACTACTAGGGGAAGAAGAAGAAGAAGAAGAAGAGAGAGAGAGAGAGAGGAAGAGGGGAGTATTGAATCAGAGGGGAGACATGCCCTCACTCTATAACTGTCTACTCCCCTTCCTCAACACTAATATCCCTTCCGTTTTTACCTCATTGTGCTGCCCTCTAGCACCGTGGTCTGCATGACCCAGCTATCTGCAGGCTTGCAATAACAGCGTTGCATCAAGTTAAATTTAATTTTTAAAGTGGTGGACTGGTAAGCCGGTGAAAGTTCTCGGTCATACGACCAAAAGCTGCAGTGGTGGGTCATCTTGGGAGTAACAGACACCTGAGGACGATCTTTCGCTTGTCCTGACATGAGCTAGAGTTCGTCACGGCCACGCTGGCGGGAGATTCATCTGTAAAAACTTACATTTGTGGTCACAGTGGTGGCCCATGCTAACCTCCCTATGGTGTATATACATACCTAGTTGGACGAATCTTATTGTAGCCGGCTGGCCCAGTGGTTAACGCACTGGCCTGGAGTTTTACGACTAGCTTGCCATGGGTTTGAACCCTACCCGTTCCCTGTTGTATGTTTATGGTAGGCTGGTGTCTCCTCTCGCTCACTTTCAACAGTTCCCGATTTTCCACTTTGTATGCAGTGGGTGTTGACAGTGGTTAACTTCCGCCAGCATGATCTTATTCATGGTTCAAGGATCGTAAAGCTTACCAGGACTTTTACCATGTTTTTGACGCATTGGTGAAGTTCTTCATTCTTGTAGCATGAATCATGCTGGTTGATGGTGTAGGGTCACACTAGCAGCATGAATCATGCTGGTTGATGGTGCAGGGTCACACTAGCAGCATGAATCATGCTGGTTGATGGTGCAGGGTCACACTAGCAGCATGAATCATGCTGGTTGATGGTGCAGGGTCACACTAGCAGCATGAATCATGCTGGTTGATGGTGCAGGGTCACACTAGCAGCATGAATCATGCTGGTTGATGGTGCAGGGTCACACTAGCATCATGAATCATGCTGGTTGATGGTGCAGGGTCACACTAGCAGCATGAATCATGCTGGTTGATGGTGCAGGGTCACACTAGCAGTATGAATCATGCTGGTTGATGGTGCAGGGTCACACTAGCAGCATGAATCATGCTGAAAGTTAAGACACTTGTGCAACATCTGGTTATCTTTATTGTAGACGTTTCGCCATCAAGTGGCTTTATCAATACAGATTCTTGGACATAATTAGAAAACAGAAGAACTATATACAAAAGATGAGGTAATCAGTCCCTCAGCCTTGGAGGTGGTGTTTACAGCACCATGGTTGTAGAGATTCTGAAGCACAGGTAAGGAGACTGGCGGTTATATAGGCGTCAGTGAATAGGGACGGTATTGTATACCTGTCTTGCACAACTTGTCAGGCACTGCAACATCATGGTATCTTGATTCAGAGGACATCTACATGACCTTCTTCACGACTTCTACAACTAGCCCATCAATTTGGGAAGGACCTACTTCCACTGGGGAATCCCGCAGGGTCACACTAGCAGCATGAATCATGCTGGTTGATGGTGCAGGGCCACACTAGCAGCATGAATCATGCTGGTTGATAGTGGAGGGCCACACTAGCAGCATGCATCGTGCTGGTTGATGGTGCAGGGTCACACTAGCAGCATGAATCATGCTGGTTGATGGTGCAGGGTCACACTAGCAGCATGAATCATGCTGGTTGATGGTGCAGGGCCACACTAGCAGCATGAATCATGCTGGTTGATGGTGCAGGGTCACACTAGCAGCATGAATCATGCTGGTTGATGGTGCAGGGTCACACTAGCAGCATGAATCATGCTGGTTGATGGTGCAGGGTCACACTAGCATCATGATTCATGGTGGTTGATGGTGCAGGGTCACACTAGCATCATGAATCATTCTGGTTGATGGTGCAGGGTCACACTAGCAGCATGAATCATGCTGGTTGTTGGTGCAGGGTCACACTAGCATCATGAATCATGCTGGTTGATGGTGCAGGGTCACACTAGCATCGTGAATCATGCTGATTGATGGTGCAGGGTCACACTTGCAGCATGAATCATGCTGGTTGATGGTGCAGGGTCACACTAGCATCATGAATCATGCTGGTTGATGGTGCAGGGTCACACTTGCAGCATGAATCATGCTGGTTGATGGTGCAGGGTCACACTAGCAGCATGAATCATGCTGGTTGATGGTGCAGGGTCACACTAGCAGCATGAATCATGCTGGTTGATGGTGCAGGGTCACACTTGCAGCATGAATCATGCTGGTTGATGGTGCAGGGTCACACTAGCAGCATGAATCATGCTGGTTGATGGTGCAGGGTCACACTAGCAGCATGAATCATGCTGGTTGATGGTGCAGGGTCACACCTAGCAGCATGAATCATGCTGGTTGATGGTGCAGGGTCACACTAGCAGCATGAATCATGCTGGTTGATGGTGCAGGGTCACACTAGCAGCATGAATCATGCTGGTTGATGGTGCAGGGTCACACTAGCATCATGAATCATGCTGGTTGATGGTGCAGGGTCACACTTGCAGCATGAATCATGCTGGTTGATGGTGCAGGGTCACACTAGCAGCATGAAGGACCTTGTCAGTGCGTCAAGGAGCAATAGCAAGGAAGATTTATAGTGATAACTACTAAGGTTTAGTTTTGTGTGGTCTTGTAGGGATGAAATTGTTATACTCATGGAGTGGAGAGCCAGTGGAAGGCCTCGGTCAGATGACCAAGAGCTCCAGCTGTGGGTCATCATATGACTAAGACCCGCGTCAGGAAACACTTGTCCTGTTTTCTGACGAACCTTACCTGACCTAGCAACCTAACCTAATCTAATCTGAACTAACTTTACCTTACCTAATCTAACCTAGCCTACCCTAACCTAACATAATCTAATCTAAACTGACTTTACCTTACCAAACCTAACCTAATCTAATCTAAACTAACCTTACCTAACCTAAGCTAACCTTACCTTACCAAACCTAACCTAACCTAACCAAACCTAACCTAACCTAACCAAACCTAACCTAGCCTAGCCTAGCCTAACCTAACCTAACCTAAACTAACCTAACCTAACCTAACCTAACCTAACCTAACCTAGCCTACCCTAACCTAACCTAATCTAATCTAAACTGACTTTACCTTACCTAACCTAACCTAATCTAATCTAAACTAACCTTACCTTACCAAACCTAACCTAATCTAATCTAAACTAACCTTACCTAACCTAAGCTAACCTTACCTTACCTAACCTAACCTAACCTACCCTAACCTAACCTAACCTAACCTAACCTAACCTATCCTAACCTAACCTAACCTAACCTAACCTAACCTAACCTAATCCTAACCTAACCTAACCTAACCTAACCTAACCTATCCTAACCTAACCTAACCTAACCTAACCTAACCTAACCTAACCTAACCTAACCTAACCTAACCTAACCTAACCTAATCTAACCTAAACCTAACCTAACCTAACCTAACCTAACCTAACCTCCTAACCTAACCTAACCTAACCTAACCTAACCTAACCATCCTAACCTAACCTAACCAACCTAACCTAACCTAACCTAACCTACCCTAACCTAACCTAACCTAACCTAACCTAACCTAACACCTAACCTATCCTAACCTAACTAACCTAACCTAACCTAACCTAACCTAACCTATCCTAACCTAACCTAACCTAACCTAACCTAACCTAACCTAACCTACCCTAACCTAACCCTAACCTAACCTAACCTAACCTAACCTAACCTAACCTAACCTAACCTAACCTAACCTATCCTAACCTAACCTAACCTAAACCTAACCTAACCTAACCTATCCTAACCTAACCTAACCTAACCTAACCTAACCTATCCTAACCTAACCTAACCTAACCTAACCTAACCTAACCTAACCTAACCATCCTAACCTAACCTAACCTAACCTAATCCTAACCTAACCTAATCCTAACCTAACCTAACCTAACCTAACCTAACCTAACCTAACCTATCCTAACCTAACCTAACCTAACCTAACCTAACCTAACCTAACCTGTAGTCTGACCAGTTACACTCCTGAGTGCTGGCCTCACAGATAACCCACACTAAGAGAAGAAACACTGCACGACGTCTCGCCCCCCTCCTGAACTATATAAACACTGCCTCTGTTCTAACACCCATTCCTCTTATATATAAACACTTCTCGTACAACTATATAAATTTTTACATTTATGTAAACACGTCTTCTCTTTATATAAGCCATTCTACTTCAAGTATATAAACACCTTTGTTCTATCCATATAAATTTTCCTCCCTCTGTATAACCCTTCTCCCTCTATGTAAACCCTCCTCCCTCTATATAAACCCTCCTCACTCTATATAAACCCTCCTCCCTCTATATAAACCCTCCTCCCTCTATATAAACCCCCTCCCTCTATATAAACCCTCCTCCCTCTATATAAACCCTCCTCCCTCTATATAAACCCTCCTCCCTCTATATAAACCCTCCTCCCTCTATATAAACCCTCCTCCCTCTATATAAACCCTCCTCCCTCTATATAAACCCTCCTCCCTCTATATAAACCCTCCTCCCTCTATATAAACCCTCCTCCCTCTATATAAACCCTCCTCCCTCTATGTAAACCCTCCTCCCTCTATATAAACCCTCCTCCCTCTATATAAACCCTCCTCCCTCTATATAAACCCTCCTCCCTCTATATAAACCCCCCTCCCTCTATATAACCCTCCTCCCTCTATATAAACCCTCCTCCCTCTATATAAACCCTCCTCCCTCTATATAAACCCTCCTCCCTCTATATAAACCCTCCTCCCTCTATACAAACCCTCCTCTCTCTATATAAACCCTCCTCCCTCTATATAAACCCTCCTCCCTCTATGTAAACCCTCATCCCTCTAAACAAACCCTCCTCTCTATATAAACCCTCCTCCCTCTATATAAACCCTCCTCCCTCTATATAAAAACCCTCCTCCCTCTATGTGAACCCTCCTCTCTATATAAACCCTCCTCCCTCTATGTAAACCCTCCTCCCTCTATATAAACCCTCCTCCCTCTATATAAACCCTCCTCCCTCTATGTAAGCCCTCCTCCCTCTATATAAAACCCTCCTCTCTATATAAACCCTCCTCCCTCTATGTAAACCCTCCTCCCTCTATACAAACCCTCCTCTCTATATATAAACCCTCCTCCCTCTATGTAAGCCCTCCTCCCTCTATACAAACCCTCCTCTCTATATATAAACCCTCCTCCCTCTATGTAAACCCTCCTCCCTCTATACAAACCCTCCTCTCTCTATATAAACCCTCCTCCCTCTATATAAACCCTCCTCCCTCTATGTAAACCCTCATCCCTCTAAACAAACCCTCCTCTCTCTATATAAACCCTCCTCCCTCTATGTAAACCTCCTCCCTCTATATAAACCCTCCTCCCTCTATATAAACCCTCCTCCCTCTATGTGAAACCCTCCTCCCTCTATATAAACCCTCCTCCCTCTATATATAAACCCTCCTCCCTCTATGTAAACCCTCCTCCCTCTATATAAACCCTTCCTCCCTCTATGTAAACCCTCCTCCCTCTATGTAAGCCCTCCTCTCTATATATAAACCCTCCTCCCTCTATGTAAACCCTCCTCCCTCTATGTAAGCCCTCCTCTCTATATATAAACCCTCCTCCCTCTATGTAAGCCCTCCTCCCTCTATATAAACCCTCCTCCCTCTATATAAACCCTCCTCCCTCTATGTGAAACCCTCCTCCCTCTATATAAACCCTCCTCCCTCTATATAAAACCCTCCTCCCTCTATATAAACCCTCCTCCCTCTATATAAACCCTCCTCCCTCTATGTAAACCCTCCTCCCTCTATACAAACCCTCCTCTCTCTATATAAACCCTCCTCCCTCTATATAAACCCTCCTCCCTCTATGTAAACCCTCATCCCTCTAAACAAACCCTCCTCTCTCTATATAAACCCTCCTCCCTCTATGTAAACCCTCCTCCCTCTATATAAACCCTCCTCCCTCTATATAAACCCTCCTCCCTCTATGTGAACCCTCCTCCCTCTATATAAACCCTCCTCCCTCTATATAAACCCTCCTCCCTCTATGTAAACCCTCCTCCCTCTATATAAACCCTCCTCCCTCTATGTAAACCCTCCTCCCTCTATGTAAGCCCTCCTCTCTATATATAAACCCTCCTCCCTCTATGTAAACCCTCCTCCCTCTATGTAAGCCCTCCTCTCTATATATAAACCCTCCTCCCTCTATGTAAGCCCTCCTCCCTCTATACAAACCCTCCTCTCTCTATATAAACCTTCCTCCCTCTATGTAAACCCTCCTCCCTCTATACAAACCCTCCTCTCTCTATATAGACCCTACTCCCTCTATGTAAACCCTCCTCCCTCTATACCAGTGGTTCCCAAACTGGGGGTAAATTACCCCCTGGGGGTAATTTAACCATTTTTGGGGGGTAATGGAGGGTTGACAGAAAAAAGTTATGAATTCTGAAAATCAAGAAAACAATGCGGTACCCGGTATGAGGATTATTGTTAACTTTGTCTTAGTATATAAAGTTGTAAAGTAAACCTATTATAAGTAAGTAATAAAGTTAAACCAAATAACAATAAACATCAAAAACTAATATACAGTATTAGAAAAGAAGAAATATATAGCTAAGTGTATGGAAACCCAAAAGTATTTTGACAAGTATGCTTCAGGACAAAAGTCACTCAGTAGCCCAGATCGACCTGTCCAGTATGCGTCACTCACTTCCTGAGGCTGCCTCTATTTCACACTGTCAGTTTATCTGTGAGCATCAGCCGAGGTAGACATAAGCTGGTATGTATGTGTACTGCCCTGTGCAGTATATAGTTAGTATTTACCCACTGTTACTGTGAATTTGTAGCTATTATTAATTTTATATATAATGTATGTGTGGTTCTTACGTTTTCAATGGTTTTGCTAGGATTAGCAGAGTATGCGAGGCTGTATACGTTCACGTTTAGCCATATATATCAATAATAAC
>NC_069454.1:8209525-8212025 GCF_026875155.1 Cherax quadricarinatus | reverse complement strand
CTTGCACCTGTTGTTCTTGCTCACCTAGCAGTAAGTAGGTACCTGTGTTAGTCTCCTTGCACCTGTTGTTCTTGCTCACCTAGCAGTAAGTAGGTACCTGTGTTAGTCTCCTTGCACCTGTTGTTCTTGCTCACCTAGCAGTAAGTAGGTACCTGTGTTAGTCTCCTTGCACCTGTTGTTCTTGCTCACCTAGCAGTAAGTGGGTACCTGTGTTAGTCTCCTTGCACCTGTTGTTCTTGCTCACCTAGCAGTAAGTGGGTACCTGTGTTATCTCCTTGCACCTGTTGTTCTTGCTCACCTAGCAGTAAGTGGTACCTGTGTTAGTCTCCTTGCACCTGTTGTTCTTGCTCACCTAGCAGTAAGTAGGTACCTGTGTTAGTCTCCTTGCACCTGTTGTTCTTGCTCACCTAGCAGTAAGTAGGTACCTGTGTTAGTCTCCTTGCACCTGTTGTTTCTTGCTCACCTAGCAGTAAGTGGGTACCTGTGTTAGTCTCCTTGCACCTGTTGTTCTTGCTCACCTAGCAGTAAGTAGGTACCTGTGTTAGTCTCCTTGCACCTGTTGTTCTTGCTCACCTAGCAGTTGTAGGTACCTGTGTTAGTCTCCTGCAGCACTGTTTTTCTTGCTACTCTAGCAGTAAGTGGGTACCTGTGTTAATCTCTTGCACCTGTTGTTCTTGCTACACTAGCAGTAAGTAGGTACCTGTGTTAGTCTCCTTGCACCTGTTGTTCTTGCTCACACTAGCAGTAAGGGTACTGTGTTAATCCTCCTTGCACCTGTTGTTCTTGCTCACTAGCAGTAAGTAGGTACCTGTGTTTAGTCTCCTTGCACCTGTTGTTCTTGCTCACCTAGCAGTAATGGTACTGTGTAGTCTCTTGCACCTGTTGTTCTTGCTCACCTAGCAGTAATTAGGTACCTGGTAGTCTCTTATGACTGTTGCTCCTAACTCGACGCATCCTTCTTGGTATATCTTTATATCCTGGCTGGTTCATTATTTTATTAAATATTTAAGTTTTTGAACGACGCTTATCGTATCATGAACACAGTGTTACATGACCTGTGATACCTGGCAGTAAAGAAGAAACACTAGCAAGGGGACAATTAAACCAACCGAGAAATGTTCAAGAGAAAAGCATACAACAGAGGCTGTTGTTTGAGTACTCGTGTATTCCCACCACTAATTATATTTACAGTTTGTACACGAGCATTTTGGTAGATACTGTATTGGAGGTAATTTAAACGAGAGATCAGGAAGAATACTTTACCTGGCTAGAGCTTAGACATTCATACATAGAATTCTGCAATGTTTTAATCAGCTGAAATCAAACAAGGGTCTGGTTTTCAATGCGAATTTTAATTACAAGAAAAGCTAGCTTGCAACATAGATTTAGTGGATAAATTAAGCACCTTGACTGACTTAAACGATTTCAACATGATTAGTTTTGATGCTACTTCGTTGTTTACAAAAGTTCCAGTTGATGATTTATTTTCTTATCTGAAGAACTTGTTAATTACGATTTACCATTGCCAATTTTTACTATCATTTAACTCATTAAACTTTGTATTGTTGGTGTAAAATTTGTGTTTAATGACGAGTTTTACATTCAGACATTTGGTATGGCAATGGGAAATCCTCTCTCACCTGTTCTTAGTAATTTATTCATGGAATTTTTTGAAACAAGATTGCGTAACACAATCCTTCGTAATAGAGCTATGTGGTATAGGTATGTTGGTGATACTTTGTGTCTTATGTCCAAGGCTGTAGATATAAACCATTTCCTTGTTAAATTAAATAGCTAATGATCTAAAATACCCAAGAAACTTATTTGATAAATCCTTTAAAATACCTGGAAAAAATTTTATAATTCAAAAAAGGGACAACAAACCTTATTCAACTAAAAATATGTTGGTTCTCCCTTACCATGAAAACTTGGTTGAAATGCCTTCTCTACTTTAAATTTTTAATATCAAAGTTATATTTAAAAATCTTGATATAGGTAAAAAAAAATTGATAAAAAATTCCCGGCAAATGCTGATGGATGTGTCTATAAGATTCCTTGTCAAATTTGTGATAAAGTTTATTACGGTCAAACTGGTAAAAGTCTTGAACTAAGATTAAAATAACATAAATATAGCATTAGAACTGGACAAGATTCTAATGCTCTGTTTATTCATGTGAGAGATTTTAACCATCCAGTTGATTTTTAAAAGACTGAGAAAGTTGTATTAAGAAAGTCGATGGTCGATACAAATATTATTGAATCTTGTTTCATAAAAAGCAGTTTTGAAAATAATATGAATATTTCTTTTGGTTTATATAAATTGGATTTATTTATAATAAAATTTGGGAAGAATTTAAGGTACATTAGACAAACTTTTGGGTAGAATATAAGCTGTGTTTCACGGGTCACTGACTACCTACCTAAATCATCATAAAAAGTCAGGTGTTGTTGTGGGGTGGCAGTGAGGTGTAGTCTCGTCCTTATATGCCTTCATGTTAAC
>NC_069454.1:8197025-8204525 GCF_026875155.1 Cherax quadricarinatus | reverse complement strand
ATACACCACCACTCAAGAATACTTTAATACCAAAAACAGGGATTGAAGTAAACTCTCAGTGTATATACACAGAGATATATATACTTAATGTATATACACTTATAGACATACTTCTCAATGTATATACACTGAGAGACATACTTCTCAATATATACACTGAGAGACATACTTTTTAGTGTATATACACTGAGAGACATATACTTCCTAGTGTATATACACTAGGTGTGTTTATACAATCAAAGATATTCATCTCACTGTATAAAATAATAATAATAATAATAATAATAATAAATAATCTTTATTTCTACAAGTACATGATATAATTTGTACAGACCATAGCTGACATCAGTGACATACTGTATAGAAAGCCCCTGGTTATGTAGAGCAGTTCTGGCAAATTAGATTTTGTCTCCAGAATGCGACCCACACCAGTCAATTAACACCCAGGTGTGTACTTACTGCTAGGTGAACAGGGACAGCAGGTGTCTTGACGAAACAACTAAATGTTGCCATTCGTACCGGCGATCGAACCACAAACATTCATTGTGTGAGCTGAGTGGCAGTAGGTTCACACGTGAGCTAGTTAGCACTTTTAGGTATCTTGTTAGGTACTAGGGTGCCTACTGGAGCATCAGGTACGAGCGGACAAAAGTATGGGTTGGTTCATGGGGATTTAAAGCCTATCAACCACATTAGGGTCATTAAGGCTGCGTGTCACCTGCACTCGACCAGTTAAGGATGAGATATTTATTGTTATAGGGATGACAGTAAGCTGTCAGGGCACATACACTGAGAGTTACACACCTCTCGGTGTTTATATTATGGGTTAATGGTCGAGCATTTTATCCTCGATTCACGGGATGCAAAATCGGAATGAGTGAGTCGGGAGACAGCCACGCTCTCAGCAGATAGCTCTCAGCGGACAGCCACTCTCTCAGCAGATAGCAAGCTCTCAGCCAGTCAGCTCCCTAAATTTGTTGATTAAATATGAAAATTAATTGTAATCTGTAAATTTAGGCACTTTTATTTTAATGTTTTTTTTTAACCAAAAGAATTGCAATTTTAGCAGAAAAATAGAATAAAAAATCGAAATTTGCTAAAATTGGTATAGCCCTTGTGGCTTAGCGCTTCTTTTTGATTATAATAATAATAATAATAATAATAATAATGCTAAAATTGCGTGGCCTGTTGTTTGTGACTTACATTGGGATGATGCGCAGTGGAGGGCGGGAGCTGGTGTTTGGCTCTCTTGGGTTTAGACAAAAGCTCCACCTGACCTAATTGGGAGAATTGTATTTTCCTCTTATTTCCAGCTCCTATTCGGTCAATATATATATATATACACATACACATATATACTATATATATTCCTGACTCCCGGGAGGCAGGTCTCAAGAAGGCGCGAGTTGTGGTGATCCTTAACACCACCACAACAACACGGTGGCAGACTTGTGTATGTTTGTGCTGTGTTTTATTCTGTGTCAACATTGTTCCCTCCAGGGAGGTGCCGGTGAGTGTCCATTGATCCAAGAACATGGATCAGTCCTCACGATGCATTGGATATAAGATGATAACTTGGTCAGTAGTGTCCCGTAACTCAATCACAAGCACACTCAGCTCACACAAAGGAGGTCCGGGGATGATTCCACAGTACGGCTGGAAAACATTAGGACGTGTTTCCTTAAGACACCTGCTCTCCATGTTCACCCATCAATAAAATCAGGTACCTGGGTGTTAGTGGACTGGTGTGGGCCACATCCTGGGGACAAAATTGACCTAATTTGCCCGAAATTCTCTGCATAACTAGGCTTTCTATATAGTAGTATGTCATTGATGTCAGTTATGATCTGTATACTTTGTACATATACTTGTAGAAATAAAGATATTATTATTATTATTATTATTATTATTATTATTATTATTATTATTATTATTATTATTATTATTATTATTATACATTTTCTAGACTCCCGTGAGGCAGGACTAAAGAAGGCTTGAGTCGTGGTAACCCTTCACCACCACCACAACAACACGGTGGCAACGAGGGTGTGTGTGTGTTGTTTCTCTTTTATCATCGTTATTACTTCCTCTTCCTATTGTTCCCTCCATGGAGGTGCCATGGTGCCGGCGAGTATCTCTTGATCCAAGAACCTGGATCAATCCTCACGATGCGCTAGACATAAGGTGATCAGTTTGTCGTCCCTCGGGATCAGTGATTCCCAGCCATTATTAAAATGGTATTGATCGTGTTATTTTAAGATCTAGGAAACGTATAGGAAAATATTGGGAAAAGGCAGGAAGGCAGATCAAAAAAAGTATTGGAAAATGTAGAAAATCTGGGAAAATGCAGGAAATGTAGAACTAGGAGAAATTTAGGAAAATATATGATACTAATAGTTTTGTATTTGTGTGTATGCGTGCGTGCATGCGTGCGTGCATGCGTGCGTGCATGCGTGCATACTTGCAAGATCGCGCGCGTCTGCGTGAACCTGCTTGTATGTGAATGTGCGTGCACCTGCGTTTTATTAAGTACTGATAATCCCTTAAAATGGACAGGAACTGGGGTGCACACACACACACACACACACACACACACACACACACACACACACCACACACACACACACACACACACAGTATTTCTTTAGTCATAGAGTTGTCAGGAAGTGGAAGTCTGGCAAGTGACGTAGTGGAGGCAGGAACTATACATAGTTTTAAGACGAGGTTTGACAAAGCTCATGGAGCAGGGAGAGAGTGACCATAGTAGGGACTAGTGAAGAGGTGGGCCCAGGAGCTATGATTCGACCCCTGCAACCACAGATAGGTGCGCACACACACACACACACACACACACACACACACACACACACACCTAGGTGATCACTTGTATTTAAGCTAACTGGAAGCAACATAAAATCCGGTCCATTAACCAGGATGATTCGGGTCCATCAGTCTGTTTGAGAACTTAATAACAGAAGCGATTCTCAGTGCTCACCTCTGGTGATTTAAATCCCACCTGGTTGTGGATTTAAACCTCACCTGGTTGTGGATTTAAACCTCACCTGGTTGTGGATTTAAACCTCACCTGGTTGTGGATTTAAACCTCACCTGGTTGTGGATTGAAACCTCACCTGGTTGTGGATTTAAACCTCACCTGGTTGTGGATTTAAACCTCACCTGGTTGTGGATTTAGACCTCACCTGGGTGTGGATTTAAACCTCACCTGGTTGTGGATTTAAACCTCACCTGGTTGTGGATTTAAACCTCACCTGGTTGTGGATTTAGACCTCACCTGGTTGTGGATTTAAACCTCACCTGGTTGTGGATTTAAACCTCACCTGGTTGTGGATTTAGACCTCACCTGGTTGTGGATTTAAACCTCACCTGGTTGTGGATTTAAACCTCACCTGGTTGTGGATTTAAACCTCACCTGGTTGTGGATTTAAACCTCACCTGGTTGTGGATTAGACCTCACCTGGTTGTGGATTTAGACCTCACCTGGTTGTGGATTTAAACCTCACCTGGTTGTGGATTTAAACCTCACCTGGTTGTGGATTTAAACCTCACCTGGTTGTGGATTTAAACCTCACCTGGTTGTGGATTTAAACCTCACCTGGTTGTGGATTTAAACCTCACCTGGTTGTGGATTTAAACCTCACCTGGTTGTGGATTTAAACCTCACCTGGTTGTGGATTTAAACCTCACCTGGTTGTGGATTTCAGCCTCAAGTTCATTGAAGTTGCCACTGTGTTACCTATCATCATCATTGTGAAGCGTTAAACCAGTGTGGATGCTTCGGCGGAAATAGTGTAGACTCGATCCTCTGTCACATGCTCACTATAAAGACTACTGGATTCTTCTTCTAAGCTATTAGACACTGTATGATTCCCTCCCGTTCTCTCCGTCTCCTTCCCTCCGTCCTTCCTTCCTTCCGTCCTTCCCTCCGTCCTTCCTTCCCTCCGTCCTTCCTTCCCTCCGTCCTTCCTTCCCTCCGTCCTTCCTTCCCTCCGTCCTTCCTTCCCTCCGTCCTTCCTTCCCGCCGTCTGTCCTTCCCTCCGTCCTTCCTTCCCTCCGTCCTTCCTTCCCTCCGTCCTTCCCTCCGTCCTTCCTTCCCTCCGTCCTTCCTTCCTCCGTCCTTCCTTCCCTCCGTCCTTCCTTCCCTCCGTCCTTCCCTCCGTCCTTCCTTCCCTCCGTCCTTCCTTCCCTCCGTCCTTCCTTCCCTCCGTCCTTCCTTCCCTCCGTCCTTCCCTCCGTCCTTCCTTCCCTCCGTCCTTCCTTCCTTCCCTCCGTCCTTCCTTCCCTCCGTCCTTCCTTCCTTCCCTCCGTCCTTCCTTCCTTTCTGTATATCAGTATATTCTCTTGAGTTTATTGCCAGATATTTGTGTCTCAGTATTAGGTGTTGGAGATGATCTAAATATTTGAGTGTTAAGGAAGAACGTTGACTCCGGCTGCTGTTGCTGCTGCTGTTGCTGTTCTGTTGCTGTTGCTGCTGCTGTTGCTGTTCTGTTGCTGCTGCTGCTTCTGCTACTACTCTCACCTGCTCTCTGTTCCTCTAAGTTGCTCCTTTGTTCCTCTTAACTGCTCCCTCTTTCCTCCCTGTTCCTTGTTTCACTCGTTATTGTAGTATATATGTAACCTGCTTCATATTTGCCCCCTCTCTGTTTCCTTCTTTTTTGTTCCCTGTTGCCCTCTTCCCTATTTTACTTCCCTTGTTTTACTTGTTGCGTCTTGTGTTGCTGGTGAAGAACGTACCCAGCCTGGGGTGGTAACTAATTCTTGTGTTGCTGGTGAGGAACGTACCCAGCCTGGGGTGGTAACTAATTCTTGTGTTGCTGGTGAGGAACGTACCCAGCCTGGGTGGTAACTAATTCTTGTGTAGCTGGTGAAAAACGTACCCAGCCTGGGTGGTAACTAACCACGAGACGTGTTTTGTGTTGCAGGTGGGAGAACAGGTGAACAATGTGCTGCCCAAGGTACCGCTGGGTCTGCAGGAAGCAGTGGTAAGACTGGTCAGCAAGGACCAGCGCCAAAGACCAACCTCACAGCTGGTGGCACTTATTAAGTACTTCAGGTAAGTCAGAGAGAGAGAGAGAGAGAGAGAGAGAGAGAGAGAGATAGAGAGAGAGAGAGAGAGAGAGAGAGAGAGAGAGAGAGAGAGAGAGAGAATATCTCTTATAAAATGTTCACTACTCGGTAAAACTGTTGATTAAATGAGGGAGAAAGAGTAGGCTGATGAATGAAGTGGAGAGGGAGAGAGGAGAGGCGAGGTAGATGGAGGCCATCACGGTGGCTACACTAATGAGAAGGATGGTGTGGCAGAGAGTGGAAGGGAGAAAGGGAAAGGGAGAGAGAGATAGGAAGGGAGAAAGGGAGAGGAAGGGAGAAAGGGAAAGGGAGAGAGAAAGGGAGAGAGAACGAGATTAAGGAAGTGAGTTACTGGGATTGAACTCTAATGGTCACTTCTTGGCTCTTTAAGAAGCTCTCTCTCTCTCTCTCTCTCTCTCTCTCTCTCTCTCTCTCTCCCCTCTCTCTCTCTCTCTCTCCTTCCTCTCTCTCCTCTCTCTCTCTTTCACTCACAGTGTTGGCAAACAGTTGGCAGTTGCATCAGTATGTAAATTACTGCTACCTCACCGTGCCATGGTAAATGATTTACTCGAGCGTTTACAGAACGTTGAAACTTTTATTTTACAAGCTTCTGTTTGATTTACATTACTTAAGAGGTTTACACTAACCAAGATTGTATCGTGATGTGCACTGGTTAGCAATTTACAGGGGAGGGGGAGTTACCTTTGTATTTACACTGGAAAATTTACAGGGGGAGGGGGAGTTACCTTCTGATTTACACTGAAAAAAATTACAGGGGAGGGGGAGTTACCTTCTGATTTACACTAAAAATTTACAGGGGAGGGGGAGTTACCTTCTGATTTACACTGAAAAATTACAGGGGAGGGGAGTTACCTTCTGATTTACACTGAAAAATTACAGGGGGGGGGAGTTACCTTCTGATTTACACTGAAAAATTACAGGGGAGGGGGAGTTACCTTCTGATTTACACTAAAAAATTTACAGGGGAGGGGGAGTTACCTTCTGATTTACACTGAAAAAATTACAGGGGAGGGGGAGTTACCTTCTGATTTACACTGAAAAATTACAGGGGAGGGGGAGTTACCTTCTGATTTACACTGAAAAATTACAGGGGAGGGGGAGTTACCTTCTGATTTACACTAAAAATTTACAGGGGAGGGGGAGTTACCTTCTGATTTACACTGAAAAATTACAGGGGAGGGGAGTTACCTTCTGATTTACACTAAAAAATTTACAGGGGAGGGGGAGTTACCTTCTGATTTACACTAAAAAAATTACAGGGGAGGGGGGGGTTACCTTCTGATTTACACTGTAAAAAAATTTACAGGGGAGGGGGAGTTACCTTCTGATTTACACTGTAAAAAAATTTACAGGGGAGGGGGAGTTACCTTCTGATTTACACTGTAAAAAATTACAGGGGAGGGGGAGTTACCTTCTGATTTACACTAAAAATTTACAGGGGAGGGGGAGTTACCTTCTGATTTACACTGTAAAAAAATTTGATTTGAAAAGTTTAATGATGACACTGGTAAACTTTTTTTTTATAACTGATTTTTCGATTTACGTTGATTTAAAAAATACACTGAATTTTTTTACTTTGATTATTTCGATTTACTGTTTTTTTAGATTTAGTCTTATTTTTTCGATTTATACTTAATTTATTTTTTTCGTTTTACACAGAATTTTCTTATTTACACTGAATTGTTGGATTTACTATTATTTTTCTGATTTGCACTGATATTTTCGATTTACACAGATTTTTCCAATTTACAGAGTTTTTCTATTTACACAGATTTTTCCAATTTACAGATTTTTCCAATTTACACAGATTTTTCCAATTTACACAGATTTTTTCAATTTACACAGATTTTTCCAATTTACACAGATTTTTCCAATTTACACAGATTTTTCCAATTTACACAGATTTTTCCAATTTACACAGATTTTTCCAATTTACACAGATTTTTTCTATTTACACTTATTTTTATTTACATTGTAAAAACTTATGATTTGCATTGAAGATCTTGTGAGAGTTATGAAGATGGAAGAGACAGACAGGCATATATATAGATGGAATAAGAAACAGACTTGTATATAGATGGAGCAAGAAAGAGAGTCATGAAGATGGAGCAAGAAAGAGAGAGTCACGAAGATGGAGCAAGAAAGAGAGTCATGAAGATGGAGCAAGAAAGAGAGAGTCATGAAGATGGAGCAAGAAAGAGAGAGTCGTGAAGATGGAGCAAGAAAGAGAGAGTCATAAAGATGGAGCAAGAAAGAGAGAGTCATGAAGATGGAGCAAGAAAGAGAGAGTCATGAAGATGGAGCAAGAAAGAGAGAGTCGAAGATGGAGCAAGAAAGAGAGAGTCGTGAAGATGGAGCAAGAAAGAGAGTCATGAAGATGGAGCAAGAAAGAGA
>NC_069454.1:8129525-8192025 GCF_026875155.1 Cherax quadricarinatus | reverse complement strand
CCGGCAGGGAAACGAGCCACAAGCAATAATTACAGTAGTTAGACAATCAAGACTTGAACTTTGAGCACATAATATATGCATTACATCCTACCTAACAACATAACTAAGTCAAATAATAATATAAAGCAATATATTTACGATTTAGCTATCATCGCAAATATAAGCAATATTAAATTATATGAAAAGGTAATATACATGTAATATACATAATATACATTGCAACCCATTCAGGGGTTGCAACAACCCCCCCCCCAACACGACAAACGGTCGCACTAGGAGTTGCATTAATGTCTTTCACATTATTACTGATTACTCATATCAATACAATTTGATATAAACATTAATCAGAGTCACTATTGTGCCAAGCACTTCTATAATTTTACAGTGTCTATATCACTAAGATATGCCCCTAGTACTAGGGCAGTACACAGTATCGTGTCTCTGCATACTCGTGATTATGTATATCAGTGTAGAGACAGGATAACGTAGACAAGCATGGCACGTTGAGGCTCGATCACAGAAGTAGAGACTGCATATACACGATAGTCTTGTGCGATAGACAGGAGACAGCATTCCACTCTTAAGTAGTGGTTGTGGAATGCTATGCAGTATAGACATCTGAGTATTAAACAGCTTTAAGGTGTGTAGAGAGGAGGGGAGGGGGGTCTGCGGCAGGACAGTGTTGCGTCACGCAGTACCTCGCCCGCACCACACTACCCACTCAACACTCAGCTTATGTCTCCTCCTCATACACAACAATACTGTGAATATATAAATATAATAATTAGATATGACATGAGTATACATAGTTAATATGGGCTGGAGAGTTTACGTTACTTTTCTGAATTTGACATAGCAAGTAACAAAAGGTATTTGGGCATTAAAATTACGTTAATTTAATGTAACTGATAATTATTAAGGACGTGACACAGCGTCAGCAATTACATTACAATGACCACTTATGTGTTTTATACTAATAGAATAAGGTTGGATTCTGAGGGCCCACCTCATGATCCTAGCATTTTTACTCTTCATAGTATTTATATAAGTGAGTGGATTGTGGTCTGAAAAAACGTTAATTTTAAATGGGGAAGTGCCCAAATACACGTCAAAATGTTCCAAGGACACCACAAGAGCTAGAGCCTCTTTCTCAATAGTGGCATAATTTTTCTGGTGTCGTTTAAGCTTAGATGAATAGTAACATATAGGATGGAGAATATCAGTGGATGCTGACCGTTGGAGCAGCACAACACCCACTGCATAACACTTGCATCTATATGTAAAAAGGGAAGATTGAATTTTTTTTTATATTTTATTTAAAACTAATACAGTTTAACATAAAAATAAAGAAACAGTATGGATCTCAATCAAATTAACTGACAAACGGATTGCACCTACATGCTCGCAAGATATTGCTGCCAAACATACAACAACAACTTACGGCAAGAACATAACTAAAAAAAATACTGTCACAGGGTCATGAATTGACATATATACACATTCATTAATGCAAAACCTTGCATATATATAACTTGTACATATAACATGACATCTGACAAAGGCTCAATACACTTGAACATAAAATATACAAAAGTTATGTCAGTTAAATCCCATCCTTCGCATTAATAAAAAAACCAAAACCTAACATCATAATCTTACTAGAACATCTACATATGTATCCCTAACAATACAGCTTTACATATACCAACATACGAAAAAAAAACATAAACGTCTAGATATGTCTGTATACCATACAGACTAAAACTTAACATCAAGAACTTAGCATTGACACCAAACCGGTATCAGGGTACAGACCATAATTATAAAACTTTAAAAAGAATCGAGTCATACATATATTAAAGTATTACATATACGTCTGACCCATGACAAAGGCTCAATACAATAGAAAGGGATATATATATATATATATATATATATATATATATATATATATATATATATATATATATATATATATATATATATATATTATAATTTTTTTTTTTATTTTTTTTATTATCACACTGGCCAATTCCCACCAAGGCAGGGTGGCCCGAAAAAGAAAAACTTTCACCATCATTCACTCCATCACTGTCTTGCCAGAAGGGTGCTTTACACTACAGTTTTTAAACTGCAACATTAAACCCTCCTTCAGAGTGCAGGCACTGTACTTCCCATCTCCAGGACTCAAGTCCGGCCTGCCGGTTTCCCTGAATCCTTCATAAATGTTACTTTGCTCACACTCCAACAGCACGTCAAGTATTAAAAAACCATTTGTCTCCATTCACTCCTATCAAACACGCTCATGCATGCCCCCTGGAAGTCAAGCCCCTCGCACACAAAACCTCCTTTACCCCTCCTCCAACCTTTCCTAGGCCGACCCTACCCCGCCTTCCTTCCACTACAGACTGATACACTCTTGAAGTCATTCTGTTTCGCTCCATTCTCTCTACATGTCCGAACCACCTCAACAACCCTTCCTCGCCCTCTGGACAACAGTTTTGGTAATCCCGCACCTCCTCCTAACTTCCAAACTACGAATTCTCTGCATTATATTCACACCACACATTGCCCTCAGACATGACATCTCCACTGCCTCCAGCCTTCTCTCGCTGCAACATTCATCACCCACGCTTCACACCCATATAAGAGCGTTGGTAAAACTATACTCTCATACATTCCCTCTTTGCCTCCAAGGACAAAGTTCTTTGTCTCCACAGACTCCTAAGTGCACCACTCACTCTTTTTCCCTCATCAATTCTATGATTCACTCATCTTTCATAGACCCATCCGCTGACACGTCCACTCCCAAATATCTGATATACGTTCACCTCCTCCATACTCTCTCCCTCCAATCTGATATTCAATCTTTCATCACCTAATCTTTTTGTTATCCTCATAACCTTACTCTTTCCTGTATTCACCTTTAATTTTCTTCTTTTGCACACCCTACCAAATTCATCCACCAATCTCTGCAACTTCTCTTCGAATCTCCCAAGAGCACAGTGTCATCAGCAAAGAGCAGCTGTGACAACTCCCACTTTGTGTGTGATTCTTTTATCTTTTAACTCCACGCCTCTTGCCAAGACCCTCGCATTTACTTCTCTTACAACCCCATCTATAAATATATTAAACAACCACGGTGACATCACACATCCTTGTCTAAGGCCTACTTTTACTGGGAAAAAATTTCCTCTTTCCTACATACTCTAACTTGAGCCTCACTATCCTCGTAAAAAACTCTTCACTGCTTTCAGTAACCTACCTCCTACACCATACACTTGCAACATCTGCCACATTTGCCCCCTATCCACCCTGTCATACGCCTTTTCCAATCCATAAATGCCACAAAGACCTCTTTAGCCTTATCTAAATACTGTTCACTTATATGTTTCACTGTAAACACCTGGTCCACACACCCCCTACTTTCCTAAAGCTCCTTGTTCATCTGCTATCCTATTCTCCGTCTTACTCTTAATTCTTTCAATTATAAACTCTACTACACTTTACCAGGTACACTCAACAGACTTATCCCCTATAATTTTTGCACTCTCTTTTATCCCCTTTGCCTTTATACAAAGGAACTATGCATGCTCTCTGCCAATCCCTAGGTACCTTACCCTCTTCCATACATTTATTAAATATTGCACCAACCACTCCAAAACTTATCCCCACCTGCTTTTAACATTTCTATCTTTATCCCATCAATCCCGGCTGCCTTACCCCCTTTCATTTTGCCTACTGCCTCACGAACTTCCCCCACACTCACAACTGGCTCTTCCTACTCCTACAAGATGTTATTCCTCCTTGCCCTATACACGAAATCACAGCTTCCCTATCTTCATCAACATTTAACAATTCTTCAAAAATATTCCCTCCATCTTCCCAATACCTCTAACTCTCCATTTATAACTCTCCTCTCCTATTTTTTAATGACAAATCCATTTGTTCTCTAGGCTTTCTTAACTTGTTAATCTCACTCCAAAACTTTTTCTTATTTTCAACAAAATTTGTTGATAACATCTCACCCACTCTCATTTGCTCCTTTTTTACATTGCTTCACCACTCTCTTAACTCTCTCTTTTTCTCCATATACTCTTCCTCCTTGCATCACTTCTACTTTGTAAAAACTTCTCATATGCTAACTTTTTCTCCTTACTACTCTCTTTACATCATCATTCCACCAATCGCTCCTCTTCCCTCCTGCACCCACTTTCCTGTAACCACAAACTTCTGCTGAACACTCTAACACTAACATTTTTAATCCTACCCATACCTCTTCGACCCCATTGCCTATGCTCTCATTTGCCCATCTATCCTCCAATAGCTGTTTATATCTTACCCTAACTGCCTCCTCTTTTAGTTTATAAACCTTCACCTCTCTCTTCCCTGATGCTTCTATTCTCCTTGTATCCCATTACCTTTTACTCTCAGTGTAGCTACAACTAGAAAGTGATCTGATATATCTGTGGCCCTCTATAAACATGTACATCCTGAAGTACTCTCAGCAGTCTTTTATCTACCAATACATAATCCAACAAACTACTGTCATTTCGCCCTACATCATATCTTGTATACTTATTTATCCTCTTTTTCTTAAAATATGTATTACCTATAACTAAACCCTCTTTCTACACAAAGTTCAATCAAAGGGCTCCATTTATCATTTACACCTGGCACCCAAACTTACCTACCACACCCTCTCTAAAAGTTTCTCCTACTTTAGCATTCAGGTCCCCTACCACAATTACTCTCTCACTTGGTTCAAAGGCTCCTATACATTCACTTAACATCTCCAAAATCTCTCTCTCTCTCCTCTGCATTCCTCTCTTCTCAGGTGCATACACGCTTATTATGACCCACTTCTCCCATCACAACCTTTACTTTAATCCACATAATTCTTGAATTTACACATTCATATTCTCTTTTCTCCTTCCATAACTGTATCATTTAACATTACTGCTACCCTTCCTTTGCTCTAACTCTCTCAGATACTCCAGATTTAATCCCATTTATTTCCCCCACTGAAACTCTCCTACCCCTTCAGCTTTGTTTCGCTTAGAGCCAGGACATCCAACTTCTTTTCATTCATAACATCAGCATCATCTGTTTCTTGTCATCCGCACTACATCCACGCACATTTAAGCAACCCAGTTTTATAAAGTTTTTCTTCTTCTCTTTTTTAGTAAATGTATACAGAGAGAAGGGGTTACTAGCCCATTGCTCCCGGCATTTTAGTCGCCTCATACGACACGCATGGCTTACGGAGGAAAGATTCTTTTCCACTTCCCCATGGACAATAGAAGAAATAAAAAGGACAAAGAGCTATTTAGAAAAAGGGAGAAAAACCTAGATGTATGTATATATATATATGCATGTGCGTGTCTGTGAAGTGTGACCAAAGTGTAAGTAGGAGTAGCAAGATATCCCTGTTATCTAGCGTGTTTATGAGACAGAAAAAAGAAACCAGCAATCCTACCATCATGCAAAACAATTACAGGTTTTTGTTTCACAGTCATCCGGCAGGACGGTAGTACTTCCCTGGGTGGTTGCTGTCTACCAACCTCTACCATATATATATATATATATATATATATATATATATATATATATATATATATTATATTATATATATATTATATTATAACACACACCCACACACACACACACCCACACACACACACACACACACACACACACACACACACACACACACACACACACACACACACACATACACACACACCACAACACACACACACACACACACACACAACACACACACACCCAACACACACAACGTACACACAAAAAGTTTCACAAAATCACATTGAACAAAATCACTGTATGCACAAAGCAAACAAAGGGGATTCTAAGTATATCTCATCGTGCAAAAAAAAACAGGGACGTAACATACATCAAACTAAACACACTTCATGTAGCAAATAACTTACTACTCAAGAATCGTGTCATACAAGACTGATACACATCAAATTATACATAAAAAAATCTACTTTTTTATACCTACATTCGAAAAGTGTGTATCTAACATAATGAGACCCTTTAGCTCTACATCCACACTTGGCTGCCATAATCTCAATGAAAACCAGGAAACCTTTCCAAACCCCCATTCACAACACTCTCACGACCCCCCCATCCAAAGGAGGCGAGCCCGTTGTGCCCTACTCCCCCCAACCATGAAAACCCCTTTTCCCCCTCATTTTCAATCACATTTTACGAGAAACCCCAAAGTTTAGCATTTTAACCCCCCTGTTGTAGTGCACCTGTGTAGGTACACCTGTGTAGGTACACCTGTGTAGATACACCTGTGTTGGTGCACCTGTGTCGGTACACCTGTGTAGATTACACCTGTGTAGGTGCAACCTGTGTAGGTACACCTGTGTGATCACCTGTGTTGAGTGCTCCTGTGTAGGTACACCTGTGTTAGGTGCACCTGTGTAAGGTACCACCCTGTGTAGGAACACCTGTGTAGATATCACCTGTGTGGGTGCACCTGTGTAGGTGGGAGATGATTGATGGAAGAGGTCACTGTCAGGTTGAAAGTCTTTTTAATCTTTGGTGGTGAATGATGGAGTTTGATGGGAGATAGTGAACTCTGAATGTTGTCTCCACCAGTGATGGTGGTGATGACGGACAGTGTTGGTGCTGGGTTGTGCTATTGCTGGTAGTGGTTCTGGTAGTGGTTCGTAGTTTAGTTGCTCGTGCTGGTAGTGCTGATGGTAGTAGTAATGCTGTGGTAGTAGAGTGCTGCTGGTAGTAGTAGATGCTGCTGGTAGTGGTAGTGCTGCTGGTGTAAGTAGTGTGCTGTGCTGGTAGTTGGTTAGTGCTGCTTGTAGTAGTAGAGTGCTGGTTGAAAGTAGTGCTTGCTGGTAGTAGTAGTGCTGCTGGTAGTGGTAGTGGTGCTGGTTGTGGTAGTGCTGCTGGATAGTAAAGTAGTGCTGCTGGTTATGCTGTGGTGGTGATTTGCTGTTATGCTGCTGGTAGTGATGCTGGTAGTGATGCTGGTAGTAGGGTGCTGGTAGTTGGTTAGTGGTGCTGGTAGTGGGTAGTAGTGTCGTGTTGGTAGTGCTGCTGTGTATTAGTGGTAGTGATGATGGTTAGCGGTGCTGGAAGCGGATACTGGTAGTGGTAGTGGTGTTGGTAGCGGTGCTGGCTAGTGTTGCTGTAGTCAGTGGTAGTGGGTGTGAGAAACGGTTGTTGCTGGTAGTGGTATTGGTTGCAAAGTAGTTTGTTGCTGGTAGTGATAGTGGTGTTTGTGTAGCGATGCTGGTAGTATTGATGGTAGTGTAGTGTGTGTTGGTTAGCGGTGCTGGTAGTGGGTAATGGCGTTGGTAAGCGGTGCTGGTTAGTGTTGCTGGTAGTGGATGCTGGTAGTGGTAGTTAGTTGTGGCTGGTAGCGTGTGGTAGTGATAGTGGTGATTGGTTTAGCGGTGTGCTAGTGGTAATGGTGTTGGTACGAATGCTGGTAGGTTGCTGGTAGTGGTAGTGGTAGCTGGTAGCATTTTTTGCTGGTAGTGGTAGTGGTGTTGGTAGCGGTGACTGGTAGTGTTGCATGTGTAGTGATAGTGGTGCTGGGTAGCGGTGCTGGTAGTGGTAGTGGTGCTGGTAGCGGTTCTGGTAGTGGTTGCTGGTAGCGGTGCTGGTAGTTTTGCTGGGTAGCGGTTGACTGGTAGTGGTAGTGTGCTGGGTTAGCGGTGCTGGTTTGGTTAGTGGTGCTATTGGTAGCGGAGTGCTGGTAGTGGTAGTGGTGCTGTAGCGGTGCTGGTAGTGGTAGTGGTGCTGGTAATGGTAGTGGTGCTGGTAAGCGGTGCTGTAGTGGAGTGCGTTGCTCGTAGCGGTGCTGTTAGTGGTTCTGGGTGCCGGTGTGGTGTAGTGTTTGCTGGTAGCGTAGCGGTGCTGGTTAGTGGTAGTGGTTGTGGTAGCCGGTGCTGGTGGTAGTGGTAGTGGTGCTGGTTAAGCGGTTGCTGGTAGTGGTGCTGGTAGCGGTGCTGGTAGTGGTGCTGGTAGTGGTGCTGGTAGGGGTGCTGGTAGCGGTGCTGGTAGTGTAGTGGTGATTGGTTGCGGTGTGGTAGTGGTAGTGGTGCTGGTAGCAGGTGCTGGTAGTGTTGCTGGTAGCGGTGCTTTGGTAGTGGTAGAGTGGTGCTGGTAGCGGTTGACTGGTAGTGGTGCTGGGGTTAGCGGTGCTAGGTAGTGAGTGGATGGTAGTGGTGCTGGTAGTGGTGCTGGTAGTGGTGCGGTTTCTGTGGTAGTGGTGCTGGGTTGTTGGTAGTGGTAGTGGTGATGGTAGTGGTAGTGGTGTCTGGTAAGTGGTGCTGAGTGCTGGTAGTGGTGCTGGTAGTGGTTAGTGGTGCTGGTAGTGGTGCTGGTGCTGTGGTAGTGGTGGCTGGTTAGTGGTAGTGGTGCTGGTGTTGGTGCTGGTAGTGGTGCTGGTAGCGTGCTAGTGCTGGTAGTGGTGCTGGTAGTTGGTGCTGGTTAGCGTGCTGGTATAAGTCTTACTTAAGTATGAATCCAACAAGGGCAGACACAATCCTATCAGTAAAGCTCTTGTTTACATCCAATCCTATTATTTTTCGCTAATTTTTTCAAGATGAAAGCTCGATATATTCCCTCTTTCGCCAATACATTTGAACGAGTAATTTAAATACTATAGAATTCCAAGGTATTTATATCCTTTTACTATCAATTTCAAAGGGTTTTATAATTTATAATGATATCGTGGTAGTAGTTAGTAGGTTGGTAGACAGCAATCTGACCCAGGGAGTACTACCGTCCTGCCAGATGGACTGTGAAACAGAAACCTGTAACGGTTTTGCATGATGGTAGGATTCTGGTTTCTTTTTTCTGTCTCTAAACACGCTAGATAACAGGGATATCTTGTACCCTACTTACCACTTTGGTCACATTTCACAGACACGCACATGCATAATATATACATACATCTAGGTTTCTCTCCTTTTTCTAAATAGCTCTTGTTCTCCTTATATTCTTCTATTGTCCATGGGGAAGTGGAAAAGAAATCTTTCCTCCGTAAGCCATGCGTGTCGTATGAGGCGACTAAAATGCCTGGGGAGCAGTGGGGCTAGTTAACCCCTTCTCCTGTAGACATTTACGAAAAAGAGAAGAAGAAAAACTTTATAAAACTGGGATGCTTGAATGTGCGTGGATGTAGTGCGGATGACAAGAAACAGATGATGCTGATGTTATGAATGAAAAGAAGTTGGAAGTTGTCCTGGCCCTAAAGCGAAACCAAAACTGAAGGGGGTAGGGAAGTTTCGGTGGGTGGGAAATAAATGGGATTTAAATCGGAGTATTGAGAGAGTTAGAGCAAGGAAGGGTGTAGCAGTAATGTTGGAAGGATCAGTCTATGGAACGGAGAAAAGAGAATATGAATGTGTAAATTCAGAATTATGTGGATTAAAGTAAAGGTTGGATGCGAAAAGTGGGGTCATAATAAGCGTGTATGCACCTGGAGGAGAGAGGAATGTAGAGGAGAGAGTCCGATTTTGGGAGATGTTAAGTGAATGCTAATTGGAGCCTTTCTTTGAAACCAAGTGAGAGAGTCAATTGTGGGTAGGGGATCTGGAATGCTAAAGTAGAGAAACTTTTAGAGAGGGTGTGGTAGGTAAGTTTGGGGTGCCCAGGGTGTAAAAGATAATGGGAGCCTTTGATTGAACTTTGTATTAGAAAGGGGTTTAGGTTATAGGTAATACTATTTAGAAAAAAGAGGATAAATAAGTATACAAGATATGATTGTAGGGCGAAAAATGACAGTTAGTTTTGTTGGATTATGTATTGGTAGATAAAAGACTTTGAGTAGACTTCAGGATGTACATGTTTATAGAGGGTGCCAAGATATATCAGATCACTTTCTTTGTTGTAGCTACTCTGAGAGTAAAAAGGTAGATGGGGATAAAGGAGATAGAAAGCATCAGGGAAGAGAGAGGTGGAGGTTTATAACTAAAAGAGGAGGGAAGTTGGGTAAGATATTAAACAGCTATTGGAGGATAGATGGGCTAATGAGAGCATAGGAAATGGGGGTTGAAGAGGTAATGGGGTAGGTTTAAAAATGTAGAGTGATAGAGTGTTCAAGCAGAAGTTTTGGTTACAGGAAAGTGGGTGTGGGAGGGAAGAGGGGCGATTGGTAGATTTAGAATGATGATGTTAAAGAGAGTATAAGGGAGAAAAAGTTAGCATATGAGGGAAAAGTTTTTTACAAAGTAGAAGTGATGCAAGGAGGGAAGCAGTAACATTCTTCCCCCCCCCCGGAGAGAGTGTTATGAGAGAAGTGGAAGCAATGTAAAAAGAGAGCAAATGAGAGAGTGGGTATAGAGAGGTTATCAACAAATTTTGTTGAAAATAAGAAAAAGTTTTGGAAGTGAGATTAACAAGTTAAGGAAGCCTAGAGAAACAAATGGATTTGATCAGTTAAAAATTGGAGAGGAGAGTTATTAAATGGAGAGTTAGAGGGTATTGGAAGATGGAGGGAATATTTTGAGGTATTGTTAAATAGTTGATGAAGATAGGGAAGGAAGCTGTGATTTCGTGTTATTAGGGCAAGGAGGAATATACATCTTGGTAGGACGTGAGAAGAGCCAGTTGTTGTGAGTGTGGGGGAAGTTCGTGAGGCAGTAGGTAAAATGGAAAGGGGGTAAGGCAGCCGGGAATGATGGGATTAAAGATAGAAATGTTATAAAAGCAGGTGGGGATATAGTTTTGGAGTGGTTGGATGCACATTATTTAATAAATGTATGAAGAGGAGTAGGTACCTAGGGATTGGCAGGATGAGATGCATAGTTCCTGTGTATAAGGCAAAGGGGGGACTAAAAAGAGAGTGCAAAAATTATAGTGGGGATAAGCTGTTGAGTATACCTGTAAAGTGTATGGTAGAGTTTTATTATTGAAAGAATTAAGAGTAAGAGGTGAAATAGGATAAGGCAGATGAAACAAGGAGGCTTTAGAAAAAGGTTGGGGGTGTGTGGACCAGAGTTGCGTTTACAGTGAAAACATAATAAGTGAACAGTATTTAGATAGGCTAAAAGAGGTCTTGTGGCATTTATGGATTTGGGAAAAGGCGTTATGATCAGGGTGGATAGGGGGGGCCAATGTGGCAGGATCGTTGCAGGTTGTATGGTTGTACGGAGGTAGGTTACTGAAAGCAGTGAAGAGTTTTTACGAGGATAGTGAGGCTCAAGTTAGAGTATGTAGGAAAAGAGGGGGAAATTATTCCCAGTAAAAGTAGGCCTAGACAAGGATTGTGTGATGTCACCGTGGTTGTTTAATATATTTATAGATGGGGTGGTAGAGAAGTAAAATGCGAGGGTCTTGGCAAGAGGCGTGTGGGTTAAAAGATAAAGAATCACACATAAAGTGGGAGGTTGTCACAGTTGCTCTTTGATGGATGACAATGTGCTCTTGGGAGATTCTGAAGAGAGAGTTGCAGAGATTGGTGGTGGAATTTGGTATAGGGTGTGCAAAAGAAAGAAAAAAAAGTGAATACAGGAAAGGTAAGGTTATGATGGATAACAAAAAGAGTAGGTGATGAACAGATTGGATATCAGATTGCCCCCCCCCCCCCCCCCCCCCCCCCCCCCCCCCCCCCCCCCCCCCCCCCCTATAGAGGGAGAGAGTGGGTGAGTTATGGAGGAGGTGAATGTATTCAGATATTTGGGAGTCGGGATGTGTCAGGGATGGGTCTATGAAAGTATGAAGGTGAATCATAGAATTGATGGAGGGGAAAAAGGGTGAGTGGGGTGCACTTAGGAGTCTGTGGAGACAAAGAGAACTTTGGTCCTTGGAGGAAAAGAGGGGAAATGTATGAGGAGTATAGTTTTACCACGCTCTTATAGGGGTGTTGAAGCATGGGTGCATGAATGTGTGCAGCGGGAGAGGTGGAGGCAGTGGAGATGTCATGTCTGAGGGCAAATATGTGGTGTGATATTAATGCAGAGAATCCGTAGTTTGGAAAGTTTCGGAGGAGATGCGGGATGACCAAAACTGATTGTCCAGATGGCTGAGGAAGGGTTGTTGATGTGGTTCGGACATTGTTAGAGAGAATGGAGCGAATCAGAGTGACTTTCAAGAGTGTATCTGTCTGTAGTGGAATGGAAGGCGGGGTAGGGGTCGGCCTAGGAAAGGTAAAAGGGAGGGGGTAAAGGAGGTTTTGAGTGTTCGTGCGAGGGGCTTGGACTTCCAGCAGGAATGCTATGAGCGTGTTGAATAGGAAGTGAATGTAGGACAAAATGCGTTTTTAATACTTGACGTGCTGTTGGAGTGTGAGCAAAGTAACAATTATGAAGCGTGTTCAGGGAAACCGGCAGGCCCGGACTTGAGTCCTGGGAGATGGGAAGCACAGTGCCTGCACTCTGAAGGAGGGTGTTGTTTGTTAATGTTGTGGGGGTTACCCGATCCACTATCTCGCTCCCACAAAACACCATGCCCTCCACCGATGTTTGTTTTCACCTGCCACCTTTGAAGCAGGGGCCTCGGGCTGCGACATCCACCACAGGTCCAGGCACACGTCTTCGCTTGGTCACAGAGTCGCCGCTATGTGATCATAACTCACCACATAGGCGGCATGTACGTCGCTTTGTCCTGGGTACATTACCTAATTACCTGCGTCCTGAAATCTTTTAGATAAACATAGGGACGGTATTGGAGTGCCTCAAGTCATTTGAGGTTTGTAAGAAAACCCTCTGGATAACCAGCATAGGCACCCTGTTACCGCCCCACGTACCATGTTGAGCTTAATGCACGTCCCATATGTCTCAAAAACTTTCCCTTATATCCGCCTCGTCCGCCTCAAAGGGAACGTTGCGTAACTTGTTCACACGATATTATGCCGTTGATAAACATCTATCACTCTTACACTGACTGCGGGTGTGAGGAGTTGTAGGACTGTCCGGTTTCAATGGGGTAGTATAGTGTAGTATTCCGTTTGAGGGGGGGGTGGGGGGGCGGGAGTGGGCTGAGGTGGGTCGGGCGTTGGTGTGGGGAGCGGGGGACTCGAGTGGGACGGGAGGGGGGTTATCGTGGTGGCACGGTAAGGTTGGGTTATGGGCGGTGGTGGGTGTGTGGTGGGGATTTCTTTTCTTTTTTATTTATTTTTCATTTTTCTAATTTCTTTATTATTTTTTTTATATGCTTATATCTTTTTCTTTTTTTTTAGCAGTTTGACGGAATATTCTTTGGCTTCCGTTTAATTGCTACACCATATAAGTCACTATCTTGTACGCCATATGTCTCCCGGATGATCTTTGGCAATAAGACTTGCGCAGAACTAGGCGTTATCATTCCTTGAAGTAGCTCAATGCCTACAGTATTTATCCTGCGTCTCACTGCCATCTTGACAATCACAGTGCACCTATGTTGTTAACAGAGGCGTGACAGCACCACTTCACACCGCTGCAGCCAGGTAACTGACAAGGGAGCTCGCCTAAAAACAGCAGAGGGGTGCAAAGCACAACCGCACTCTACCATGGTCAGGCAGCGAATGGCAACACAGGAGCAGAGGAGAGCAAACGTTTCAAACTTTTGAACGAGTCTGAACAATCTCTAGTCCAGATGAACTGAACTTTGCTACTAGTGAACACAGTGAGAGGTGTAGGTGGAGGTGTGTGTGCTGGCTTACCTGTCACTTGACACACGTGGCAACGTCGCACATGATCAGCTACTGTTTCCTTCATCTTTGGCCAAGTAAAATGCTTTGCCAGTTTACCGAGTGTCTTCTTGACACCCAAATGTCCTCCAATGGACTAGTGTATGAGCAAAAAATAATGGCTTGTTCTCCGAAATGTATTGAGTGAACACTACGAGATGCTTGACTTGTGGTCGGGAAACACTATCAGCTGACAACTTACATGTATTTATCTCCATCCGTACACCGTTACTATAATAAGTAACAATTATCGAGATCCTTTGCTTCACTTAAGTAACTGCTATATCTACTCAGTTCTTTCCAGTGACTGATCAACAAACTGATCCTTGATTAAATTCATCATGAGTTAGAAATTTTTCGTCAGTTGTGTCCTGACTAGGTTGATGCCGGGGGGAGTTGGTGTTAATGAATCCTGGGGCGCCAGAGCATCCACTAAACCAACATATTCAAGCCCAACATAATCTCATTGTCATACTCCACTAAACTCAACTGGAGACAAGGATGTTGTTGTATCATTGGACATAGCTCTAGTATTGATGTCTGCGAGGAATAAAATAGGTTTCTCATCTACAGCTTCAATAGCATAATGTATCATCGTGTTATTATCAATCCACAAAGTGGTTCTTTACATATACCAGCATGGAAGGATATCGTTTTCCCTATCAACAAGTCCACTTGACCCACGATGGGAATACTCCATGGATATACCCACTGAATATATACCAGTATAATAGCTTGTTATCCAATGTATATTTTGTGAAAGAGGTACTTTATAACAGCGCCCCTCCATAGGCTTCTAACAATACATCTATCTTGGTATAGTATCGTCCAGTTATGGTCAGTACATCTTTTCTTAATAAGTGTGAGATAAATGGCCAGAGTGTCTCTGAAAGTTATCTCAGATGTGATTCGTCAAATCCTACTTTACCTCTCGAAAAAGTAAGGACTCATCGCTGAACGAATCTTTGCGTAAGATACACTTCTGACGCTAGTATCTGTCCAGAGTTAATATTATCTAAACAGTAGGATTAGAGGTATTACTAGGATTTTGGTGCCTTTTGTTGCTCGGGCAAGAAGATCGACTTGGTGGGGGCGCCAGGCCGCACGAATGCTTCTCGTATCTCTTTTCTAACTTATAGCAATACCTCTCTAGCATGTCCTTTTCTGTTACAATAGGTACATTTAAACTTCCTTCTTCTCGATATTCAGAGTTCTGTCTAGCCACAGAGGACAGATACATGGATTGTGAGTTTTTCCTGGTAAAGGTATACGAGAAGTTACAGTAAACAGGTACATCAGGCCCAGCCAGTGAGCAGCTGATTTTAGGTTGCCAACTTCTAAGGACAACATTTTAGATTACTTGTTTCGTGTGTTTTAGTATGTAAATGTTTTTGAGAAATCTCGTATTTAGTCTGCTAATTGGCTGCAGTTTCCAGAATATCCGAGGTTAGTATGGTCGATTCAGATATTTCTTGTATGTTCGCGACATACAGTTGTTAAACTCTTCGTGTAAGTAACAACTGAAACAGGCTGTGTAGTTGTTACACTTGGCAGACCTACACACCTCTCAAATGCAACTTTTTTTCACGAGGCAAACTCTACATAAGTTTGATCTTGCCGTCGTTGTAAAAACGTACGAAAATGCCGTTGATAACTTACAAGCAACAAGTTATATGTCTCTAGAATAGTTTGCTTGACAGCGTCATAACTAATGTACTTGGCAAATGGTTAAAGCAGCAGTATACAAGTTTGAGCTCTTCCTGTCGCAGGCTGTGTGCAAACAGGTAGCCCCAGTGCTTACGTGGGCCAGTTCATAGCACGTGCCTGGTTCTCAAACACATCATATAGGTTGTCTAAGTCACTATCAAAAAAAAAATTAGGAACCATGGGATGCAGCTTTCTGCAACATTAAATGTGTCCTGTGATCTATCAGTCTGTTGTCTTCCAAGACGAATATTTTTCTCTCTTGGAAATCTTCTTCGTTCAAAAAAAAATTTCCTCTGTGCCTCTATTTGTGCAGTCTGCAACATTATGAGCGTTCAAACCTCTCAAACTGTTCCTGAGAGTTAGGACCAGTGGTGTAATGGAGGTGTAGGGAAATTACATGTTTCGTTCTGGATGGTCCTAGAGTCGGACACCTTGTCCCGCCGTCCCTTGAGAGTCTAGATCTGGTCTAGGATAAGTAGATACAGGTGTAGCATACACGGTACTAGTATGAGGCTGAGTCATACTAACCGTTAGGAGGGAAGGCGTGAGCGAGAACTGAGCTACACTAGGCTCAGACACTAGGCCACTTCTGCCTTAGTTGACTCTATCTTCATCATATAGGTCATACTTCCTATTGTGACACTAGGCTTTCTGAATCTGAATCATAATCAGACATCTCTGTAAGAGCAGGAAACAATATATCTTTAATTAATGCTCTGACAGTTTCTGCGGTGTAATTCCTGTTATACGTCACGCCGAGATATTTGGCTACTTCGCCAACACAGGTCTGTGAAGTTTTAATGTACTTAACTCAGGACAAAGTCAGGAGTATCATTAACTGTTTCACTTTGGCTTAACATCATGAAAAATAAGTGTACTACGAGAGAGTGATTATGGGAAACTAATATATCCTAATAGGAATTTTAGAGTAGGATGTCTTAGAGCTAGAGCTCATTAAAGTATTTCCATCTCCTTGGATCAAGAGACCTCAGTCAAGTACATCATCCACCTGGTATGTTGTACAAGGACTAAACTCAAAGTCTTCAGATTAGGAAAGTACTCAAAGTGTTTGAGGATAGAGTTATAGTATGTCAAACTGAAACAATTTCCCAACACCTTGGAATCAAGAGCCTCCCCGGACTGGCCCCATTTGTTACCAAAAAGCGCGATTCTAAAAGCTTTAGAGATCTCCAGGAATAGAAAGGATGCCCTTCTAGCAATCCAGCCTGTTATGGGTTTTCGTAACAATTAGTCAGTATCCTTGTCCAATTATCCATTAGAATTCAGTATGAATTATTAGTGATTCAGGATTTACAACTGGTAGGCTACTAACTAGAGATATTAAATTTAATAAATTATTAATCATAGGTCTAGAGGTATATTATCAAATAAATTAAATTAAATTAATCACAGTAATCAAAACAATATATTAATCACTTCTCTCGTGTACAATATTATTGTGCTGAAAGCACCATATCCACATTTATAAATTCTTAAGTACCGTCTCTGGTACATTAACATTTAATAAGATATTACAAATATGTAAAAAGTAAGTTTGTGTGTATGTGTTGTAAGTGCTCTAAGTAGTTCGCTTTGTCTCACGATCGACTAGACTTTAAAACCAAGTGACTGACATGCCCCCCCCGCAAAGTTCTTCATAAAACTAACTTCTTGGACCACCTGGTAATCAGAAACAGGTCTACTTGAAACAAACAAAAGAATGCCAAGCCCAATAGCAATATAACAAGCAACTGCGTGACACAGAATAGGGAACAAGGAGATAATAAAACGGACTCTAAGTAGGGACCATCAAGCAGGTCCTCCACAAAAGTCACAAAACTCCCATACTACTTGAATCTAAGTTCAGCATAAGAAAACTCCCCGACTGTGATAGTACGCAGATACCAGTACAGTTAGGTCAGAAGCTACAGCTCATGACCTGGAGTTGTTCAGAGTGTCTTTGCGACACACAACCTCAGTACAACGTCGAAAATCACTAAGTCTAATACAATGTTCTGTGATAACAGAGTTTCTACAGAACTAACACGAAAGCTACAGAGGACCGATCTTCACAATTAAGGGCAATAAGGAGAGTTAGGCATTTGTTCCGGAATAGTCCAACCACCAAGCGTGAGTCTAGACCAGACTGAATACTTCAGGCAAGGTGTGGACACCCCACCTCCCCTCGATCACATGATAGCTCGTGGAAGCTGCAGCCTCAGCAACAGGAAGCCGGCAGGACAGGGAAACGAGCCACAAGCAAATAATACAGTAGTTAGACAATCAAGACTTGAACTTTGAGCACTAATATATGATTACATCTACCTAACAAAAATAACATAAGTCAAATAATTAATATAAGCAATATATTTCCGATTTAGCTATCATCGCAAAATATAAGCAATATAAAAATTATATGAAAAGGTAATATAACATGTAATTATACATACATATAACATTGCAACCCATTCAGGGGTTGCAACAGGTTTTTCACCTGTGTTATGTGCAACCTGTGTAGGTACACCTGTGTAGGTACACCTGTGTAGGTTACACCTGTGTAGGTAACTTGTCGTAGGTACAACCTATGTAGGTACACCTATGTAGGTACACCTGTGTAGGTGCACCTGTGTACATGCACCTGTGTAGGTGCACCTGTGTAGGTACACCTGTGTAGGTACACTTGTGTAGGTGCACCTGTGTAGGTGCACATGTGTAAGTACACATGTAGGTACATCTTTGTAGGTGCACATGTGTAGGTACACCTGTGTAGGTGCCCATGTGCAGGTACACCTGTACTCACCTATTTGTACTCACCTTTTTGTGGTTGCAGGGGTCGAGTCACAGCTCCTGGCCCCGCCTCTCCGCTGATCGCTACTAGGTCCTCTCTCTCCCTGCCCCATGAGCTCTATCATACCTCGCCTTAAAACTATGTATGGTTCCTGCCTCCACTACATCCCTTTCTAGGCTATTCCATGGCCTGACAACTCTATGACTGAAGAAATACTTCCTAACATCCCTTTGATTCATCTGAGTCTTCAACTTCCAATTGTAACCTCTTGTGTCTGTGTCCCATCTCTGGAACATCCGTCTTTTGTCCACCTTGTCTATTCGCGCAGTATTTTTATATCGTTATCACATGTCTCCCCTGACCCTCCTGTCCTCAGTGTCGTCAGGCCGATTTCCCTCAACCTTTCTTCGTAGGACAATCCCCGTAGAGCTCTGGACTAGTCTTGTTGCAAACTTTGCCCACTTCTCCTAATTTCTTGACGTGACTTGACTAGGTGTGGATTTCAAACTGGTGCTGCATTACTCCAGTATGGGCCCTGACGTTAGAGGGTATACAGAGTCTTTTTAAACGAATCCTTACTGAGGTTCGGACAGAACGCTATCCGTAGGTTTGCCAGGCGCCCGTATGCTGCAGCAGTTATCTGGATTGATGTGTGCCTAGGAGATATGAGGTGTTTTATACTCACCCCAGATCTTTTTCCTTGAGTGAGGTTTGCAGTCTTTGGCCATCTAAACTATATTGTGTCTGCGGTCTTCCCTTTGCCCTTCCCCAATCTTCATGACTTTGCATTTGGCAGGGTTAAAATTCAAAGAGCCAGTTGCTGGACCAGGGGGGGGACTTGTAGCCTGTCCAGGTCTCTTTGTAGTCCTGCTGATCCTCGTCGATTTGATTCTTCTCATTAATCTTCGCATCATATGCAAACAAGGACACTTCTGAGTCTACCCTTCCGTTATGTCGTTCACATATTACCAAGAAACAGAAACAGGTCCCTAGACTGACCCCTTGGAACCCCGGTTGTACAGGCGCCACTCTGACACCTCGTCGGCGTACCATGGACTCGTTGTTGCCTCCTGTCAGATATTCTCTGATCCATTCCAGTGCCTTTCTGTTATGTTGCCTGATCCTCTAGCTTTTGCAGTTAACCTCTTGTGAGAACTGGTGTCGTAGGGCCTTCTTGCAGTCCAAAAAAATGCAGTCGATCCACCCCTCTCTCTCTTGTCTTACTTCTGTCACCTTGTCATAAAACTCTAGTAGGTTTGTGACACAGAGGATTTTCCTTCCCTGAAACCGATGTGGTTGTCAATTATCACTTGTTTTCTTTCCAGGTGCCCACCTCTCTCCTCCTGATGATCTTCTCCATGACCTTGCATACTATACACGTCCCCCCCTAGTGATACAGGTCTGTAGTTTAGTGCCTCATGTCTGTCTCCCCTTTTTAAAAATTGGACTACATTTCCATTTTTCCATACCTAGGGAGTTGCCCAGTTTCAAATGATGTGTGAAGATCTTTGTTAATGGCTCTCAACAATATTCTTGCTCCCCTCTTTAAGGGGACCATGGAGAGATGTTGTCTGGTCCCACCCGCCTTTGAGGTGTCAAGTTCGCATAGCAGCTTCTTCACCTCCTCTTGGTTATATGTACCTCATCCAGCCAACTTGCTGGTGTGCCCCCCCTGTTCTGATTTCTTGGAAGTCTACTTGTTTCCCTGTTAAATACCTCCTTTAAATCTTGTGTTGAGCTCCTTGGACAAAACCTCTCGGTCCGTTCTTGTGAATTCCCATCACCCTCCTCAGTCTGATTACCTGGGTCCTTGGACTGTTGTTTTCCTCCTGGATGTGGCTGTTCAACAGCTTCGGGTCAGTCTTTACTTTGATGCTATGTCATTTTTAATATTGTCTCTGAAGCCTCCTTCTTATCTGTGCATATTCGTTTTTGGCTCTCGGCTGATTTCTTTATTTTCCTGAGTTCTTCTGTCTTCTGTTCCTTTTCCATTCTATAGTACACCTAAGTTTTGCCTCCTACACCTTTGGTGTGAACCAAGGACTCGTTCTGTTCTTCCCTTATTTCTGTTTCCCTTGGGGCACCCCCCCCCTCTCCTTGCCATCCTTGCATTTTGTTGACACATGTCCATCATTTCTTTTTTGTATGGTTTTCCTGTCAGTTCCCGCTCCCAGGTGAATGTTTTTCTTGAGGAAGTTCCTCATGCCTGAGTAGTTCCCCTTTTGTAGTTTGGGTTTTTCCCAGCACTATCCTGCTACTCTCTCCACTTGGAGCTCAACTATGTAGTCGAATGCACAGAAACACATGATCACTAGCTCCCAGGGGGCCTTTCAACAGATTACCCTCGATGTCTGAACTATCATGGTGAATACAAGGTCAACCTTGCTGGTTCATCCTCTCCTCTCTCTCTGGTAGATGTCTCTAACATTGTTGATGCATGAGGTTTTCCAGTACCACATCCATCATCTTGGCTCTCCATGTTTTCGGGACCCCCATGGGGCTCCAGGTTTTCCCATCAATCTCCTTGTGATTGAAATCACCCATAATAGTAAACTTTGCTCCCCCCATGTGTTTGCTCTTGGCCACCTCGGCTAGTGTGGTCGATCATTGCTCTGTTTGCTCTCATCGTATTCTTCTTTGGCCTCCTGCCAGTTCTGTGGTGGGTTGTACATTCCTGCAATTATCACCTTATGGTCCTCAGACTAGATTTTTCCTACTAAGTAGTCCTTTCGCCCCTCGTGACATCCATTCCTTTCCATTTTCTCAAAACCCACTGGTTTTTAATGAGCAGTGCAACTTCCTCTCCCCCTCTACTCCCTCTGTCTTTACTGAGATTTGAATATCCGGATGGGAAAGATTGATCTGTTATTATTCTGGTGAGTTTTGTTTCCTGACGTGAGAGTGCTATTATGTTCTGGGGATGTCTCTTGAATCTTTTCGTTGCCCATCCTCATACTTGTTTGTCTATTTCCATCTGCATTTGTATACCACACCTTCAACTTTTTTTCTAAGACGATAGTATAACAATCTAATATAACCAAGGTCTGGGAGGTATATGGTTGGATGGAAGTGGGAGACCTGGTAAGGAACTGTGGGTTGTTGCTGTGGGGGGTGGTGTTTGTAATGTAGTGGGTGGGGGTACACCTGTGTAAGGTGCAACATGTATAGGTACAACCTGTTGTAGGTTGCACATGTGTAAGGCTGCACCTGTGTAGGTTGCACATATGTAGGATACCACATGTGTAGGTGCACCTGTGTAGGTGAACGCTGTGTAGGTACACCTGTGTAGGTGCGCCTTTATAGGTACACCTGTGTTGGTACACCTGTATAGGTACACTGTGTAGGTGAACCTGTTGTAGGTGCACCTGTGTTAGGTACTCCTGTTGTAGGTGCACCTGTATAGGTTGCCAACCTGTATAGGTGCACTCTGTGTAGGTGCACCTGTATAGGTGCACCTTGTAGATACCCCGTGTAGAGTACACCTGGTGTGGTACACCTGTGTAGGTGCACCTGTGTAGGTACACCTGTGTAGGTGCACCTGTATAGGTACACCTGTGTAGGTACACCTGTGTAGGTACACCTGTGTAGGTGCACCTGTGTAGGTACACCTGTGTAGGTGCACCTGTATAGGGTGCACCTGTGTAGGGCACCTGTGTAGGTACACTGTGTTAAGGTACACCTGGTGTAGGTTTTGCACCTGTGTAGGTACATCTGTGTAGGTTGCACCTTGTGTAGTATACACCTGTGTAGGTTGGCAAAAAAAACCTGTAATAGGAAACAAGTGACTGTGATAGATGCACCTGTGTAGGTACACCTGTGTAGTCTACACCTGTGTAGGTGCACCTGTGTAGGTACACCTGTGTTAGGTTACACCTGTGTAGATTCACCTGTGTTGGTGCACCTGTGTAGGTACACTGTGTAGGTGCACCTGTGTAGGTACCACCTGTGTAGGTACACCTGTGTAGGTGCACCTGTTGTAGGTACACCTGTGTAGGTGCACCTGTATAGGTGCACCTGTTGTAGGTACACCTGTGTTAGGTACACCTGGTGTAGGTGCACCTGTGTAGGATTACAACCTGTGTAGGTGCACCTGTATAGGTGCCCACTGTGTAGGTGCACCTGTGTTGTAGGTACACCTGTGTAGGTGCACCTGTATAGGTGCACTGTATAGGTGACACTGTGTAGGTACCACCTGGTAGGTTACCACCTGTGTAGGGTACACCTGTGTAGGTACACCTGTGTAGGTGCACCTGGTATATAGGTGCAACCTGTGTAGGTACATCTGGTAGTGTAGGTACACCTGTGTTGGTGCAACCTGTATAGGTGCACCTGTGTAGATGCTCCTGTCTGTAGGTAAACCTGTGTAGTACACCTGTGGTTAGGTGCACCTCCGTGTAGGTACACCTGTGTAGATACACCTGTGTAGATACAACCTGTGTTTGGTGACCTGTGAGGTACACCTGTTGTAGTGCACCTGTGTAGGTACACCTGTGTAGGTACACCTGTGTAGATACACCTGTGTTGGTGCACCTGTGTCGGTACACCTGTGTAGATTACACCTGTGTAGGTGCAACCTGTGTAGGTACACCTGTGTGATCACCTGTGTTGAGTGCTCCTGTGTAGGTACACCTGTGTTAGGTGCACCTGTGTAAGGTACCACCCTGTGTAGGAACACCTGTGTAGATATCACCTGTGTGGGTGCACCTGTGTAGGTGGGAGATGATTGATGGAAGAGGTCACTGTCAGGTTGAAAGTCTTTTTAATCTTTGGTGGTGAATGATGGAGTTTGATGGGAGATAGTGAACTCTGAATGTTGTCTCCACCAGTGATGGTGGTGATGACGGACAGTGTTGGTGCTGGGTTGTGCTATTGCTGGTAGTGGTTCTGGTAGTGGTTCGTAGTTTAGTTGCTCGTGCTGGTAGTGCTGATGGTAGTAGTAATGCTGTGGTAGTAGAGTGCTGCTGGTAGTAGTAGATGCTGCTGGTAGTGGTAGTGCTGCTGGTGTAAGTAGTGTGCTGTGCTGGTAGTTGGTTAGTGCTGCTTGTAGTAGTAGAGTGCTGGTTGAAAGTAGTGCTTGCTGGTAGTAGTAGTGCTGCTGGTAGTGGTAGTGGTGCTGGTTGTGGTAGTGCTGCTGGATAGTAAAGTAGTGCTGCTGGTTATGCTGTGGTGGTGATTTGCTGTTATGCTGCTGGTAGTGATGCTGGTAGTGATGCTGGTAGTAGGGTGCTGGTAGTTGGTTAGTGGTGCTGGTAGTGGGTAGTAGTGTCGTGTTGGTAGTGCTGCTGTGTATTAGTGGTAGTGATGATGGTTAGCGGTGCTGGAAGCGGATACTGGTAGTGGTAGTGGTGTTGGTAGCGGTGCTGGCTAGTGTTGCTGTAGTCAGTGGTAGTGGGTGTGAGAAACGGTTGTTGCTGGTAGTGGTATTGGTTGCAAAGTAGTTTGTTGCTGGTAGTGATAGTGGTGTTTGTGTAGCGATGCTGGTAGTATTGATGGTAGTGTAGTGTGTGTTGGTTAGCGGTGCTGGTAGTGGGTAATGGCGTTGGTAAGCGGTGCTGGTTAGTGTTGCTGGTAGTGGATGCTGGTAGTGGTAGTTAGTTGTGGCTGGTAGCGTGTGGTAGTGATAGTGGTGATTGGTTTAGCGGTGTGCTAGTGGTAATGGTGTTGGTACGAATGCTGGTAGGTTGCTGGTAGTGGTAGTGGTAGCTGGTAGCATTTTTTGCTGGTAGTGGTAGTGGTGTTGGTAGCGGTGACTGGTAGTGTTGCATGTGTAGTGATAGTGGTGCTGGGTAGCGGTGCTGGTAGTGGTAGTGGTGCTGGTAGCGGTTCTGGTAGTGGTTGCTGGTAGCGGTGCTGGTAGTTTTGCTGGGTAGCGGTTGACTGGTAGTGGTAGTGTGCTGGGTTAGCGGTGCTGGTTTGGTTAGTGGTGCTATTGGTAGCGGAGTGCTGGTAGTGGTAGTGGTGCTGTAGCGGTGCTGGTAGTGGTAGTGGTGCTGGTAATGGTAGTGGTGCTGGTAAGCGGTGCTGTAGTGGAGTGCGTTGCTCGTAGCGGTGCTGTTAGTGGTTCTGGGTGCCGGTGTGGTGTAGTGTTTGCTGGTAGCGTAGCGGTGCTGGTTAGTGGTAGTGGTTGTGGTAGCCGGTGCTGGTGGTAGTGGTAGTGGTGCTGGTTAAGCGGTTGCTGGTAGTGGTGCTGGTAGCGGTGCTGGTAGTGGTGCTGGTAGTGGTGCTGGTAGGGGTGCTGGTAGCGGTGCTGGTAGTGTAGTGGTGATTGGTTGCGGTGTGGTAGTGGTAGTGGTGCTGGTAGCAGGTGCTGGTAGTGTTGCTGGTAGCGGTGCTTTGGTAGTGGTAGAGTGGTGCTGGTAGCGGTTGACTGGTAGTGGTGCTGGGGTTAGCGGTGCTAGGTAGTGAGTGGATGGTAGTGGTGCTGGTAGTGGTGCTGGTAGTGGTGCGGTTTCTGTGGTAGTGGTGCTGGGTTGTTGGTAGTGGTAGTGGTGATGGTAGTGGTAGTGGTGTCTGGTAAGTGGTGCTGAGTGCTGGTAGTGGTGCTGGTAGTGGTTAGTGGTGCTGGTAGTGGTGCTGGTGCTGTGGTAGTGGTGGCTGGTTAGTGGTAGTGGTGCTGGTGTTGGTGCTGGTAGTGGTGCTGGTAGCGTGCTAGTGCTGGTAGTGGTGCTGGTAGTTGGTGCTGGTTAGCGTGCTGGTATAAGTCTTACTTAAGTATGAATCCAACAAGGGCAGACACAATCCTATCAGTAAAGCTCTTGTTTACATCCAATCCTATTATTTTTCGCTAATTTTTTCAAGATGAAAGCTCGATATATTCCCTCTTTCGCCAATACATTTGAACGAGTAATTTAAATACTATAGAATTCCAAGGTATTTATATCCTTTTACTATCAATTTCAAAGGGTTTTATAATTTATAATGATATCGTGGTAGTAGTTAGTAGGTTGGTAGACAGCAATCTGACCCAGGGAGTACTACCGTCCTGCCAGATGGACTGTGAAACAGAAACCTGTAACGGTTTTGCATGATGGTAGGATTCTGGTTTCTTTTTTCTGTCTCTAAACACGCTAGATAACAGGGATATCTTGTACCCTACTTACCACTTTGGTCACATTTCACAGACACGCACATGCATAATATATACATACATCTAGGTTTCTCTCCTTTTTCTAAATAGCTCTTGTTCTCCTTATATTCTTCTATTGTCCATGGGGAAGTGGAAAAGAAATCTTTCCTCCGTAAGCCATGCGTGTCGTATGAGGCGACTAAAATGCCTGGGGAGCAGTGGGGCTAGTTAACCCCTTCTCCTGTAGACATTTACGAAAAAGAGAAGAAGAAAAACTTTATAAAACTGGGATGCTTGAATGTGCGTGGATGTAGTGCGGATGACAAGAAACAGATGATGCTGATGTTATGAATGAAAAGAAGTTGGAAGTTGTCCTGGCCCTAAAGCGAAACCAAAACTGAAGGGGGTAGGGAAGTTTCGGTGGGTGGGAAATAAATGGGATTTAAATCGGAGTATTGAGAGAGTTAGAGCAAGGAAGGGTGTAGCAGTAATGTTGGAAGGATCAGTCTATGGAACGGAGAAAAGAGAATATGAATGTGTAAATTCAGAATTATGTGGATTAAAGTAAAGGTTGGATGCGAAAAGTGGGGTCATAATAAGCGTGTATGCACCTGGAGGAGAGAGGAATGTAGAGGAGAGAGTCCGATTTTGGGAGATGTTAAGTGAATGCTAATTGGAGCCTTTCTTTGAAACCAAGTGAGAGAGTCAATTGTGGGTAGGGGATCTGGAATGCTAAAGTAGAGAAACTTTTAGAGAGGGTGTGGTAGGTAAGTTTGGGGTGCCCAGGGTGTAAAAGATAATGGGAGCCTTTGATTGAACTTTGTATTAGAAAGGGGTTTAGGTTATAGGTAATACTATTTAGAAAAAAGAGGATAAATAAGTATACAAGATATGATTGTAGGGCGAAAAATGACAGTTAGTTTTGTTGGATTATGTATTGGTAGATAAAAGACTTTGAGTAGACTTCAGGATGTACATGTTTATAGAGGGTGCCAAGATATATCAGATCACTTTCTTTGTTGTAGCTACTCTGAGAGTAAAAAGGTAGATGGGGATAAAGGAGATAGAAAGCATCAGGGAAGAGAGAGGTGGAGGTTTATAACTAAAAGAGGAGGGAAGTTGGGTAAGATATTAAACAGCTATTGGAGGATAGATGGGCTAATGAGAGCATAGGAAATGGGGGTTGAAGAGGTAATGGGGTAGGTTTAAAAATGTAGAGTGATAGAGTGTTCAAGCAGAAGTTTTGGTTACAGGAAAGTGGGTGTGGGAGGGAAGAGGGGCGATTGGTAGATTTAGAATGATGATGTTAAAGAGAGTATAAGGGAGAAAAAGTTAGCATATGAGGGAAAAGTTTTTTACAAAGTAGAAGTGATGCAAGGAGGGAAGCAGTAACATTCTTCCCCCCCCCCGGAGAGAGTGTTATGAGAGAAGTGGAAGCAATGTAAAAAGAGAGCAAATGAGAGAGTGGGTATAGAGAGGTTATCAACAAATTTTGTTGAAAATAAGAAAAAGTTTTGGAAGTGAGATTAACAAGTTAAGGAAGCCTAGAGAAACAAATGGATTTGATCAGTTAAAAATTGGAGAGGAGAGTTATTAAATGGAGAGTTAGAGGGTATTGGAAGATGGAGGGAATATTTTGAGGTATTGTTAAATAGTTGATGAAGATAGGGAAGGAAGCTGTGATTTCGTGTTATTAGGGCAAGGAGGAATATACATCTTGGTAGGACGTGAGAAGAGCCAGTTGTTGTGAGTGTGGGGGAAGTTCGTGAGGCAGTAGGTAAAATGGAAAGGGGGTAAGGCAGCCGGGAATGATGGGATTAAAGATAGAAATGTTATAAAAGCAGGTGGGGATATAGTTTTGGAGTGGTTGGATGCACATTATTTAATAAATGTATGAAGAGGAGTAGGTACCTAGGGATTGGCAGGATGAGATGCATAGTTCCTGTGTATAAGGCAAAGGGGGGACTAAAAAGAGAGTGCAAAAATTATAGTGGGGATAAGCTGTTGAGTATACCTGTAAAGTGTATGGTAGAGTTTTATTATTGAAAGAATTAAGAGTAAGAGGTGAAATAGGATAAGGCAGATGAAACAAGGAGGCTTTAGAAAAAGGTTGGGGGTGTGTGGACCAGAGTTGCGTTTACAGTGAAAACATAATAAGTGAACAGTATTTAGATAGGCTAAAAGAGGTCTTGTGGCATTTATGGATTTGGGAAAAGGCGTTATGATCAGGGTGGATAGGGGGGGCCAATGTGGCAGGATCGTTGCAGGTTGTATGGTTGTACGGAGGTAGGTTACTGAAAGCAGTGAAGAGTTTTTACGAGGATAGTGAGGCTCAAGTTAGAGTATGTAGGAAAAGAGGGGGAAATTATTCCCAGTAAAAGTAGGCCTAGACAAGGATTGTGTGATGTCACCGTGGTTGTTTAATATATTTATAGATGGGGTGGTAGAGAAGTAAAATGCGAGGGTCTTGGCAAGAGGCGTGTGGGTTAAAAGATAAAGAATCACACATAAAGTGGGAGGTTGTCACAGTTGCTCTTTGATGGATGACAATGTGCTCTTGGGAGATTCTGAAGAGAGAGTTGCAGAGATTGGTGGTGGAATTTGGTATAGGGTGTGCAAAAGAAAGAAAAAAAAGTGAATACAGGAAAGGTAAGGTTATGATGGATAACAAAAAGAGTAGGTGATGAACAGATTGGATATCAGATTGCCCCCCCCCCCCCCCCCCCCCCCCCCCCCCCCCCCCCCCCCCCCCCCCCCTATAGAGGGAGAGAGTGGGTGAGTTATGGAGGAGGTGAATGTATTCAGATATTTGGGAGTCGGGATGTGTCAGGGATGGGTCTATGAAAGTATGAAGGTGAATCATAGAATTGATGGAGGGGAAAAAGGGTGAGTGGGGTGCACTTAGGAGTCTGTGGAGACAAAGAGAACTTTGGTCCTTGGAGGAAAAGAGGGGAAATGTATGAGGAGTATAGTTTTACCACGCTCTTATAGGGGTGTTGAAGCATGGGTGCATGAATGTGTGCAGCGGGAGAGGTGGAGGCAGTGGAGATGTCATGTCTGAGGGCAAATATGTGGTGTGATATTAATGCAGAGAATCCGTAGTTTGGAAAGTTTCGGAGGAGATGCGGGATGACCAAAACTGATTGTCCAGATGGCTGAGGAAGGGTTGTTGATGTGGTTCGGACATTGTTAGAGAGAATGGAGCGAATCAGAGTGACTTTCAAGAGTGTATCTGTCTGTAGTGGAATGGAAGGCGGGGTAGGGGTCGGCCTAGGAAAGGTAAAAGGGAGGGGGTAAAGGAGGTTTTGAGTGTTCGTGCGAGGGGCTTGGACTTCCAGCAGGAATGCTATGAGCGTGTTGAATAGGAAGTGAATGTAGGACAAAATGCGTTTTTAATACTTGACGTGCTGTTGGAGTGTGAGCAAAGTAACAATTATGAAGCGTGTTCAGGGAAACCGGCAGGCCCGGACTTGAGTCCTGGGAGATGGGAAGCACAGTGCCTGCACTCTGAAGGAGGGTGTTGTTTGTTAATGTTGAAAAATTTTTTGAACCCAGGGGCAAGTGGTGTAACACCACAGGCCGTGCTTTTAAACCACTGGACCATTTTGGCAAACATGGTTTCATCCAACTGGGTTTATATTTTCTATACACCATAGGGAGGTTAGCATGGGCCACCACTGTGACCACGATACAGGTTATTCAGATCAATAAAGCCCCATCCCTTCCCTTGATTTGTTTGTTATCGTTTTATTACGATTTCGTGATTTGTGTTATATAATTCTATTTTAGTGTTAATCTCTGAGCTTCAGATATTGAGTTTGTTGTGTGTTTTCCTAACATGATCCCACGGTTCAGGCACTTCAGTTCCTGGACGTTATTAACATGAAGGATCCCTCGCAGAAGACTCACTTCTACCGTGGTACCCTCATGGGGGGTCCTGCCACACATTCCTAAGGTCAGTCCGCCACTCTCTACCTTCTCTCAGCTCTTTCGCTTCAGTTTCACTTAAGGTGATCTCAGGATCCTTCGTTAGGTCCCTAAGGTCAGTCCTCCTGTTTAAACTTCTCTCACCTCGTCACAACTCTAGTTTCACTTCTTTAAGGTCGATCATGGAGTGGTCCTTAGCATTGTTAAGGTTCACTAGTGTCACCTACCTTTTAAACGCTGTCTGTCCCAGTTGTTGTTAGTCTTTTAAACCTTCCAAAATCCATTTTCCCAGCAAGCTTCATTTTTTCCAGGTTGATGTATGGTAATTTCCAAGTTTCCAGAATTCCCGGGGAATGATCAACATTGGTGTTTTTTTCTCCATTTACCTGTATATATCTATATTTATCTATTTTTAACTGTATATTTATCTGTGATGTTGATGATTTGTTGTTGATGTTGCCGATTTAAAAACTGTAGTGAAAGCGCACTCTGGTAAGACAGTGAGGGAGTGAATGATAATGAAAGTGTTTTTATTTTTCGGGTCACCTGGCCTTGGTGGGGGACGGCTGATGTGTTTAATATAATAATAAAAATTTAATAATAATAATAATAATAATTAAGTAAAATTTTTTTTGGGACCTGTATTGACGTGTTGACCCCAATATTTATGTGCTGGTTCCTGTCAGATTGTTTTATATTGTCAAGTTAAGGGATTATATGTTGAAAGCGCCCGTCGATCTGTCATAGGTAAGTTCATCCGTCGATCTGTCAAGGTAAGTCATCCTTTGGGTTTCTGTCAAGGTAAGTCATCGTCGGTCTGTCAAGGTAAGTCATCCTTCGGTCTCTCAGGGTAAGTCATCCGTCGGTCTATCAAGTGTGCCGACGTGTTGTCAAGATGTTTATTTGAGTTAATTTTAGCCCTCAAGAAGATTAATCACTGTCAGTTGGGTGTCGCTCCTCAAGATTATTCATAATTATTCCTGTGTACGATGTACGACACAAATGCGACTGAATAAGACAATTTACATCATCACCTGAGATTTTAACCCCTGCAAAGCGAGCGTTTTTGTAGGTTAAGTATTATTTTCCACGCTGGTCGAGATTTTTTACAAACTCTATTGATATGATTTAAATGCGTCTCTATGTGAAATTTGACGTTTACGAGATATTTTTTGTGAAAGAAGATCCCATGTGTCATTTGGGTTTGCACATGTACGTGTGTGTGTTTTGGTGTGTTTTGTGTGTGTGTGTGGGGGTTGTGTGTTTTGTGTGTTTATCGTCTCCACAAAGTCATATCAAGAGCACCTCAATATAGCGCGGTGATTGGAGAGGAGGCAATATCTGTGACCAATCAGCCGCTTGGTTACATGTGATTATGAATGCTTTGATCTATCACCAACCTTGTTATTTGTATTGTTACTTTGGTAGCCATGTTCAACACCACTTGCTGTGTTCATGCTGTGGTCAACACCACTTGCTGTGTTCACTGCTGTGTTTCAACACCACTTGCTGTGTTCACTGCTGTGTTCAACACCACTTGCTGTGTTCACTGCTGTGTTCAACACCAATTGCTGTGTTCACTGCTGTGTTCAACACCACTTGCTGTGTTCACTGCTGTGTTCAACACCACTTGCTGTGTTCAACACCACTTGCTGTGTTCACTGCTGTGTTAAACACCACTTGCTGTGTTCACTGCTGTGTTCAACACCAATTGCTGTGTTCACTGCTTTTTGTTCAACACCCACTGCTGTGTTCTTGACCTGAAACTATCGAAACGTGTACCTAGAATTATACTATACCTGAACTTGGGACAGGTCCTGGACCTCATTCTGTAACTGTAAAGGTCCTGGATCTCATACTGTAACTTCAAACAGGTCCTGGACCTCAGCTGTATTTTAGAACATGACCTGGAATCCAGACTTTTAACCTGGAGTAAGTCTTAGATACCAGACCTAACCTGGAAGGAAGATTAATAGGTCTGGAAATCCCCAAGTAATGACTGTAATGAATTCAGTGAATTGAAAGCCCTTAACTCAGTATTCTGGGATTTGTTAGAGATTTCAAGATGGTGTCACCATGCTGTGGTAGATGGTGTCACCCTCCGTGTTCTGTGATTGATGGTGTCCCCCATCCTGTGTTCTGTGGTGGATTGTCACCATCCTGTGTTCTGTGATTTATGGTGTACTATTTCCCGTGCTCTGTGGTTGATGGTGTCACCATCCTGTGCTCTGTTTATAGATGGTGTCACCATCCTGTGCTCTGTGGTTGATGGTGTCACCATCCTGTGTTCTGTGGTGGTTTTTCACCATCCTGTGCTCTGTGGTAGATGTCACTATCCTGTGTTCTGTGGTAGAAAGGTGTCACCCTCCCGTGCTCTGTGGTTGATGGTGTCACCATCCTGTGCTCTGTGGGTTGATGGTGTCACCATTTCCCGTGTTCTGTGGTGGATTGTCACCATCCTGTGCTCTGTGGTTTTGATGAGGGGTCACTATCCTGTGTTCTGTGGTAGATGGTGTCACCTCCTGTGTTCTGTGGTGGATTGTCACCATCCCGTGCTCTGTGGTAGATGGTGTCACTATCCGGTGTTCTTGTGGGAGATGGTGTCACCATCCTGTGTTCTGTGGTGATTGTCACCATCCTGTGCTCTGTGGTAGATGGTGTCACTATCCTGTGTTCTGTGGTAGATGGTGTCACCATCCTGTGTTCTGTGGTGGATTGTCACCATCCTGTGCTCTGTGGGAGATGGTGTCACTATCCTGTGCTCGTGGTTGATGGTGTCACCCATCCTGTGTTCTTGTGGTGGATTGTCACCATCCTGTGCTCTGGGGGTAGGATGGTGTCACTATCCTGTGTTCTGTGGTGGATTGTCACCATCCTGTGCTCTGCGGTAAGATGGTGTCACTATCCTGTGTTCTGTGGTAGATGGTGTCACCATCCTGTGTTCTGTGGTGGATTGTCACCATCCTGTGCTCTGTGGTAGATGGTGTCACTATCCTGTGTTCTGTGGTGGATTGTTACCATCCTGTGCTCTGTGGTAGATGTCACTATCCTTTTGTTCTGTGGTGGATTTTTCACCATCCCGTGCTCTGTGGTTTTATGGTGTCACCATCCTGTGTTCTGTGGTGGATTGTCACCATCCTGTGCTCTGTGGTAGATGTCACTATCCTGTGTTCTGTGGTAGATGGTGTCACCATCCTGTGCTCTGCGGTAGATGGTGTCACTATCCTGTGCTCTGTGGTAGATGGTGTCACCATTCTGAGGGGAATTGTTTACTTGGGATCTCTCTCTCTTCTCTCTTCTCTCTCTCTCTCTCTCTCTCTCTCTCTCTCTCTCTCATTTCCTCTACAGTAAAAGATGCAAGAGCTTATCAGACCCTATTACATTTAGTAACAAGGTTTGTGATTGTAGGAGAGGGAATGTGGTTGAATAATTCTCTGATGGTGCTCCCATATGGAAATTTTCCTCATGACATTCCTGCTCGGGACGTTGTGCTGAGCGGTTGTCGCTGTTGCTCCTCAGTCGACACCTGGTGGGAGGAGTGTTTTACATCAACAACAATTGGGGGGATGCGGTTTGCCGCCGCGTTATACTGTTTGTATTAAAATAACGCGGGATCTATCCCCGGGGAAATCAGTATGTGTTACTCCCAGTTATTGTGATCTTATGGAAATAACGTGATCTTGTGTGGCGTCGCCTTGAATGGAACTACAGGGATTTTCGTTTAAGTTTGTGCACTCAGTTTTGTACAAAGAAGTTTGTGACCGTACCGGATATAAGTAAGCAAGTCACCCCAGGTTTCTGTCCAGTTGCAGGGACGTTTCACGATACTATAGTGGGTTTAGTGTGCGAAACGTGCCTTTTGAGGCCAATGAAGTTGTAAGTGAGTTTTTGAAGTTATGGGGAGATCACCTGGGTCACCATGGGTGGTGTTGACGGCACTATAAGGGGCCTTCAGGAGGGGTTTTTACGTTGAAATGTCCCTGCGTCAGCGATTTCCTTCGTACATTCAATGGAGGAGTTTCGTACCCGGTGTAGTTTGGGTACCTGGACAGGGGAAGAACTTGCGCTTGCGGCGTTTGGGGACCCATAGCGGTTCAGTGTGGGCGGGCGCCAGCCGCTCGGGGCGGGGTTCGTGGACCTGACCGGGTTTGAGGTACACCGTCAGGCTTGGAAGGAGGAGGTTGTCGAGACTCGCCGCGTTATGACATATGGAGTGCTGGAGGTTGATAGGGCCATGCTACTGAGTCATCTTGTGTGATCTACTGGACTGCCTCCCTTTGCGAGGTGGAAACTTGTGAACAGTGAAATCCCTATGCAAGAGAGGCAGGTGAGGATGGAAGCCGACTTGGTATCTGCGTTAAGTGCCTTTTTAGCGTCGCATTGAATCTGATTCTGTGTTGTGTTCTAATGAGGGGAATTTGTGCAGGATGTTGCTGATCAGTAATTAAAGTGGAGATTTGGAGAGTTCGAGTTTTTCCCACTGTTGAGGCAGAAATTCACAAGGAGGATACCCCTGTTATGACATGTCTGAAGATGCTGTTTTGGAAGCGTGGGCTACCTTTCGACTATGTTTTGTCTTGACCCTGGACACGTTTCAGGGAAGAAGACGTGGTCGGAAATCAGGGTGGGGGAGGTGCGCAAAGCCAGGATGCAGGTATATCTCGGGATTGCCAAGGTGCGGGAGTGCTTGGGTGCTGTGCGGCGCAAAGGGGAGAAAAGGGTGTGGTAGCCCTTTAGAGGAAGCCACCTTTAACACGTTAGGTGTGTTAAATATTAATTGTTAATGGTTTGAAATCTGTAGAAAGTGTGTGCAGGGTGCGTGAGTGGTTGAATCGTTTTGCAGTGGAGTGTGTTTTTTGCAAGAAATAACCATAAAGTAGGGAAGTTTGTTTGAGATGGTGGTTATGACATTTATGTGCTCATTCCAGACGTCTAAAAGGTGGAGGGGCTGTTTTGATAAAGCGACCAGCCGTTTGTGCTGGGACATTGGGAGGAAGGGGGGGAGAGGTCGCGTGGGGGACGTTTCTGGGGGTATTGGGGTAGTAGAAGAGTGGTTTTGTAGGGGTATATGGGCCGGCTGAACATGATGTTAACATTAAAAATACTTTTGTTTAGAGATGTCATTGGTATTTTTATTGAGGTCCCGGGCCAGAAATTACAGTGGTAGGTGGTGACTGGAACTGTGTAGTGCGCCGTAAAGATGTTAACGAGGGGGGCGGGGTTCTTTTTCGCTTGTTTTGGGTGATTTGTTGTTTGGTTTGGGGTTGGTAGATGTTCGGGAGGGACGTGACTTTGGGATTGAGCATACTTTTGTGCGTAGGGGCTATGCAGCATGTTTAGATAGGGTGTATGTGTCTCGGCGGGTGGTCGTAATCAATGTGCGTGTATTGAACGTCTTTTTCTCCGACCCGGGGAGTTTTTGTGGAGCTCGACTGGGGAGGTCTCCGCATCGTTTTAAGGGATCTGGAAACTAAATACGCGGATGTACAAAGTGGGATGTAGGGAACTATTTGGGACTTTGGGCTTTCTATGGGAGTAGACTCCTGGGAGGGATGGGATTTAGTACGACAGTGGGATGAGGTTGGGGAAGCCTCGAATTTAAAGGATTTTTTTATGTGAATCGGTGTAAGAGGCCACTCGCATGGAGTATGGTTTTCAGAGGTACCTGGAGGGTCATCTACGACAATGTTATGCACAGGGAGATGGCATCTGGGGTTTACCCAGTGGATGAGATCGATGCTATAAAGAACAAATCCAAGTAATGAAAAATAAGGTTTTCGATGGGGGGGGCGCATTTCGAGTGGGGTGGAGGAGGCTTTGTGGGGTGACAAGCCGTCTTGCTTGCGTCTTCCCAAAGGTCGGGACACAAAGGCGAAAAAGCGACTGAAATTGTGATTTATGGTGCAGGATGAAGTTGAGGGTTATAGTGAGGGACAGGTTTAACAACAATGAAGGGAAAAGTTTTTATGTCGATACTTGGAGTAAGATCCAGATGCAAAGTAAAGACGTGAGTGAGCATGCGATACAGGATTTGGGGAGAGGCGTCCCGATGCGAGTTAATGATTATGATCGGCTTCTCATGGGTGGGCCTATATCTGAGGCAGAGGTGGGGGGAGGCACTACAAGGAATGGAGTAAGGGGAAGGCTCCAGGCATTGATGGCATCCCTTGTAAATTTTTTATATCAAACATTGGGAGGTAATACGGACTTTTTGGTTTCCCGTTTACTCAATGCGATGAAGGAGGGGGGGGTGTTAGGTCTGTCTCGCGTACGGCGGTGTTGGTCTTAGTTAGGAAATTTTGATGTCCCGTTAGCGATTAAGGACTACCGTCCATATCGTTGATGTGTAGTGACTATAAACTATATGCGAAAATATTGATGAATAGAATTAAAAAAGGGTGTTTGATAAGGTAATCCATAAGAGTCAGTTTGGTGTGCCAGGTAGGTCAATGTATGATGGTCATGGGAATATCAGGGAGTTTGTTGAGGAATGCGGGGTGGGGGGTTTGGGGGGTGGTGTTTTGGCTTTAGACTGGCGAGCCGCTTTTGTAGTTTTGGAAAAAAGAGGTTCTGTGGAAATTTATGAGATGGCAGGGTTTTGGGAAATGAGGTCATCATGTGGGCCCGTTCGTTGTACAATGGAGCGGGTTTTAAAGTACAAATTAATGGCAAGTTAGGTGTTTTTGTACACATGAGCAGGGGCATTCGTCAGGGATCCCCCATGTCTCAAATGTTTTTTGCATGTATGCAGGACCCTTTTTATGGGGGGTTTGTGGGAGGGCAATAGGGGACATCGTTGGGCCCGGTAGGGGTTTCGACCAACCCCTTGTGGGTTATGTTGTGTTACTACTGTGTTATTTGTTCACGGGAGAAAATTGGGTTTTGTTGGGAGACTTGTTGACATATTTGGCAAGGTACGGGGATGTGTGTTAATAGAGAAAAATCGAAAATTATGGAGTTGGGGGAGTGGGTGGGGTGGGGTGGATGCAGAGGGTGGACTGTGGTTGTCGTATCACTATTTTGTGGTATTCATTATAGGGCGGGAGGTCGATCAGATGAGGGCGTGCAATTCGGGGGGGTTGTACTTAGTGTCTTGGGGCGCTTAAATAGTTTACGGCCGCGACATTTAACCCTGCATCAGAGGGCGGTGGTCATTAATGTCCTGCTTTATAGCAAAGTATGGCACTTTTGCTGCACTGTATCCTCTGTTGCAGGGGGACGTCAAAGTCTTTTGCATAGAATTTATCGATTTTTGTGGGGTTCTGGATGCGATTGGCTCACAAGAGCGGTGGTGGAGACACCACTGCATTCAGGGGGGTTGGGTCTCATTCCTCTAGAGGCTCGTGTCATGGCATGTTACGTGAAGCGTCGTTTTCTCGATGGGTGGGATGCATGGCGGGTTAAGCGAATTGTATCACGACTGCGCCAGGTGGTGGAGAGGAGGAATTTAATTTGGTGGGGACGCGATGCTTCGCGTATTATTAAAACATGAGGGACGTGCGCTGTGTAAAATTATGTACCTTAGAAAGGCGGGTAGGGAGGTAGTCGTGGTGCGAGTTGAAGGAATTTATCCCATGTATGCGTGGGGTGTTATATGGAGGCGAGTTAAAACAGTTGCGTTGCCTGCTCAAGTACGGGAAGGGTTTTTAAATTTTTTACATGGAATCTTGCCGTCTGGGGTGGTGTTGTATAATAGGCGTTTGGAGGAAGACTGGGGTTGTCGGTGTGCGGGATGGGGGGAATCTGTTTTTCATGTTGTGTATTTCTGTGGACTTTAGGTATGGTACGAGAGTGGTTCGTAGGGTTTGCGTTTGGTAGGGGGGGGGAGGTTTGTCGGTACTCGGGCGTTGAGTTGATTTTAGGTGGGGTTGACTTGCGTGTACAGCGTGCGGTGTCGTATGTTGTGGCCGATTATATTTTCGTGTCATGGGCTTATGAGGCACGTTGATAGTAACAGTAGAATTAGGGTGTTAGCAGGACGATTTATAAGGACAAAAAAATGATCGAATAGGTTGGTATATGAGGGGAGATGGGGAGAGATTCCCGCCTGAATATAAAGCCTTGGAGTTACGAGATTTGGATAGTTGCGAGTGTTCAGTGGGTAATCTAACGGGTGGTCTGCTGTGTCAAATTGTGTTTGTCAAGTGCGTGAATGTTTTGTGTTTCAGAGTTTTATGTGCGTCTCCTATGTCGGTGATGACGAAATATCTTACGTGCTTTGTATATACAACTTTTAGGAATGTTTTCTCGTCTTTTATGCCTCATTTACAAGTCATTGGTGTACTTTTTGTATATGGTGTGTTTTCCTAGCACAGTTGAAACGTTTTTTCTTATTTCCGTTCATACTTTTGCCGTGTCCGTGTGCTTTTAAATTAAATATTATATATGCAAGCTTTCGTTTTCCCTGTAAGCTGTGTGGAGCTTGAACTATATGTGGAGGCAGTATTTTTCAATGTGTGCATCTTGTCAGTGTATAAGTTCACTTATAGCTGCTGGCATTTGTGTTTTATTGAGATGTCAAATATCACAGTGTTTTTCGTTTTGTTATATTAGATATTTTCATTGTAGTAAATGTGGCTTCTCCTGATCCACCTTTGAACTGTAATGCCTATTCTTAGCCCATGATAACCCCGTGGTAGTCGCCCAAATTAACGTATTGTTGTGCCCCTTTATGGCACCTGAGTTCTTAGATTAAGTCTTGGATACGTTGTGGTTGGCAGGCGGAAGCCACGCCTATTTTATATGCCGATGAAGTATCCGTATAATAGTGTATGTGTGTAATTCTGTGTGGTATAGTGTTTATTTTCCTGTGTTTTGACTTTATTATTTATTTATATAAGAATCTAGTTAGTGCCTGGTATCTCGTTGAATATTTATTTTTTTGTACCTGAGTTTTCAATAAAATAAACAATTTCTTATTGTATAGGGGTAAATTTAGGTGGTTTATTAGTCCGATTATATACTGGGGAAGGTTTGTGAACCTTTGTCATAAGTCAGTACAGTATGTTAACTATACAAATCTGAAGGTTTATATAATTTTATTTTATATAGTTTATATAGTTATAGTTTATATTGTTTATATTATAGTAGTATGTTTATTGGAAAATTTGGTGAATGTATATGGGTAATCTCTTTCTTTGTCCGTTCAATGTGTTGTTAAAACTTGTTAGTGTATGTTGTGTAGGATTTGAGGATCCTACTGTACCCATTTTATATCTTTATTTAATATTAAGCTGTAAAGTTTTTTAAATAAAATATAAAAAAAAATTCCTCATGATGGTCCCTCCATCATGGTAAGTCCCCATGTTGGTGCTCCCATCATGGTAATTCCCTTTGATGGTGCTCCCATAAATGTTAATTAAACCTGGGCTTACCATTCTGACGTACGATTTGCATACATCATCCAGGTGATAGTCGCCCATGGTGTGTGTGTGTGTGTTTTGTGTGTGTGTGTGTGTTTGTGTGTGTGGGGTGTGTTTAATATTCTGCTTGCAGTATATGCAGTTTCAATACATGTTTTTTCTGGAGTATAATTCATAAGTTCTGTAACCCCTAGGTGTCTTTATTTAGGCAGCATCTCTCAAAAGGCACCCAGGTTGGCACATATGCCTTGTTACTTCAGTATGTCACTGCTTGCAACTGTAGTGTACTTACAAGTTTCCTTATGAGGTTTATAAACAAAATTTTTTTTAACCATTTGTAAAATACAGTTTTATCGGGGACTCATGTACACGCCTCAGTTAATATTGTGTTCTCACCTCATATATATATATTTTAAAATATATATAATTATTTTAAATTAATATATATATATTTTTATATTTTATATATATAGTGCTGTGGAATGTGTTGAATATTGAGCGTGTTGCTGGGGGCTACAGCACGAGCCGTTAAGCTGATGAATCCTCACTGGGAAACACAAGAAAATTTCATATTTCATCAAAACCTACCAGTACACAGCCAGGGATTGTGTGCAATATACCCTATAATGCTTCAGTCATCCACTCCACAATATTTATATATATATATTTTTATATATATAATTATATATATTATATATTAATATATATTTATATATATATATATATATATATATATTACATTAGACGAGGAAAAAACACCAGGGCAGAGTTTAGTAAATATAGAACACTTGGGCTACGCACTTAGCTCTGATTTGGAACGCTGAACCTTTGTTGATAACCGATTGTGAGGGATCACAGGTGGTCGGGACTGTTGACACACTGAGTAGGACCCCAACATGAGTAGAGATTTGACGACACAGGAAACTGTGATCCTGACTACCACAACAACTTGTGAAGCAGTTGAGTCACCAGTAGAGAACCACCATGAAACATTTGGTAGAGCCCGGTGGCCTGGTGGCTAAAGCTCCCGCTTCACACACGGAGGGCCCGGATTCGATTCCCGGCGGGTGGAAACATTCGACACGTTTCCTTAAACGTGTTGGGCCTGTTCACCTAGCAGCAAATAAGTACCTGGGTGGGTTTGTCGACTGTGTGGGTCGCATCCTGGGGGACAAGATTAAGGACCCCAATGGAAATAAGTTAGACAGTCCTCGAATGGCGCCTGACTTTCTTGGGTTATCCTGGGTGGCTAACCCTCCGGGGTTAAAAATCCGAACGAAATCTTATCTTATCTTATCTATAACTGGGGGACGGCTGCTAGAATTGTGTGTAGCTGATTGGGTGTCGGCTACGAGTGGAGGGGGGACCAGGGTAGGTAGAGATGTCCGACTGTCAGATCTGTTCAAGATCTATGCTGCCCCTCGTATCTCGCCTGTGTCGGATTATCCCGAGCCGATAATCAAGACTAAAATAAAGAAATACAATGTTACACACCACTCGAGAAATCACTCACAGGATAGGTGTACGGCCGTTAAAAGAAATGATGAGGATTAAATGATGTTACGCTACGTTAAGTCCAAATCAAAACAGGAAGAATTTGCAGCATTAAAACCTAATCAAGAGTGAAGCTCTTATTAAAACCAACTTAACTCAAACACGTAATAACTTCAACAGGAGTGGAACGAATACTTACAGACTTGATGTTAGAAGTTAATTGGTGAAGCCAGACTGTGAAGTGAGGTGGGTAGGGGAGTGTGTAATAAGGGGTTAACTGTAAGGGTTTTGTGAAATTAAAGGGAAAAGTGAGCAGGGGAAGAGGGTTTTGAAGAGGAAATTTTATAGTAATTCAGTGTGATTGCTTAAAGCAGATACTAAGTGTACTAGGGATTGGAAAAGAGAAATAAATATTATTGTATATGAGTAAAAGAGCGAAGAGTGAAAATGGCAGGCATTAGAGGGGTACAGGTGCCATAATTATATTTATATTTCTTCTTCAATTCATGGAAAAAAGAAATCAGTCAATGGGGGGGTGGAAAAGGTGAATGGAGAGTAACAGCGCCCTGGCAGTAAAAGCCCAACAGTTGCCCATCCTACCAGAAAAGTAAATGTCACTATCGCCGCAAGGTTGGCAACACGCATACCCAAACAAAAACAGTGGCACACAGCTCTTATTGTAGCGCTCTTAAGTGGTGATTTTCCAAATTTAATCCAAGGACCTCAAAAATATTGTGCAGAGGCAAAACAGACAGATAATTGGGGCGGCGATTTGACGTCTGGTAGCTAGGAATGATAACCTTAACTCATATGTAATGCATACATAGGTCAATGTGAGGGCAATACAGTCTTTTTTATCTCAACACTACCAAACAGGGCATACACTGTACTAAAGTACGCATGAAAAAAGAAAAAGGCACCTTATGTAAAATGTGTAAGGGGTGAGTGCATGATGGATGTATGTACAATTATTGTAACCGGTGCCAGAATTCACTTTGTGTAACAAATGCACTTTGGCACAGTTACCCTTTAGCAGTGATGACATTGATTTACCTAATTTAATAAAAATGACCCATTGCCATATATTGATGATTATGATTGTTTTTTGGAAAAAAAGTCCTTCACTTTATTCATGTCAATGCAAGATCACTTCTTCCTAAATTGGAGGATTAGGATTCTAGCTAACAAAATTAGGGCGGCAGTTATAAACCATCTCTGACTCTTGGTTGGATGATACGGTGACTGACGACGAGGTCCAAAATAGAAAGGGTTAAATATAAAAAGCTTAGATAGGAACAGAAAGGGTGGTGGAGTATGTGCCTACATTAGAAAATGACTTAGCTTTCAACCCAAGACCTGATTTAAATAACAATAAAAATGGAGATTCTATTTGGTTTGAAAATGCTGCTTCCCAAGACCAAACCCTTCTTGTAGGACTAGTTACCGCCCCCCTACCCAGGACAGTTCTTAGAAGACTTTTCCAGAGTCTTGTCCGGAGTTGAAAGCAACTGCGAAACAATACTGGGGGGACTTCAATATCTGTTTTTTAGCAACAAAATAACGGGCTATGCAAAAGGTATAAGCAAAAATTTTAGGATTAATAGCTACACCCAAAATAATTAATAAAACCCAAACCCCGGGTCACACAGTTCTCAGCCACCCCAATTGACCACTTACTTTGCAACCGCGCTGAGAACATTAGTCAGTCAGGCGTCATTACCACAGGTTTTTAGTGATCATTTCTCATTTCTGCACCAGGAAAATCACTAGGGATAGGATAGGCCTACACAGGACAATAAAAATGAGGTCAAAATAGAAACTACAGTAAGAAACACTGGTAAATAGGCTACACAATTGTGGGCTGGACAGAGATAACAAGTTGCACGGACGTAAACGATTTCCTGGGGAAAAATTCAAAACAATGTTCACTACCATTCTTAATAATATTGCACCAGTTAAAGAGGTTAGGATTAAACGAAGAACTGAACCCTGGATGATACTGAGATATTAGATATATGAAATTCAGGACCAGCTGCTAAAAAGATTTAAAGCAAAACACACAGGATATTGCAGCACTAAATGAATTCCAAAGGGTGAGGAACAGAGTTTCAGAGGTTTATAAAAGGAGCAAAGGCAAATGCATATTGCTCAAAAATTGAAGAGTATAAGCATTAACCCCAGAAAGCTCTGGCAACAACTAAAAACAGTTGGGGTATAGCCATAAGCAGTAGTAGTACTCACTATCGATATGAGGTATGCCCACGAAACATCTAAAGGGGGCAAATTGCTTTAATTCCTACTTTCACTCTGTTGCATCAAAAACAGTAAGTAAATACCAGCTGCATCAAATACCTTTAAACACGACTCTGATAAGTTTCAAAACTTACTATACCAATAAAGGGGTAACCCAACAGTTGTCAACTAGTAAGTGTATCTCATGACTTCATTCAAAAAGAAATAAGTAGGTTAAACCAACTAAGAGCACAGGCCTGATAACATCCGTCTAAGTTCCTAAAAGATGGTGCTTCTGAACTGTCAATCCCCATTGCTCACATAATAAATCTATCAATCACGACTAATTTCCGTACCGGAGGGGTTCAAGGAGGCCAGAGTTAAATCCTATCTTCAAGAAAAATAATAGGTCTGATGTAAGCAACTATAGACCCGTTTGTATACTCGTATAATATCTAAAATTCTGGAGAGGGCGGTGTATTCTCAAGTAGTTAAGTACCTTAATGACACAGCATTCTCCATAGCTTTTCAATCGGGCTTTAGAAGATCCTACTCAACCGATACCTCCCTTATTAATCTGTGGATTACCTGAGAACTGAAATGTCAAAAGGGAAACCCCATAGTATGGTTTAAACCCTTAGGGCCTGCAAAAGGCCTTCGATACTGTCAAACCCCAATTTTAAAGTAAGAAACTTCAAGCTATCGGTTAGGTTCTGTAGGATGGTTTAAGTCCTACCTTAGCAACAGGAGACAAATAGTCAAAAACAAAAAACGGAATCAGAACCCTGCCGATAACATGTGGGGGTTCCCAAGGTAGTATTCTGGGTCCCTTACTATTCTTTGTTATGTCAGATATGCCTATCAGTGTCAAGTGCAAACTCTCTACTGTTGCAGATGACAGTGCTCTGTTTTGTTCAGGTAAAGACCCACAAGATATTGCTATGTTTTAACACTGGAACTGGGAGTCCCGCGCAATGGTTAATAAGACAACAAACTATCATTACACCTCGGGAAAACTGAAGCCATTCTCTTTGGAACGAAACATAAACTGAGAAGGGTAAATAATTTTAATTTTTCAGTGTAATGGGGAGCCATCACTTTGGTTTCATCAGTAAAATATCTGGGAATCCCCTTTGACCACGCATGTCAGGAGAATTGATTTGGGAAACAGTGTAGTAAAGAAAGCGAATGCCAGACTGAAGTTCCTGTATAGGGCAAGCACAGTTTTCTTTCCTACTGAGGGCTCGCAGGACCCTATGTCTAGCCCTTATACAAAGCCATATGGATTACGCTTGCTCTTCATGGTTTCTCTGCCTTGACAAAAAAACTGAAAGATAGGGACTGGGAATTCACCCAGAACAAATTTGTAAGATTCATCCTGGGGCTGGGACCAAGAGAACATGTAGGCCCGGATGAATTACAGCAGTTGGATATGCTGATGTTGAAGACAGAGTAAACAACTGAAGCTAAATCATTTTTTATAAAATTGCTCACAGTGTCCAGAATATCTTGCTGTCAATTTTTGTCAAGGTTGGGAACCAAAGCAATCATAGTACTAGGGGGGAGAGAGCACAACTTTGTAGTACCCACAGTCAGTGGCCAGGCTTCAAACACCTTTTATTGTACAGCAATTAAAAAGGGAAAGGAAAAGACTACCTGCACATGTCAAAGCCAGTCATAACATGAACCAGTTCAAGAAGACTGCCAAAAAGTGTCTGATGAATGAAGCTACATTATTATTATAATCAAGGGGGAAGCGCTAAACCCGGAGGATTATACAGCGCCTGGGGGGGGATGTGGAAGGCATTCAGGCTTAATTCGGGGAACTGGAGCACAGATCCAATTCCCTAAATCAAGAGCCCCTCACCAACATCAAGGAACCTTCCTTGAGGGGAATGTAGCTACAGAAAGGGAGGGGAATGATTTTCTATTTTTTAGCTAACATACGTGTAAATTTTACCTTATCCCTAGTAATGACCCTCGTATTGTAGATAGTCTTAATGACCCTCGTGTAGTAGATAGTCTTTTTAGTACGATAATAAGATGTTATCTTCATTGTAGAATAATAAGAAAATATTATAACCTTTATATTATAATAATAAGGTAAAAGGACCCCAATGGAAATAAGTCACTCTGTCTGACTTTTTTGGGTTATCCCAGGTTCTCTACACATATGCTGCTATGTATGATAATTCTATGTAACTGTATTTGTGTATACCTGAATAAATTTACTTACTTACTTACTTACTAGCCGCACGTCAAGTAATGGACAACCGGTCGGAGAGACACTCGTCACCTCCCACCGGGTGCAGAAGGGAGGAGGGGGGGGGGGACGATACACACACCTAACAGAACAAGCAGACTGACCAACAAGCTACCACCACCATTCATTTATACTTCCACTCTTACTATATAATGAATTTTTCCCTCACATGTACAATATTCCCAGTTTATATTGGCCAGTCTGGAGAGGCCTTAGAAGTTAGAATGTCGCTGCATCACGATCCTCTCCAGACAACCCAGGAATCAAAGCCATTTTTAATCACATCAGAGCTTGCAGCCGTCCAGCTGATTGGTCAGTAGCCGAGCTAATTGTACTTAACAATTCGGTAATCAAATGCAGTTTGATCGAATCGGCCTTAATTATACATAATAACCAGGATGTACAGGTCGACTCGCGTCCAATAGAGGTTGTTGTCCATCAACTTCAAGCAGAATATAATACGAAATCCCCAGAGTGTTCAAAATGCCAGGGATCTCTGAAATTTTGTACATGTGAACTTATTCAACCTGGACTTGTGTGTGCAAGCTACGTACACACACACACACACACACACACACACACACAGGAATAGACTCTGGAAGGAATAGACTCTGAAGTGTCCCTGTTCGCAGATGACGTGAAGTTGATGAGAAGAATTAAATCGGACGAGGATGAGGCAGGACTGCAAAGAGACCTGGAGAGGCTGGACATGTGGTCCAGTAACTGGCTCCTCGAATTCAATCCAGCCAAATGCAAAGTCATGAAGATTGGGGAGGGGCAAAGAAGACCGCAGACAGAATATAGGCTAGGTGGACAAAGACTACAGACCCCACTCAGGGAGAAAAGACCTTGGGGTGACCATAAAACCCGAGTACATCACCGGAGGCACCATCAACCAAATAACCGCTGCAGCATACGGGCGCCTGGCAAACCTGAGAATAGCGTTCCCATACCTCAATAAGGAATCGTTCAAAACACTGTACACTGTGTTTGTTAGGCCCTTTCTGGAGTATGCAGCACCAGTCTGGAACCCACACCTGGTCAAGCACGTCAAGAAGTTAGAGAAAGTACAAAAGGGTTTTCAAAAAGGCTAGTCCAGAGTCAAGGGAATGTTTGTACGAGGAAAGGTTAAGGGAAATCGGACTGACGACACTGGGGACAGAAGGGTCAGGGGAGACATGATAACGACTACAAGATACTGCGGGGAATAGACAAGGTGGACAGAGATAGGATGTTCCAGAGGGGACACAGGGACAAGGGGTCACAATGGAAGCTGAAGACTCAGACGAGTCACAGGGACGTTAGGAAGTATTTTTCAGTCATAGAGTTGTCAGCAAGTGGAATAGCCTAGCAAGTGAAGTAGTGGAGGCAGGAACCATACATAGTTTTAAGAAGAGGTATGACAAAGCTCAGGAAGCAGAGAGAGAGAGGATCCAGTAGCGATCAGTGAAGAGGCGGGGCCAGGAGCTGAGTCTCGACCCCTGCAACCACAATTAGGTGAGTACAATTAGGTGAGTACACACACACACACACACACACACACACACACACACTCATACACATACACTGCTCTCACTTTTCTCACTGTACCTCACTGTACTTTCACTGTACCTTCAATTTTCTCACTGAACCTTCACTGCTGCTGTGTATATCACTTGTTATTCACTCCATTATTGTGCCAGCATTCATTATACCCCCTTAAACTTCATTACTCTCAGATTAACATTACACCCCATTAAACTCCATTACTCTCAGATTAACATTACACCCCATTAAACTCCTTTACTCTTAGATTAACACACACTAAAGGTCACTATAATACTATTAAATACCAGTAAATTCCATTATGAACTACAAAACCTATTAAACATAACTATATCCCATTAAAATACCACTAAGGTCACATAAAACCCATTTTAATCCTATTATACAATATTAAATCCCACTAGGAACCACTTAATATTATTACAGTCCCATTAAAAACCACTCGGCTTTTCTAAATCCTTTAAGGTCTATTAAATCCATTTAAAAAAGCACAGAATATTGTTATAACCCCATTAGGAAACACCAAAACCATTTTAAATCCTCTAATGATAATTCCCATTAGGATTTATTAAAGAATTTAGTATAAATACCATTAATAACCACTAAAACAATTTTAAATAATTTAAAAACCATTAAATCCCATAAAGAACTGCTAAAACTTACCAAAATCCTATTATGAAAGGCTAGATCCTATAAGGCAGAGTCTAATCCCATTAAATCGTTTAATAAAGGTGTTAATACATATAGGTGAGAAGCCACGAAGCAGGATCTAATTCCATTATATATTAGCATAGTCGTGTATCCTCTCCACCAGCCCTGTACAAGCATTAACTGTGTATATAAATGCAGCACAAGCACGGGGGGGGGGAGTTGAATGATATCTCTAGGCATTTCGTGTTGTAATCAATACAGGGGAACGAAGCTCCTTGAACTTCCTACTCATTTCTGCAACATTGCAAGCTGGAAATATAAACACATATGCAGTATAATGTGATCCTTTATTGACAACGTTTCACCCACACAGTGGGCTTTTTCAAGTCACACACAGATCTACCTGGGGTGGAAGGTACGGGTGTATTTATAGTCATGTTCAGAATGTTGAGGTCAGGTGGAGAATGCTGCATCTGATGATCTACCGGGTGGAGTTATAGAGTCTTGGCAGGGGTATTGGACAAGTTGTGAGTAGACCTTCTGCAGTGTTCTATGTTCTTATGTGGGATAGCGATGAAGAAGTTTCTTGGCGAGTGGTTCAGCTATGTTATAGAAGCCGTTGTTCTGGTTGAAATTGTTGGTTATAGAGATAAGCGATGATTCCAGGATTCTTCGGTATTGAGTGTTGTCTTCTGTGGCGATAAGTCTTGAGTTTCTGTAGTTAATTAAATGGTTGTGTGAATTGCGATGTTGTACACAGGCATTCCTTGTATCGTCAGTCCTGCTTGCATATTGGTGTTCTGAAATACGTGTTTGGAGGTCTCTTGATGTTTCGCTCACATATAATTTGTTGCAGTCATTACAAGGGATTATGTATACCCCTGCAGAGGATGGAGGCTTGTTCTGTCTACTACTGGTGATGTCCTTGATGGTCGTGGTTGTGGAGGTAGATACTTGGAATGATGTATTGGAAAAGATGTTGGAAACATGTTTGGCAATGGAGTTGGTGGGGAGGACTATGTATCTCTTCTCGGCAGTGTCTTCTCTGGGTGTGTTGAAGATGTTTAATGCCCGCCGTCTGCAGTCTCTGATGAAGTGACGAGGATAGTGGAGTTTAGAAAATACTTGTTCAATTATAGTGCATTCTTCCTCAAGGAACTCATTGCTGCAGATTCTGAGTGCACGCAGGAAGAAGCCTATAATTACACCACGTTTGGTTTTGGTGTCGTGGTGAGAGTAGAAGTGGAGAAGATCGTTTTGGTTGGTGGGTTTTCGATAGACTTTAAAACGAAGTTCGTGGTCAGCTTTGCAGAGCAGAACATCAAGGAAAGGAAGAGTGTTGTCGACTTCAGTTCACACTTGAAGAAAAAGTCGACAACACTCTTCCTTTCCTTGATGTTCTGCTCTGCAAAGCTGACCACGAACTTCGTTTTAAAGTCTATCGAAAACCCACCAACCAAAACGATCTTCTCCACTTCTACTCTCACCACGACACCAAAACCAAACGTGGTGTAATTATAGGCTTCTTCCTGCGTGCACTCAGAATCTGCAGCAATGAGTTCCTTGAGGAAGAATGCACTATAATTGAACAAGTGTTTTCTAAACTCCACTATCCTCGTCACTTCATCAGAGACTGCAGACGGCGGGCATTAAACATCTTCAACACACCCAGAGAAGACACTGCCGAGAAGAGATACATAGTCCTCCCCACCAACTCCATTGCCAAACATGTTTCCAACATCTTTTCCAATACATCATTCCAAGTATCTACCTCCACAACCACGACCATCAAGGACATCACCAGTAGTAGACAGAACAAGCCTCCATCCTCTGCAGGGGTATACATAATCCCTTGTAATGACCAACAAATTATATGTGGGCGAAACATCAAGAGACCTCCAAACACGTATTTCAGAACACCAATATGCAAGCAGGACTGACGATACAAGGAATGCCTGTGTACAACATCGCAATTCACACAACCATTTAATTAACTACAGAAACTCAAGACTTATCGCCACAGAAGACAACACTCAATACCGAAGAATCCTGGAATCATCGCTTATCTCTATAACCAACAATTTCAACCAGAACAACGGCTTCTATAACTTAGCTGAACCACTCGCCAAGAAACTTCTTCATCGCTATCCCACATAAGAACATAGAACACTGCAGAAGGTCTACTCACAACTTGTCCAATACCCCTGCCAAGACTCTATAACTCCACCCGGTAGATCATCAGATGCAGCATTCTCCACCTGACCTCAACATTCTGAACATGACTATAAATACTCCCGTACCTTCCTCCCCAGGTAGATCTGTGTGTGACTTGAAAAAGTCCACTGTGTGGGTGAAACGTTGTCAATAAAGGATCACATTATACTGCATATGTGTTTATATTTCCACTGTGTCGGTATTTGATATCATTTATTTCCAACATTGCAAGCTCCTGATGTGTTGATTGCAACACTAAAGTCTATAGCTATCATTCAACTCTCCCTGTCCTGTGATAGTGTTGCATCTTGTATAGCTTGTGTATAAATATTACAACGTTATTACCACCAGGTAATTGTCACTAAGACACCTTTAATGCTGTTAAGGTGCACTAGTGTGGGGTTAAGAGGACTTATCTTGCCAAGACGGCAAGTAACTAAGAGTGGGAGACTTTGTGGGGTACTTGGGAACCCTCATGTTAGGGTAGGAGGTCCTGTGTGTTACTTTGAAGCTCTGAAGTTAGGGTAGGAGGTCCTGTGTGTTACTTTGAAGCTCTTAAGTTAGGGTAGGAGGTCCTGTGTGTTACTTTGAAGCTCTGAAGTTAGGGTAGGAGGTCCTGTGTGTTACTTTGAAGCTCTGAAGTTAGGGTAGGAGGTCCTGTGTGTTACTTTGAAGCTCTGAAGTTAGGGTAGGAGGTCCTGTGTGTTACTTTGAAGCTCTGAAGTTAGGGTAGGAGGTCCTGTGTGTTACTTTGAAGCTCTGAAGTTAGGGTAGGAGGTCCTCTGTGTTACTTTGAAGCTCTGAAGTTAGGGTAGGAGGTCCTGTGTGTTACTTTGAAGCTCTGAAGTTAGGGTAGGAGGTCCTGTGTGTTACTTTGAAGCTCTGAAGTTAGGGTAGGAGGTCCTGTGTGTTACTTTGAAGCTCTGAAGTTAGGGTAGGAGGTCCTGTGTGTTACTTTGAAGCTCTGAAGTTAGGGTAGGAGGTCTTGTGTGTTACTTTGAAGCTCTGAAGTTAGGGTAGGAGGTCCTGTGTGTTACTTTGAAGCTCTGAAGTTAGGATAGGAGGTCCTGTGTGTTACTTTGAAGCTCTGAAGTTAGGGTAGGAGGTCCTGTGTGTTACTTCTAAGCTCTGAAGTTAGGGTAGGAGGTCCTGTGTGTTACTTTGAAGCTCTGAAGTTAGGGTAGGAGGTCTTGTGTGTTACTTTGAAGCTCTTAACTTAGAGTAGGAGGTCTTGTGTGTTACTTTGAAGCTCTGAAGTTAGGGTAGGAGGTCCTGTGTGTTACTTTGAAGCTCTGAAGTTAGGATAGGAGGTCCTGTGTGTTACTTTGAAGCTCTGAAGTTAGGGTAGGAGGTCCTGTGTGTTACTTTGAAGCTCTGAAGTTAGGGTAGGAGGTCCTGTGTGTTACTTTGAAGCTCTGAAGTTAGGGTAGGAGGTCCTGTGTGTTACTTTGAAGCTCTGAAGTTAGGGTAGGAGGTCCTGTGTGTTACTTTGAAGCTCTGAAGTTAGGGTAGGAGGTCCTGTGTGTTACTTTGAAGCTCTGAAGTTAGGGTAGGAGGTCCTGTGTGTTACTTTGAAGCTCTGAAGTTAGGGTAGGAGGTCCTGTGTGTTACTTTGAAGCTCTGAAGTTAGGGTAGGAGGTCCTGTGTGTTACTTTGAAGCTCTGAAGTTAGGGTAGGAGGTCCTGTGTGTTACTTTGAAGCTCTTAAGTTAGGATAGGAGGTCCTGTGTGTTACTTTGAAGCTCTGAAGTTAGGGTAGGAGGTCCTGTGTGTTACTTTGAAGCTCTGAAGTTAGGGTAGGAGGTCCTGTGTGTTACTTTGAAGCTCTGGAGTTAGGGCAGGAGGTCCTGTGTGTTACTTTGAAGCTCTGAAGTTAGGGTAGGAGGTCCTGTGTGTGTTATTCTAAGCTCTGAAGTTAGGGTAGGAGGTCCTGTGTGTTACTTTGAAGCTCTGAAGTTAGGGTAGGAGGTCCTGTGTGTTACTTTGAAGCTCTGGAGTTAGGGCAGGAGGTCCTGTGTGTTACTTTGAAGCTCTGAAGTTAGGGTAGGAGGTCCTGTGTGTTACTTTCAAAGCATTAAGTTAGGATAGGAGGTCCTGTGTGTTACTTTGAAACCATTAAGTTAGGGGAGGAGGTCTTGTGTGTTACTTTGAAACCATTAAGTTAGGATAGGAGGTCCTGTGTGTTACTTTGAAACCATTAAGTTAGGATAGGAGGTCCTGTGTGTTACTTTGAAACCATTAAGTTAGGATAGGAGGTCCTGTGTGTTACTTTGAAACCATTAAGTTAGGGTAGGAGGTCCTGTGTGTTACTTTGAAACCATTAAGTTAGGGAAGGAGGTCCTGTGTGTTACTTTGAAACCATTAAGTTAGGGTACGAGGTCCTGTGTGTTACAAGTTACTGGGGTTATTCTTGTTCTTTAAGTTATAAGTAAGGAAGATTTTAAGGGATATTTAGAAGCCATTTTGGCCATAAGGTCATTTTAATGCCAATATGTTAGGAGAGTGTCATGACGGTGCCATTAAATGTCAATAGGAAATGTCTGAGTGCCATTTTCTGAAGTTGCTGACGCACTTACCCAGTGTGTGTAGCAAGTTGCCGACGCACTTACCCAGTGTGTGTAGGAAGTTGCTGATGCACTTACCCAGTGTGTGTAGGAAGTTGCCGACGCACTTACCCAGTGTGTGTAGGAAGTTGCTGATGCACTTACCCAGTGTGTGTAGGAAGTTGCTGACGCACTTACCCAGTGTGTGTAGGAAGTTGCCGACGCACTTACCCAGTGTGTGTAGGAAGTTGCTGATGCACTTACCCAGTGTGTGTAGGAAGTTGCCGACGCACTTACCCAGTGTGTGTAGGAAGTTGCTGATGCACTTACCCAGTGTGTGTAGGAAGTTGCCGACGCACTTACCCAGTGTGTGTAGGAAGTTGCTGACGCACTTACCCAGTGTGTGTAGGAAGTTGCTGACGCACTTACCCAGTGTGTGTAGGAAGTTGCTGACGCACTTACCCAGTGTGTGTAGGAAGTTGCTGACGCACTTATCCAGTGTGTGTAGGAAGTTGCTGACGCACTTATCCAGTGTGTGTAGGAAGTTGCCGACGCACTTACCAGTGTGTGTAGGAAGTTGCTGACGCACTTACCCAGTGTGTGTAGGAAGTTGTTTTATCCAGTGTGTGTTTTGTTGTCTTGTTTCCCTTTCTCTCACCCCTCACTTTCTTCGTCTCCCCTCTTTCCTCTCGGGGTTTTTTATTCCCCCTCTCACGGTTTACTTCCCCTCTCACGGGTTTTCTTCCCCTCCCCCGGTTTTACTTCCCCTTCACAGGTTTTACTTCCCCCCAAGGTTTCATTCCCTCTAAGGTTTTACTTCCCCTCTCGGTTTTTTCCCCTCCACGGTTTTCCCTTTTCCCCCTACAGGTTTTTTTTCCCCCTCCACATTTTTACTTCCCCTCACGGTTTTTCTTCCCTCTCACGGTTTTCTTCCCCTCTCACGGTTTCTTCCCTCTCAAGGTTTTATTTCCCTCTCACAGGTTTTACTTCCCTCCCAGGTTTTATTTCCCCTCTACAGGTTTTTATTCCCCTCTCACAGGTTTTATTTCCCCCTTCACGGTTTTTACTCCTCTAGCGCCTCCCCTCACTATCGGGACAGAAAAAACGGGGTCAGTCTTGTTACAAGAAAAAAAAAATGTTTCCCTCTTCTTTAAACTGGGTCTGGGGAGTGTTAGGGGGGGGGTGTTGGGGTGTTAGTGTTTTGGGGGAGTGTGGAGAGGTTAGGGGTTTTTGGAGGGGTGTTTGGGAGTGTTGGGGAGTGTGAGGAGTTTTTTGGGAGTGTTAGGAGTGTTGGGGAGGGGGGTGTGGGTGTTGGGGGGGGGGGGGGGGGTGTTAGGGGGGGGAGTGTTGGGAGTGTTAGGGGGGGAAAGTTTTGGGGAGTGTTGGGGGGAGGGAGGGGGGTTTTAAAGGGGGGGATGTTAGGGAGGGGTGTTAGGGGGGGAGTGTTGGGGAGGGAGTGTTGGGGAGTGAGTGTTAGGGGGGGAGTGTTAGGGAGGGGTTTTTGGGAGTTTTAGGGAGGAGTGTTTGGAGGGAGGGGGGGTGTTGGGGGAGGGGTGTTGGGAAAGTGTTAGGGGGGGAGTGTTAGGGGGGGGGGAGGGAGGGAGGGGTGTTGGGGGAGAGGTGTTGGGGGAGTGTTAGGGGGGAGTGTTAGGGAGGAAGTGTTAGGGGGGAGGGAGGGAGGGAGTTTAGGGGGGGTGTTAGGGAGGGGGGGAGGGGTGTTAGGGGGGAGTTAGGGAGTGTTAGGGGGGGAGGAGGGAGTGTTGGGGGGGGGGGAGGGAAAGGGTGTTGGGAGGGAGTTTTTAGGGAGGGATGGAGGGAGTGTTAGGTGTTTTGGGAGTGTTAGGGAGGGAGGGGGGGGAGTTTTAGGGGGGGGTGTTGGGGAGTGTTAGAAAAGGAGTGTTAGGGAGGGAGTTTTAGGGAGGGAGGGGGGAGTTTTAGGGAGGGGGTGTTAGGGAGGGAGGGGGGGTGTTGGGAGGGATTTTTAGGGATTTTTAGAGAGTTAGGGGTGTTAGGGAGGGAGGGGGGAGTGTTGGGGAGTGTTATGGAGGGGGGAGGGTGTTAGGGAGGGGGAGGGGGGGGTGTTAGGGAGAGGGAGGGAGTGTTAGGGAGGGGTGTTAGGGGGGGAGGTTAGGGATGGGGAGGGAGTGTTGGGGAGGGAGTGTTAGGGAGGGAGGGAGTGTTAGGGAGGGAGGGAGGGAGGGGTGTTTTGGGGGGGGAAGTGTTGGGAGGGAGGGAGGAGTGTTAGGGAGGGGGTTGGGGGGGGAGCGTTAGGGAGGGAGGGAGTGTTAGGGAGGGAGGGGGTTAGGGGGGGTGGGAGTGTTGGGAGGGAAAGTGTTGGGAGGGTGGGGGGGTGTTAGGGAGAGAGGGGGGAGGGGGTTGGGAGTTTTTGGGAGGGAGGGAGGGAGTGTTAGGGGGAGGGGGGGAGTGTTAGAGATGTTAGGGGGGGGAGGGAGGGAGTGTTAGGGAGGGGGGAGGGAGTGTTGGGGGGGGTAGGGGGGAGGTTTGGAGGGAGGGAGGGAGTGTGGGAAGGGGGGAGTGTTAGGGAGGGAGGGGGGGAGGGGTTTAGGGGGTGGGAGTGTTAGGGAGGGAGTGTTAGGGGGGGGGAGTTTTAGGGGGAAGGGGGGGATGTTGGGAGGGGGGGAGTGTTGGGGAGGGGGGAGAGAGGTTAGGCGGGAAGGGAAGTTATGGAGGGAGGGGTGTTAGGGAGGGAGGGAGGGTGGGGAGTGTTAGGGAGGAGGGAGGGAGTGTTGGGGGAGGGGGGGAAAGGTTAGGGAGAGGAAGGGAGGGGAGTGTTAGGGGGGGGAGGAAGTTTTTGGGGAGAGGGGAGGGAGTGTTGGGGGGAGGGAAAGGGGGTGTTAGGGGGGGAGGGAAAGAGGGGGGTTAGGGGGGAGTGTTAGCAGGGAGGGGGGAGGTTGGGGAGGTAGGGAGGGAGTTTTAGAGAGGGAGGGAGGAGTGTTAGGAAAAAGGGGGGAGGGGGGAGTGTTGGGGAGGTAGGGAGGGAGTGTTAGAGAGGGAGGGAGGGAGGGGTTAGGGAGGGAGGGAGGGGTGTTTAGGAGGGTGGGAGTGTTGGGAGGGGGGGGAATGTTAGGGGGGAGGGAGTGTTAGGAAGGAAGGGAGGGTGTTAGGGAGGGGGGGGTTTTCGGGGGGGAGGGAGGGTGTTGGCAAGAAGGGAATGTTACGGAGGGGGGGGTTTGTTAGGGAGGGAGGGAGTGGTAGGGGTGTTGGGGGAGGGAGGGAGTGTTAGGGAGGGGGGGGAGTTTAGGGGGAGGAAGGGGGGGAGTTTTAGGGGGAGGGAGGGTAGTGTTAGGGAGAGGGGAGGGAGGTTAGGGAGGGGGGGAAAAAAGAGGGAGTTTTTAGGGGGGAGGGAAAAGGGGAGTGTTAGGGGGGAGTGTTAGAAGGGAGGGGGGGGGAGTGTTAGGGAGGGAGGGAGGGAGGTTGGGGAGGGAGGGAGGGGAGTGTTGGGGAGGGAGGGAGAAAGGGAGGGAGTGTTAGGGGGGAGGGAGTTGTTAGGGGGGGAGGGGAAAAAGGGAGGGAGTGTTGGGGGGAGGGGGGGGGTGTTGAGGGGGGGAGTGTTGGGAGGGGTGAGGGAGGGTTAGGGAGGGGGGATTGTTAGGGAGGGGGGTTAGGGAGGGATTGTTGGGGGAGGGGGGGTTTAGGGAGGGGGGAGGGAGGGATTGTTAGGGAGGGGGGGAGTTTTAGGGAGGGGGTTATGGGGGAGGGAGTGTTAGGGAGAGGGGGGGGGGAGGGAGGTTGGGGAGGGGGGGGTTAGTGAGGGGGGAGTGTTGGGGAGAGAGGGAGGGGGGGTGTTAGGGAGGGAGTGTTAGGGGGGAGTGTTAGGGGGGAGTGTTAGGGGGGGTGTTGGGGAGGAGGGAGGGGGGTGTTAGGGGGGGAGGGAGGGGTGTTGGGGAGGTTAGGGGGGGGGGGAGTTTGGGGAGGGAGGTTTTTGGGAGGGGGGGGAGGGAGTGTTAGGGGGGAAGGGGGGTGTTAGGGGGGGGAGTTTTGGGGGAGGGGGGGAAGGAGTTTTTGGGAGGGGAGGGGGAGGGTTTGGGAGGGGGGAGTGTTAGGGAGGGGGGGTGTTTAGGGGGGGGAGTGTTAGGGGGGGGGGTTTGGGGTGGGGGCGTGTTGGGGAGGGGGGGGGAGAGGTGTTAGGGGGGGGATAGATGTTATGGAAAGAAGGGGGGAGTGTTAGGGGGGGGTGTTGGGAGTGTTGGGAGGGAGGGAGGGAGTGTTGGGGAGGGAGGGTTGTGAGGGGGGGTTTGGGAGGAGGGAGGGGGGGAGAGTTTTGGGGGAGGGAGTGTTGGGGAGGGGTGTTAGGGAGTGAGTGAGGGGGTTAGGGGGGGAGGGGGGGTGTTGGGGAGTGTTGGGGGGGAGGGAGGGAGTATTAGGGAGGGGCGTTAGGGGGGGGGGGGGGAGTTTTAGGGAGGGAAGGAGGGAGTGTTGGGGAGGGGTGTTGGGGGGGGGGGAAAGGGTGTTAGGGGGGAGAGAGGGGAGGGTTAGGAGGGAGGGAGTTTTGGGGGAGGGGGGGGAGTGTTGGGGGAGGGTTGGGAGGGAGGGTTAGGGAGGGGGCGGTTAGGGGGGGTGGAGGGGGAGGTTTAGGGGGGAGAGGGGGTGTTATGGAGGGAGGAGGGGGTTTTGGGGGGAGGGAGTTTTAGGGAGTGTTAGGGGGGGGGGGGGAGTTTTTGGGAGGGGGGGGAGGGGGGGGGGAAAAGGGTTGGGGAGGGAGGGAGGAGGTTGGGGGGAGGGGGGGAGGGAGTTTAGGGAGAGGGGGGGGGGGAGAGAGTGTTAGGGAGGGAGGGGAGGGAGGGGGAGTGTTGGGGGGGGGAGGGGGGGGGGAGGGGTGTTTGGGAGGAGGGGGGGAGAAAAAGTGTTAGGGGGGGGGGAGGGAGGGAGTGTTAGGGGGGAGAGAGGGGGGGAAAGTGTTGGGGAGGGAGGGGAAGGAGAGTTTGGGAGGGAGGGAGTATTAGGAGAGAGGGAGGGATGTTAGTGAGAGAGTTTTTGGGAGGGGGGAGTGTTAGGGAGGGAGAGAGGGAGGGGGAAGGGAATGTTATGGGGGATGGAAGGGGGGTTAAGGGGGGAGGGGGGAGTTTTTGGGGGGGGAGTGAGGGGGGAGTGTTAGGGGGGGGAGGGGGGGAGGGGGGGGGGGGAGGGAGGGGGAAGGTTAGGGAGGGAGGAAGGGAGGAAGTGTTGGGAGGAGGGGGGGGGAGGGGGGGAATTTTGGGGGGGAGGGTGGGGGGTTAAGGAGGGGGAGAGGGGGGGAGGGGTGTTGGGGGGAGGAAGGGAGAGAGAGAGGGAGGGAGGTTGTGGGGGGGGGGGGGGTTTAAAGGATGGAGGTTGGGAGGGAGGGTTTGGGGGAGTGTTAGGGGGGAGAGAGGGAGGGAGTGTTAGGGGGGGGAGGGAGTGTTAGGGAGGGAGGGGGGAGTGTTAGGGGGGGGGGGGGGGGGGGGAAATTTTTGGGAAGGGAGGGGGGAGGGAGGGAGTGTTAGGGAGGGAGGGGTGTTTGGGAGGGGGAGGGGGGGGAGGGAGGGAGTGTTAGGGAGGGAGGAAGAGAGGGAGGGGAGAGGGAGGGAGGGAGGAAGAGAGGGATGGAGGGAGGGGGGAAAGGGAGGGGGGGAAGAGAGGGAGGGAGGAAGAGAGGGAGGAGGAAGAGATGGAGGAAGGGAGGGACGAAGAGAGCGAGGAAAGGAGAGGGAGGAAGGGAGGGAGGATAATAAGCAGGGAGATATGTTAAAGGAGGGAAGAAAGAGAACACGCAAGTGGTTGTATTTTGTATGTCCTGATCATGTCTCCTCTTAGCATTCAGTAATACGATGTGTACTCGCCTCGTTGTTCAGGGATAGTTCATGAACAAGACTAGTGGCAGTTTTATGAACTATATTAATGTTGTTCATGTTATTAAAGTGTGGGTTGTATTCTGGTGCTGAAGAACACTACGAAGACTCTTGAAGAACACTAAGATCTTGAAGAACCTACTAAGACTCTTGAAGAACACTACTAAGACTCTTGAAGAACACTACTAAGACTCTTGAAGAACACTACTAAGACTCTTAAAGAACACTACTAAGACTCTTGAAGAACACTACGAAGACTCTTGAAGACTACTAAGACTCTTGAAGAAACACTACTAGACTCTTGAAGAACACTACTAAGACTCTTGAAGGGAACACTACGAAGACTCTTGAAGAGCATTCTAAGGGCTCTTGAAGAACATACTAAGACTCTGAAGAACACTACGAAGACTCTTGAAGAACACTACTAAGACTCTTGAAGAACACTTTCTAAGACTCTTGAAGAACACTACTAAGATCTTGAAAAACACTACGAAGATCTTTTAGAACACTACTAAAAATCTTTAAGAACACTACTAAGACTCTGAAGAACACTACGAAGACTCTTGAAGAACATACTAAGACTCTTGAAGAAACACTACGAAGACTCTTAAAGAACACTACTAAGACTCTTGAAGAAACTACAAAGATCTTAAAGAACCTACTAAGACTCTTGAAGAACTACTAAGACTCTTGAAAAACCTACTAAGGATTTTAAAGAACACTCTAAGACTTAAAGAAAAAACAAAAGGATCTTGAAGAAACACTAAAGCTTAAAGAAAAATATTTAAGACTCTTGAGAAAAAACTAAGACTTTAAAGAACATCTAAGACTTTTGAAGAACATACTAAGACTTTTAAAGAACATAAAGATCTTGAAGAACATCAAGCCCTTTGAAAAAAATAAAAACTCTTGAAGAACATCTAAACTTAAAAGAACACTACAAGACTCTTAAAGAACATTAGGACTCTTGAAAAAAACCTACTAAGACTTTTGGAAGAACATACAAAGATTTGAAAAACCTACAAAGACTTTGGGAAAAACCCACTAAGACTCTTAAAGAACATACAAAGGACTCTTGAAGAAACAAAAAACTTAAAGAACACTCAAAGGACTCTTGAAGAAATATAAGACCTTAAGAACATTTCAAAGTTTAAAGAACACTAAATCTTAAAAACATATAAGATCTTGAAGAAATACTAAGATCTTGAAGAAACTACTAAGACTCTTGAAAAAACCTACTAGGACCTTGAAGAAACTACTAAGCTTTTGAAGAACACACAAGGGACTTGAAGAAACAAAAGATCTTGAAAAACACTACTAAAAATCTTGAAAAAACATACTAAGATCTTGAAGAAACTACTAAGCCCTTGAAGAACATCTAAGTTTAAAAAACACTACAAAGACTTTTGGAAAAAATTTTAAAACCTCCCCCCCCCCCCCCCCCCCCCCCCCCCCCCCCCCCCCCCCCCCCCCCCCCCCCCCCCCCCCCCCCCCCCCCCCCCCCCCCCCCCCCCCCCCCCCCCCCCCCCCCCCCCCCCCCCCCCCCCCCCCCCCCCCCCCCCCCCCCCCCCCCCCCCCCCCCCCCCCCCCCCCCCCCCCCCCCCCCCCCCCCCCCCCCCCCCCCCCCCCCCCCCCCCCCCCCCCCCCCCCCCCCCCCCCCCCCCCCCCCCCCCCCCCCCCCCCCCCCAAAAAAAAAAAAAAAAAAAAAAAAAAAAAAAAAAAAAAAAAAAAAAAAAAAAAAAAAAAAAAAAAAAAAAAAAAAAAAAAAAAAAAAAAAAAAAAAAAAAAAAAAAAAAAAAAAAAAAAAAAAAAAAAAAAAAAAAAAAAAAAAAAAAAAAAAAAAAAAAAAAAAAAAAAAAAAAAAAAAAAAAAAAAAAAAAAAAAAAAAAAAAAAAAAAAAAAAAAAAAAAAAAAAAAAAAAAAAAAAAAAAAAAAAAAAAAAAAAAAAAAAAAAAAAAAAAAAAAAAAAAAAAAAAAAAAAAAAAAAAAAAAAAAAAAAAAAAAAAAAAAAAAAAAAAAAAAAAAAAAAAAAAAAAAAAAAAAAAAAAAAAAAAAAAAAAAAAAAAAAAAAAAAAAAAAAAAAAAAAAAAAAAAAAAAAAAAAAAAAAAAAAAAAAAAAAAAAAAAAAAAAAAAAAAAAAAAAAAAAAAAAAAAAAAAAAAAAAAAAAAAAAAAACCTCTTTGAAGAACACTACTAAGACTCTTGAAAGAACACTACTAAGGACTCTTGAAGAACACTACTAAGTCTTAAAGAACACTATAAAGATCTTGAAGAACACTACAAGACTCTTGAAAAACCTACTAAGACTCTTGAAGAACACTACAAAGACTCTTGAAGAACACACTAAGACTCTTGAAGAACACTAGAAGACTCTTGAAGAGCATACTAAGACTCTTGAAGAACACACTAAGACTCTTGAAGAACACACAAGACTCTTGAAGAACACTACAAAGACTCTTAAAGAACACACTAAGACTCTTGAAGAACACTACTAAGACTCTTGAAGAACCTACAAAAATCTTGAGAACATACTAAGACTCTTGAAGAACACTACTAAGACCTAAGAACACTCAAGACTCTTGAAGAACACTACTAAATCTTGAAAGAACACTACAAGACTCTTGAAGAACACTACAGACTTTAAGAAAAACTATTTTAAGATCTTAAAGAACACTACAAGACTTTGAAGAACACTACTAAGACTTGAAGAACACTACTAAGATTTGAAGAACATACTAAGACTCTTGGAAAAAAACACTACTAAGACTTTAAAGAACAACTAACTCTTGAAGAACATACTAAGACTCTTGAAAAAACACTACTAAGACTCTTGAAGAACACTACTAAGACTTTAAAGAACACTACTAAGACTTTGAAGAAACTAAAGGACTTAGAACACTACTAAGACTTTGAAGACACATACTAAGACTCTTGAAGAAAACAAAAGCCCTTAAAAAACATACTAAACTTAAAAAAAACACTCTAAGGGGACTTTGAAGAAAAATACTAAACTCTTGAAGAACACTACTAAGACTTGAAGAACACTACAAAGACTTTAAGAACACTAAAAGGGATTTCTTAAGAACACTATAGACTCTTGAAGAACACTACAAGACTCTTGAAGAACACTAAAGACTCTTGAAGAACACTACTAAGACTCTTAAAGAAACTACTAAGACTCTTGAAGAACACTATAAGACTCTTGAAGAACACTACTAAGACTCTTGAAGAAACTACTAAGACTCTTGAAGAACTCAAAGACCTTGAAAAACACTAAACTCTTGAAGAACATTACTAAGACTTGAAAAAACAATACTAAGACTCTTGAAGAACTACTAAGACTCTTGAAGAAACACTACTAAGCTCTTGAAGAAACACTACTAAGACTCTTGAAGGAACACTACTAAGACTCTTGAGAACACTATAAGACTCTTGAAGAACACTACAAAGGGACTCTTGAAGAAACATGCTAAGACGCTTAAAAAAACACTAAACTCTTGAAAAACATACTAAGATTTGAAGAAAATATAAGACTCTTGAAGAACTTGATCTTAAAGAACCTATAAGATCTTGAAAAACACTAGACTTGAAGAACGTAAAAGACTTGAAGAAACACTACAAGATTTTTGAAGAACACTACTAAGCTCTTAAAGAACCTACTAAGACTCTTGAAAAAACACTACAAAGACTTAAGAACACTACAAGCTCTTAAAGAACATACTAAGCGCTTCAAGAAACACTTCTAAGTCTTGAAGAGCACTACTAAATCTTAAAAAAAACACTATAAGACTCTTGAAAACACTCAAAAGACTTTGAAGAACACTACTAAGCTCTTGAAGAACACTACTAGGGACTCTTGAAGAACCATAAGCTCTTGAAGAACATAAAGACTCTAAAAGAATATATAAGACTCTTGAAAAAACATACAAAGAATCTTGAAAAACACTATAAGACTCTTGGAACATAAAGACTTAAAAGCCCTTAAGTTTGAAGAACACTACTAAGACTCTTGAAAAAACACTGACTCTTGAAGAACATATAAGACTTGAAAAACCCTTATAAGGGACTCTTAAAGAACATACAAAAGACTCTTGAAAAAACATACTAGATTTTAAAGAACATACAAAGACTTTTTAAAGAACACTGCTAAGACTCTTGAAGAAACTAGACTTGAAGAAACCCTACTGGGGACTTAAGAACAATACAAAGACTTTGAGAACACTAGACTTGAAAAACAGTCTAAGACTTGAAGAACATTTTAAAAGACTTTTGAAAAACATTACTAAGATCTTAAAGAACATTAAGATTTGAAGAACATACAAAGATCTTGAAAAAAACACTACTAAGACTGAAAAACATACTAGATTTTGAAGAACACTTTTGACGCTTCAAAAACATTCAAAGACTCTTGAAGAGCATACTAAATCTTAAAGAACATACTAAGACTTTTGAAGAACACTACTAAGACTTTTAAAGAACACTACTAAGATTTTTGAAAAAACATAAAAACTTTGAAGAAACTATTTAGACTCTTGAAGAACACTAAAAGAATCTTGAAGAACCTACTAAGCCTTGAAAACTATAAGACTTGAAAAAACACTACTAAGACTTAAAAGAAAACTATTAAAGATCTTAAAGAAACACTAGACTCTTGAAAACACTACAAAGACTTTGAAGAACATATAAGATCTTGAAGAACATAGAAGATCTGGAACACTACAAAAAAACTCTTAAACAACCTATAAGACTTTTGAAGAACACTAAAAAGATTAAAGAACACTACTAAGACTTTGAAAAACACTGCTAAAAATCTTGAAAAACACTAGATCTTGAAGAACACTACTAAGATTAAAGAACACTACTAAGATTTTGAACACTGACTTTTGAAGAACACTACTAAGACTTGAAAAAACATACTAAGACTCTTGAAGAACACTACAAGATCTTGAAGAACCTACTAAGACTTTGAAGAACATACTAAGACTCTTGAAGAATACTAAAAGACTTTTGAAAAAATCTAAGATTTGAAGAAACATACTAAGACTCTTGAACATAGACTCTTGAAAAACACTAAAAGACTTTTGAAAAACACTCTAAGACTTTTGAAGAACACTACAAAAGCTTTTAAAGACATATAAGACTCTTGAAGAAATATAAGCTCTTGAAGAACATACTAAGACTTAAAGAACATACTAGACTCTTGAAG
>NC_069454.1:8109359-8129025 GCF_026875155.1 Cherax quadricarinatus | reverse complement strand
TGTTTGGGTATGCGGTGTTGCCAACCTTTGCGGCGATATGACATTTACTTTTCTGGTAGGATGGCAATGGGGGGTTTTTTACTGTCCAGGGCGCTGTTACTCCATTCCCCTTTTTCCAGCCCCATTGACTGATTTCTTTCTTCAGGGAATTGAAGAAGAAATATAAATATAATTATGGCAGCCTGTACCCTCTAATGCCCTGCCATTTTCACTCTTCGCTCTTTTACTCATATACAATAATATTTATTTCTCTTTTCCAATCCCTAGTACACTTAGTATCTGCTTTAGCAATCACACTGAATTACTAGTAAAATTTCCTCTTCAAAACCCTCTTCACTGCTCACTTTTCCCTTAACTTCACAAAACCCTTACAGTTAACCCCTTATTACACACTCCTCTACCCACCTCACTTCACAGTCTGGCTTCACCAATTAACTTCTAACATCAAGTCTGTAAGTATTCGTTCCACTCCTGTTGAAGTTATTACGTGTTTGAGTTAAGTTGGTTTTAATAAGAGCTTCACTCTTGATTAGGTTTTAATACTGCAAATTCTTCCTGTTTTGATTTGGACTTAACGTAGCGTAACATCATTTAATCCTCATCATTTCTTTTAACGGCCGTACACCTATCCTGTGAGTGATTTCTCGAGTGGTGTGTAACATTGTATTTCTTTATTTTAGTCTTGATTATCGGCTCGGGGTAATCCGACACAGGCGAGATACGAGGGGCAGCATAGATCTTGAACAGATCTGACAGTCGGACATCTCTACCTACCCTGGTCCCCCCTCCACTCGTAGCCGACACCCAATCAGCTACACACAATTCTAGCAGCCGTCCCCCAGTTATAGATAAGATAAGATAAGATTTCGTTCGGATTTTTAACCCCGGAGGGTTAGCCACCCAGGATAACCCAAGAAAGTCAGGGCGTCATCGAGGACTGTCTAACTTATTTCCATTGGGGTCCTTAATCTTGTCCCCCAGGATGCGACCCACACCAGTCGACTAACACCCAGGTACTTATTTGCTGCTAGGTGAACAGGACAACACGTGTAAGGAAACGTGTCGAATGTTTCCACCCGCCGGGAATCGAATCCGGGCCCTCCGTGTGTGAAGCGGGAGCTTTAGCCACCAGGCCACCGGGCTCTACCAAATGTTTCATGGTGGTTCTCTACTGGTGACTCAACTGCTTCACAAGTGTTGTGGTAGTCAGAGGATCACAGTACCTGTGGTCGTCAGAATCTCTACTCATGTTGGGGTCACTACTCAGTGTGTCAACAGTCACGACCACCTGTGATCTCCCTCACAATCGTTATCAACAAAGGTTCAGCGTTCCAAATCAGAGCTAAGTGCGTAGCCCTAGTGTTCTATATTTACTATCTCTGCCCCTGGTGTTTTTTCCTCGTCTAATGTAATATATATTATATATATATATATTTTATATATATATATATATATATATATATATATATATATATATATATATATATATATATATATATATTGTGGAGTGGATGACTGAAGCATTATAGGGTATATTGCACACAATCCCTGGCTGTGTACTGGTAGGTTTTGATGAAATATGAAATTTTCTTGTGTTTCCCAGTGAGGATTCATCAGCTTAACGGCTCGTGCTGTAGCCTCCAGCAACACTGCTCAATATTCAACACATTCCACAGCACTATATATATATATATATATATATATATTATATATATATATATATATATATATATATATATATATTTTATATGAGGTGAGAACACAATATTAACTGAGGCGGTGTACATGAGTCTCGATACACTGTATTTTACAAATGGTTATAAAAATTAGTATATAAACCTCATAAGGAAACTTGTAAGTACACTACAGTTGCAAGCAGTGACATACTGAAGTAACAAGGCATATGTGCAACACCTGGGTGCCTTTAGAGAGATGCTGCTCTAAATAAAGACACCTAGGTGTTACAGAACTTATGAATTATACTCCCAGAATACATGTATTGAAACTGCATATACTGCAAGCAGAATATTAAACACACACACACACACACACACACACACACACACACACACACACACACACACCATGGGCGACTATCACCTGGATGATGTATGCAAATCGTACGTCAGAATGGTAAGCCCAGGTTGAATTAACATGATGGGAGCACCATCAAGGGAATTACCATGATGGGAGCACCATCATGGGGACTTACCATGATGGGAGCACCATCATGAGGAATTTTTTTTTTATATTTTATTTAAAAAACTTTACAGCTTAATATTAAATAAAGATATAAAATGGGTACAGTAGGATCCTCAATCCTACACAACATACACTAACAAGTTTTAACAACACATTGTAACGGACATGAAAGAGATTACCCATATACATTCACCAAATTTTCCATATAACATACTACTAAATATAAACAATATAAACTATAAACTAATATAAACTAATAAAATATAAATTATATAAACCTTTTCAGATTTGATAGTTAACATACTGTGACTGACTTATGACAAAGGTTCACAACCTTCACAGTATATAATGGGAACTAATAACCTACCTAAATTTACCCCTAATACAATAAGAATTGTTTATTTTATTGAAAACTCAGGTACATAAAATAAATATGTCAACGAGAAAACCAGGCACTAACTAGATTCTTATATAAATAAATAATAAAGTCAAAACACAGGAAAATAAACACTATACACACAGAATTACACACATAAAACCGTATTATACGGGATACTTCATCTGGCATATAACTAGGCGTGGCTTCCGCCTGCCAACCACAACGTTATCCAAGACTTAATCAAAGAACTCAGGTGCCTTAAAGGGGCACAACAATACGTTAATTTGGGCGACTACCACGGGGTTATCATGACTAAGAATAGGCATTACATTTCCCAAAGGGGTGGATCAGGATGAAGCCACCATTTACTACAATGAAAATATCTAATATAACAAAACAAAAATACACTGTGATATTTGACATCTCAATAAAACACAAATGCCAGCAGCTATAAGTGAACTTATACACTGACAAGATGCACACATTGAAAAATACTGCCTTCCACATATAGTTCAAGCTCCATCACAGCTTACGGGAAAAAACAAAAAGCTTCCCATATATACATATTATTGAAAAGCACACGGACACGGCATAAAGTATGAAGGGAAATAAGAAAAACGTTTCAAAAACTGTGCTAGGAAGCACACCATATACAAAAAGTACACCAATGACTTGTAAATGAGGCATAAAAGACGAAAACATTCCTAAAAGTTGTATATACAAACACGTAAATATTTCGTCTCACCGTTACATAGGAGACGCACATAAAACTCTGAGAACACAAAACATTCACGCACTTGACAAACACCAATTAGACACAGCAGACCAGCCCGTTAGATTTACCCACTGAACACTCGCAACTATCTCAAATCTCGTAACTCCAAGGCTTTATATTCGGCGGGAAGTCTCTCCTCCATCTCTCCCCTCATATACCAACCTATTTCGACATTTTGTCCTATAAATCGTCCTGCTAACACCCTAATTCTACTGTTACTATCAACGTGCCTCATGGGCCCAATGACACGAAAATATAATCGGCCACAACTTTACGACACCGCACGCGTACACGCAAGTCAACCCCACCTACATCAAAACTCAACGCCCGAGAAACCGACAAAACCTCCCCCCCCCCTAACCAAACGCAAAACCCTACTGAACCCTCTCGTACCATACCTAAAGTCTCACAGAAATACACAACATGAAAAGCAGATTCCTCCATCCCGAAACACCGGACAACCCCAGTCTTCCTCCAAACGCCTATTATAAAACACCCCCCCAGACGGCAAGATTCCATGTAAAAATTTAAAAAACCACTTCCCGTACTTTGAGCAGGCAGACGCAACTGTTGAACTCGCCTCCATATATCACCCCACGCATACATGGGATAAATTCCTTCAACTCGCACCACGACACCTCCCTCCCCGCCCTTTCTAAGGTAATAAATTTTAAAACAGCGCACGTCCCTCATTTTTCAATAATACGCGAAGCATCGCGTCGCACCAAATTAAATTCCTCCCTCCCCAAACCACCTGCGCAGGTCGTGATACCAATTCGCTTAACCCGCCATGCATCCCACCCAGTCGGAGAAAACGACGCTTCACGTAACATGCCATGACACGGGGCCTCTAGAGGAATGAGACCCAACCCTCCCTGATGCAGTGGTGTCTCCACCACCGCTCTTGTGGGGCAATCGCATCCAAACCCCACAAAAATCGATAAATTCTATGCAAAAGAACGTTTGACGTCCCCCTGCACAGAGGATACAGTGCAGAAAAGTGCCATACTTTGCTATAAAGCAGGACATTAATGACCACCGCCCTCTGATGCGGGGTTAAATGTCGCGGCCGTAAACTATTTAAGCGCCCCAAGACACTATGTACAACCCTCCCCAAATTGCACGCCCTCATCTGATCGACCTCCCCCCATATAATGAATACCACATATAGTGATACGATCAACCACAGCCACCCCTCTGCATCCACCCCATCCCCCACCCACTCCCCCAACTCCATAATTTTTCGATTTTTCTCTTTAAAAAACACATCCCCGTACCCTTTGGGCCAAATATGTCAACAAGTCTCCCAACAAAACCCAATTGCTCCCGTGAACGTAATAACACAGTAGAAATCATCAACATAACCCACAAGGGTTGGTCGAACCACTCCCCGGGACCCAACATGTCTCTATTGCCCTCCCACAAACAGCCCAGTAAAAAGGGTCCTGCAAAACATGCAAAAAACATTTGAGACATGGGGCATCCCTGACGAATGCCCCTGCTCATGTGTACAAAAACACCTAACTTGCCATTAATTTGTACTTTAAAACCCGCTCCATTGTACAACGAACGGGCCCACATGATGCCCCCTCATTTCCAAAACCCTGCCATCTCATAAAATTTCCACAGAACCTCCTTTCCACACTATCAAAAGGGGCTCGCCAGTCAAAAGCCAAAACAACCACCCCCACCCCTCACCCCGCAATTCCTCAACAAACTCCCTGATATTCCCATGACCATCATAAAATTGACCTACCTGGACACCAAACTGACTCTTATGGATTACCTTATCAAACACTTTCTTAATTCCTATTCATCAATATTTTCGCATATAGTTTATAGTCACTTACACATCAACGATATGGGACGGTAGCCCTTAATCGTAAGGGCACATCACATTTCCTAACTAAGACCAACACCGCCGTACGCTGAGACAGACCTAACACCCCCCCCCCCTTCACGCATTGAGTAAACGAACCAAAAAAAGTCCGTTTTAAACCTCCCAATGTTTGATAAAAAATTCACAAGGGATGCCATCAATGCCTGGAGCCTTCCCCTTACTCATTCCTTGTAGTGCCTCCCACACCTCTGCCTCAGATATAGGCCCACCCCTGGGGAAGCCGATCATAATCATTAACTCGCATCGTACGCCTCTCCCCAAATCCTGTATCGCATGCTCACTCACGTCTTTCTTTGCATCTGGATCTTACTCCAAGTATCGACATAAAAAACTTTTCCCTCAGTTGTTTTTAAGACCGTCCCTCACTATACCCCTCAACTTCATCCTGCACCACTAAACTCACAATTTTAGTCGCTTTTCGCCTTTGTGTCTGACTTTGTAAGACGCAAGCAGACGGGTTGTCACCCCACAAAGCCTCCCCCACCCCACTCGAAATGCGCCCCCCCATCGAAACCCTTATTTTTCATTACTTGGATTTGTTTTTTAATAGCATCGATCTCATCCACTGGGTAAACCCCAGATGCTCTCCCTGTGCATAACATTGTCGTAGATGACCCTCCAGGTACCTCTGAAAACCATACTCCATGCGAGTGGCCTCTTTACACCGATTCACATAAAAATCCTTAATTCGAGGCCCTTCACAACCTCATCCCACTGTCGTACTAAATCCCCTCCCTCCCAGGAGTCTACTCCCATAGACGCCCAGAAGTCCTCAATATTCCCTTTTCATCCGCACTTTGTAGCATCCCGCGTATTCCCGTTTCCAGTATCCCTTAAAACGATGCGGGAGACCTCCCCAGTCGAGCTCCACAAAAACTCCCCGGTGGGCGGAGAAAAAGACGTCCCAAAACACGCACATTGATTGATCACCACCCGCCGAGACACATACACCCTATCTAAACATGCTGCATAGCCCCTACGCACAAAAGTATGCTCAATTTCCCCAAAGTCACGTCCCTCCGCGTAAAATCTACCAACCCCAAACCAACAACAAATCACCCAAAACAAGCGAACAAGAACCCCCCCCGCCCCCCTCGGTCAACATCTTTAAAGGCGCACTAACACAGTTCCAGTCACCACCTACCCCCTGTAATTTCTGGCAGGGACCTCAAATAATATACCAAGACATCTCTAACAAAAGATTTTTAAGTTAACATCATGTTTCAGCCGGCCATATTTCCCCTACAAAACCAACTCTTCTACTACCCCAATCCCCCACGACTCGCACCACGCGACCCCCCCCCTTCCTCCCAATGTCTCAGCACAAACGGCTGGTCGCTTTTATCAACACAGCCACTCCACCTTTCAGACGTCCCGGAATGAGTCACATAAATGTCATAACCATCCATCTCAAACAAACTTCCTACTTTATGGTTATGTTCTTGCAAAAAACACACATCCACTGCAAAAAACGATTCAACCACTCACGCACCTGCACACACTTTCTGACAGATTTCAAACCATTAACATTAATAGTTAAAACACCCCAACTGTGTTTAAAGGTGGCTTTCCTCTAGGGGCTACCACTCCCTTTTTCTCTTTGCGCCGGCAAGCACCCAAGGCATTCCCGCACCTTTGGCAATCCCCCCTGATATTACCTGCTGTCCTGGACTCGCGCGACCTCCCCGCACCCGTGATTTCCGACCACGTCCCTTTTTCCCCGAAAAGTTGTCCAGGGTCAAGACATCATCGGAGTCGACGGGGTAGCCGCACGCTTCCTAGAAAACAGCATCTTCAGACATGTCAGTACTTGGGGTTTTTCTCCTTGTGAATTTCTGCCTCAACAGTGTGAAAACTCGAACTCTCCAAATCCCCTCACTTTAGTTATCTGATCAGCATCATCTGCACGTAATTTCCCTCATTAGAACACAACACAGAATCAGATTCATGCGACGCTAAAAGGTCACTTAACGCAGATACAATTCGGCTTCCATCTCACCTGCCTCTCTTGCTATAGGGATTTCACTGTTCACATGTTCCACCTCGTCAAGGGAGGCAGTCCCAGGTAGAGTCACACAAATGACTCTATAGCAGGCCCTATCAACTCAGCCACTCCATATGTCATACGCGGCGATGTCTCGACAACCTCCTCTTCCAGAGCCTGACGGGGTAAACCCCACCGTCAGGTCGACGACCACGCCCCGATGGCGGCTGGCGCTGGACACACTGAGCCGCTATGTGATCCAGAGCGCCGCAGAGGCGGCAAGTTCTTCTCTGTCCAGGGTACGTAACGTACACCTGGGTACGAAAACTCCTCCAGTTGAATGTACGAAGGAATCGGCTGACGCAGGGACATTTTCAAAAGTAAAAACCCCTCCTGAAGGCCATTATAGTGGCCGTCAGACCACCTACCCATGGTGACCAGGTGGATCTTCCCCTAACGTTCAAAACGTCACGTTATATCACTTCATTGGCCTCAAAAGGGAAAGTTTTTGCACACGTACCCACGTATAGTAAACGTGAAACGTCATGCAACTGGACAGAAACTGCTGGGGTGCTTGTTACTTATATCCTGGTACTGGGTCACAAACTTCTCGTACATCTGAGTGTCCACAAAACTTAACGAAAATCCGTGTAGTTCCATTCAAGGCGACGCCACACAAGGATTCACGTTGAATACCATAAGTATCACGAATGATAGCTGGCAGTAACACATTTACTGATTCGCCGGTGATAGATCCCTGCGTTAGTTGAATACAAACAGTATTAACGCGGCGGCGAAACGCAGTCGCCATTGTTGTTGATGGTGTAAACACTCCTCCACCAGGTGTCGGGACTGAGGAGCAACAGCTGACAACCGCTCAGCACAACGTCTGAGCAGAGAATGTCATGAGGAATTACCATGATGGGAGCACCATCAGAGGAATTATTCAACCACATTCCCTCTCCTACAATCACAACCCTTGTTACTAAATGTAATATGTCTGATAAGCTCTTGCATCGTTACTGTTAGAGGAAATGAGAGAGAGAGAGAGAGAGAGAGAGAGAGAGAGAGGAGAGAGAGAGAGAGAGAGAGAGAGAGATCCCAAGTAAACAATTCCCCTCAGAATGGTGACACCATCTACCACAGAGCACAGGATAGTGACACCACTACCGCAGAGACAGGATGGTGACACCATCTACCACAGAACACAGGATAGTGACATCTACCACAGAGCACAGGATGGTGACAATCCACCACAGAACACAGGATGGTGACACCATCAACCACAGAGCACAGGATGGTGACAATCCACCACAGAACACAGGATAGTGACATCTACCACAGAGCACAGGATGGTAACAATCCACCACAGAACACAGGATGGTGACACCATCTACCACAGAAGCACAGGATGGTGACACATCCACCACAGAACACAGGATGGTGACACCATCTACCACAGAACACAGGATAGTGACACCATCTACCGCAGAGCACAGGATGGTGACAATCCACCACAGAACACAGGATAGTGACACCATCTACCACAGAGCACAGGATGGTGACAATCCACCACAGAACACAGGATGGTGACACCATCAACCACAGAGCACAGGATAGTGACACCATCTACCACAGAGCACAGGATGGTGACAATCCACCACAGAACACAGGATGGTGACACCATCTACCACAGAACACAGGATAGTGACACCATCTACCACAGAGCACAGGATGGTGACATCCACACACAAACACAGGATGGTGACACCATCTACCACAGAACACAGGATAGTGACACCATCTACCACAGAGCACAGGATGGTGACAATCCACCACAGAACACAGGATGGTGACACCATCTACCACAGAACACAGGATAGTGACACCATCTACCACAGAGCACAGGATGGTGACAATCCACCACAGAACACAGGATGGTGACACCATCAACCACAGAGCACAGGATGGTGACACCATCAACCACAGAGCACAGGATGGTGACACCATCAACCACAGAACACAGGATAGTGACATCTACCACAGAGCACAGGATGGTGACAATCCACCACAGAACACAGGATGGTGACACCATCAACCACAGAGCACAGGATGGTGACACCATCTATCACAGAGCACAGGATGGTGACACCATCAACCACAGAGCACAGGATAGTGACACCATCAATCACAGAACACAGGATGGTGACAATCCACCACAGAACACAGGATGGTGACACCATCAATCACAGAACACAGGATGGTGACACCATCTACCACAGCATGGTGACACCATCTTGAAATCTCTAACAAATCCCAGAATATCTGAGTTAATGCTTTCAATTCACTGAATTCATTACAGTCATTACTTGTGGGATTTCCAGACCTATTAATCTTCCTTCCAGGTTAGGTCTGGTATCTAAGACTTACTCCAGGTTATAAAGTCTGGATTCCAGGTCATGTTCTAAGTACAGTCTGAGGTCCAGGACCTGTTGAAGTTACAGTATGAGATCCAGGACCTGTTACAGTTACAGAATGAGGTCCAGGACCTGTCCCAAGTTCAGGTATAGTATAATTCTAGGTACTCGGTACGATAGTTTCAGGTCAAGAACACAGCAGTGGGTGTTGAACACAGCAGTGAACACAGCAATTGGTGTTGAACACAGCAGTGAACACAGCAAGTGGTGTTGAACACAGCAGTGAACACAGCAAGTGGTGTTGAACACAGCAAGTGGTGTTGAACACAGCAGTGAACACAGCAAGTGGTGTTGAACACAGCAGTTGAACACAGCAATTGGGGGTTGAACACAGCAGTGAACCCCAGCAAGTGGTGTTGAACACAGCAGTGAACACAGCAGTGGTGTTGAACACAGCAGTTTAACACAGCAGTGGGTGTTGAACACAGCAGTGAACACAGCAGTGAACACAGCAAGTGGTGTTGAACATGGCTACCAAAGTAATCAATACAAGTAACAAGGTTGGTGATAGATCAAAGCATTCATAATCACATGTAACCAAGCTGCTGATTGGTCACAGATATTGCCTCCTCCTCCAATCACCGCGCTATATTGAGGTGCTCTTGATATGACTTTGTGGAGACGATAACACACACACACACACACACACACACACACACCACACACACACACACGTACATGTGCACCAACTGACACATGGGATCTTCTTTCACAAAAATATTCTCGTAAACGTCAAATTTCACATAGAGACGCATTTAAATCATATCAATAGAGTTTGTAAACATCTCGAGACAGCGTGGAAAATAATACTTAACCTACAGAACGCTCGCTTTGCAGGTGTAAAATCTCAGGTGAATGATGTAAATTGTCTTATTCAGTCGCATTTGTTGTCGTACATCGTACACAGTGAATAATTATGAATAATCTTGAGGAGCGACACCAACTGACAGTGATTAATCTTCTTGAGGTCTAAAATTAACTCAAATAACATCTTGACAACACGTCGGCACACTTGATAGACCGACGGATGACTTACCCTGAGAGACCGAAGGATGACTTACCTTGACAGACCGACGGATGACTTACCTTGACAGACCGACGGATGACTTACCTTGACAGATCGACGGATGACTTACCTTGACAGATCGACGGCTGCTTTCAACATATAATCCTATAACTTGACAATATAAAACAATCTGACAGGACCCAGCACATAAATATTGAGGTCAACACGTCAATACAGGTCAATATAAATATTTTACTTATTATTATTATTATTATTATTATTATTATTATTATTATTATTAACACATCAGCCGTCCCCCACCAAGGCCAGGTGACCCGAAAAATAAGAAACACTTTCATTATCATTCACTCCATCACTGTCTTACCAGAGGTGCGCTTTCACTACAGTTTTAAATCGGCAACATCAACAACAACATCATCAACATCAACAGATATATATACAGTTAAAAATAGATAAATATAGATATATACAGGTAAATGGAGAAAAAACACCAATGTTGATCATTCACGGCAATTCTGGAAACGTTGGAAATTACCATACATCATCCTGGAAAACTGAAGCTTGCTGGAAGATGGATTTTGGAAGGTAAAAGACTAACAACAACTGGGACAGACAGCGTTTAAAGGTAGGGTGACACTAGTGAACCTTAACAATGCTAAGGACACTCCATGATCGACCTTAAAGAAGTGAAACTAGAGTTGTGACGAGGTGAGAGAAGTTTATACAGGAGGACTGACCTTAGGGACCTAACGAAGGATCCTGAGATCACCTTAAGTGAAACTGAAGCTGGAATGAGCTGAGAGAAGGTAGAGAGTGGCGGACTGACCTTAGGAATGTGTGGCAGGACCTCCATGAGGGTACCACGGTAGAAGTGAGTCTTCTGCGAGGGATCCTTCATGTTAATAACGTCCAGGAACTGAAGTGCCTGAACCGTGGGATCACTGTTAGGAAAACACACAACAAACTCAATATCTGAAGCTCAGAGATTAACACTATATAGAATTATATAACACAACTCACGAAATCGTAATAAAACGATAACAAACAAATCAAGGAAGGGATGGGGCTTGATTGATCTGTAATAACCTGTATCTGTGGTCACAGTGGTGGCCCATGCTAACCTCCCTATGGTGTATAGAAATATACCTAGTTGGATGAATCCTATGTTAGCCAACTGGTCCAGTGGTTAACGCACTGGCCTGTGAGTGTTACGACTCACTTGCCATGGGGTTCAAATTCCAACCAGTTCCACGATTATATTTATTATCACACTGGCCGATTCCCACCAAGGCAGGGTGGCCCGAAAAAGAAAAACTTTCACCATCATTCACTCCATCACTGTCTTGCCAGAAGGGTGCTTTACACTACAGTTTTTAAACTGCAACATTAACACCCCTCCTTCAGAGTGCAGGCACTGTACTTCCCATCTCCAGGACTCAAGTCCGGCCTGCCGGTTTCCCTGAACCCCTTCATAAATGTTACTTTGCTCACACTCCAACAGCACGTCAAGTATTAAAAACCATTTGTCTACATTCACTCCTATCAAACACGCTCATGCATGCCTGCTGGAAGTCCAAGCCCCTCGCACACAAAACCTCCTTTACCCCTCCCTTAACCTTTCCTAGGCCGACCCCTACCCCGCCTTCCTTCCACTACAGACTGATACACTCTTGAAGTCACTCTGTTTCGCTCCATTCTCTCTACATGTCCGAACCACCTCAACAACCCTTCCTCAGCCCTCTGGACAACAGTTTTGGTAATCCCGCATCTCCCCCTAACTTCCAATACGAATTCTCTGCATTATATTCACCCCACATATTGCCCTCAGACATGACATCTCCACTGCCTCCAGCCTTCTCCTCGCTGCAACATTCATCACCCATGCTTCACACCCATATAAGGCGTTGGAAAAAAACTATACTCTCATACATTCCCTTTTGCCTCCAAGGACAAAGTTTTTTGTCTCCACAGACTCCTAAGTGCACCACTCACCCTTTTCCCCTCATCAATTCTATGATTAAACCTCATTTTTTTCATAGACCCATCCGCTGACACCTTTCCACTCCCAAATATCTGAATCCCATTCACCTCCTCCATACTCTCTCCCCTCCAATCTGATATCCAATCTTTCATCACCTAATCTTTTTGTTATCCTCATAACCTTACTCTTTCCTGTATTCACTTTTAATTTTCTTCTTTTGAACACCCTACCAAATTCATCCACCAATCTCTGCAACTTCTCTTCAGAATCTCCCAAGAGCACAGTGTCATTCCAGCAAGGAGCAACTGTGACAACTCCCATTTTTATGTGTGATTCTTTATCTTTTAAACTCCACGCCTCTTGCAAGACCCTCGCATTTACTTCTCTTACCACCCCTTTCTATAAAATTATTAAAAACCACGGTGACATCACACATCCTTGTCTAAGGCCTACTTTTACTGGGAAATAATTTCCCTCTTTCCTACATACCTAACTTGAGCCTCAACTATCCTCGTAAAAACTCTTCACTGCTTTCAGTAACCTACCCTACACCATTACCCCTTGCAACATCTGCCACATGCCCCCCTATCCACCCTGTCATACGCCCTTTTCCAAATCCATAAATGCCACAAAGACCTCTTTAGCCTTATCTAAATACTGTTCACTTTTTATGTTTCAAATGTAAACACCCGGTCCACAACCCCCCAAACCTTTTCTAAAGCCTCCTTGTTCATCTGACTATCCTATTCTCCGTCTTACTCTTAATTCTTTCAATAATAACTTTTACCATACACTTTACCAGGTATACTCAACAGACTTATCCCCCCATAATTTTTGCACTTTTTTATCCCCTTTGCCTTTATACAAAGGAATATGCATGCTCTCTGCCAATCCCTAGGTACCTTACCCTCTTCCAACATTTATTAAATAATTGCACCAACCACTCCAAAACTATATCCCCACCCGCTTTTTAACATTTCTATCTTTATCCCATCAATCCCGGCTGCCTTACCCCCCTTTTATTTTACCTACTGCCTCACGAACTTCCCCCCCCACTCACAAAATGGCTCTTCCCACTCCTACAAGATGTTATTCCTCCTTGCCCTATAACGAAATCACAGCTTCCCTATCTTCATCAACATTTAACAAAATTTCCCCAAAATATTTTCCCCCCATCTTCCCAATACCCCCTAACTCTCCATTTAATAACTCTCCTCTCCTATTTTTAACTGACAAATCCATTTGTTCTCTAGGCTTCCTTAACTTGTTAATCCACTCCCCAAAAATTTTTTTATTTTCAAAAAAAATTTGTTGATAACATCTTTACCACTCTCTCATTTGCTCTCTTTTTACATTGCTTCATTCCTCTCTTAACCTCTCTCTTTTTTCTCCATATACTTTCCCTCCTTGCATCACTTCTACTTTGTAAAAACTTCTCATATGCTAACTTTTTCTCCCTTACTACTCTCTTTACATCATAAATTCTACCAATCCCCTCCTCTTCCTCCCACCACCCACTTTTCCTGTAACCACAAACTTCTGCTGAACACTCTATCACTACATTTTTAAACCTACCCCATACCTCTTCAACCCCTTTCCTATGCTCTCATTAGCCCATCTATCCTCCAATAGCTGTTTATATCTTACTTAAACTCCCTCCTCTTTTAGTTATAAACCTTCACCTCTCTCTTCCCTGATGCTTCTATTCTCCTTTTTCCCATCTACCTTTTACTTCATGTAGCTACAACAAGAAAGTGATCTGATATATCTGTGGCCCCTCTATAAACATGTACATCTGAAGTCTACTCAACAGTCTTTTACTACCAAATACATAATCCCAACAAAACTGTCATTTCGCCCTACATCATATCTTGTATACTTATTTATCCTTCTTTTTCTTAAAATATGTATTACCCATAACTAAACCCCCTTTTTATACAAAGTTCAATCAAAGGGCTTTCCCCTTATTTATTTACACCTGGCACCCCAAACTTACCCACCACACCCTCTCTAAAAGTTTCTCCTACTTTTAGCATTCAGATCCCCTACCACAATGGGCTCTCTCACTTGGTTCAAAGGCTCCAATTTCATTCCCCTTAACATCTCCCAATCTCTCTCTCCTCTACATTCCCCTCTTCTCCAGGTGCATACACGCTTATTATGACCCACTTTTCGCATCCAACCTTTTTCTTTAATCCACATAATTCTTGAATTTAAAACATTCATATTCTCTTTTCTCCTTCCATAACTGATCCTTCAACATTACTGCTACCCCTTCCTTTTGCTCTAACTCTCTCAGATACTCCAGATTTAATCCCATTTATTTCCCCCACCGAAACTTCCCTACCCCTTCAGTTTTGTTTCGCTGGAGGGCCGGGGCATCCAATTTCTTTTCATTCATAACATCAGCATCATCTGTTTCTTTTTCATCCGCACTACATCCAGCACATTCAAGATCCCAGTTTTATAAAGTTTTTCTTCTTCTCTTTTTTCGTAAATGTCTACAGGAGAAGGGGTTACTAGCCCACTGCTCCCGGCATTTTAGTCGCCTCATACGACACGCATGGCTTACGGAGGAAAGATTCTTTTCCACTTCCCCATGGACAATAGAAGAAATAAGGAAGAACAAGAGCTATTTAGAAAAAGGAGAGAAACCTAGATGTATGTATATATATATGCATGTGCGTGTCTGTGAAGTGTGACCAAAGTGTAAGTAGGAGTAGCAAGATATCCCTGTTATCTAGCGTGTTTATGAGACAGAAAAAGAAACCAGCAATCCTACCATCATGCAAAACAGTTACAGGTTTCTGTTTCACAGTCATCTGGCAGGACGGTAGTACTTCCCTGGGTGGTTGCTGTCTACCAACCTACTACCTACTACCACGATATAATTATAAATTATAAAACCCTTTGAATTTGAAAGTAAAAGGATATAAATACCTTGGAATTCTATAGTATTTAAATTACTCGTTCAAATGTATTGCGAAAGAGGGAATATATCGAGCTTCAGTCTTGAAATATAGCGAAAAATATAGTGATGGATGTAAACAAGAGCTTACTGATAGGATTGTGTCTGTCCTTGTTGATTCTTACTTAAGTAAGACTTATACCAGCACCGCTACCAGCACCACTACCAGCACCACTACCAGCACTAGCACCGCTACCAGCAACCATACCAGCACCACTACCGCACCACTCCACTACCAGCACCACTACCGCACCAGCACCCCCTACCAGCCCCCACTACCACTTACCAGCACCACTACCAGCACCAGCACCACTACCAGCACCACTACCACTACCATCACCACTACCACTACCAGCACCAGCACCACTACCACTACCAGCACCACTACCAGCACCACTACCAGCACCACTACCAGCACCACTACCAGCACCGCTACCAGCACCACTACCAGCACCGCTACCAGCACCACTACCACTACCAGCACCGCTACCAGCAACACTACCAGCACCGCTACCAGCACCACTACCACTACCAGCACCGCTACCAGCACCACTACCACTACCAGCACCGCTACCAGCACCACTACCAGCACCACTACCAGCACCACTACCAGCACCGCTACCAGCACCACTACCAGCACCGCTACCAGCACCACTACCACTACCAGCACCGCTACCAGCACCACTACCACTACCAGCACCGCTACCAGCAACACTACCAGCACCGCTACCAGAACCACTACCAGCACCGCTACCAGCACCACTACCACTACCCAGCACCGCTACCACTCACCCCTACCATTAACCCAGCACCACTACCACTACCAGCACCGCTACCAGCACCACTACCACTACCAGCACCGCTACCAGCACCACTACCACTACCAGCACCGCTACCAGCACCACTACCACTACCAGCACCGCTACCAGCAAAACTACCAGCACCGCTACCAGCACCACTACCAGAACCGCTACCAGCACCACTACCACTACCAGCACCGCTACCAGCACCACTATCACTACCAGCAACACTACCAGCACCGCTACCAACACCACTACCACTACCAGCAATGCTACCAGCACCCCTACCACTACCAGCAACACTACCAGCACCGGTACCAACACCATTACCACTAGCAGCACCGCTACCAGCACCACTATCACTACCAGCACCGCTACCAGCACAACTACCACTACCAGCACCACTACCAGCAACACTACCAGCACCGCTACCAACGCCATTACCACTACCAGCACCGCTACCAACACCACTATCACTACCAGCAATACTACCAGCATCGCTACCAACACCACTATCACTACCAGCAACACTACTTGCACCACTACCACTACCACACGTTTCCATCACCACTACCACTACCAGCAGACACTAGCAGCTAGACCGTACTACACCACACACTACCACTACCAGTACACTACCCTTCAGCACCCTACCACACATCACTACCACTACCAGCAGCACTACCAACACGGCACAACTACACTACCAGCACCACTACCACTACCAGCACCACTACCAGCATCACTACCAGCATCACTACCAGCAGCATAACCAGCATCACTACCAGCAGCATAACCCAGCAGCACTACTACTACCAGCAGCACTACTACTACCAGCACCACTACCACTACCAGCAGCACTACTACTACCAGCAGCACTACTACTACCAGCAGCACTACTACTACCAGCAGCACTACCACTACCAGCAGCACTACTACTACCAGCATACACTACCAGCAGCACTACTACTACCAGCAGCACTACTACTACCAGCAGCACTACTACTACCAGCAGCACTACCAGCACGAGCACTACTACCACTACCAGAACCACTACCAGCAATAGCACAACCAGCACCAACACTGTCAGTCATCACCACCATCACTGGTGGAGACAACATTCAGAGTTCACTATCTCCATCAACTCCATCATTCACACCAAAGATTAAAAGACTCAACCTGACAGTGACGCTCTCCATCAATCATCTCCACCTACACAGGTGCACCTACACAGGTGTATCTACACAGGTGTACCTACACAGGTGTACCTACACAGGTGCACCTACACAGGTGTACCTACACAGGTGCACCAACACAGGTGTATCTACACAGGGTTGTTCACCTACACAGGTGTACTACACAGGTGTACCTACACAGGTGCACCATCACCAGGTGTATCTACACAGGTGTACCTACACAGGTGTTACCTACACAGGTGCACCTACACAGTGACCTCACAGGTGCCCAACACAGGTGTATCTACAAGGTGTATCTACACAGGTGTACCTACACAGGTGCACCTACACAGGTGTACCTACACAGGTGTACCTACACAGGTGCATCTACACAGGTGCACCTATACAGGTGCACCAACACAGGTGTACCTACACAGATGTACCTACACAGGTGCACCTATACAGGTGCACCTACACAGGTGTACCTACACAGGTGTACCTACACAGGTGTACCTACACAGGTGTACCTACACAGGTGCACCTTACACAGGTGCACTATACAGGTTGCACCTACACAGGTGTTACCTACACAGGTGCACCTAAACAGGTGCACCTATACAGGTGCTACCTACCACAGGTGTACTACACAGGTGCACCTACACAGTGTGTACCTACCAGTGTACCTACACAGGTGCTACCTATACAGGTGCACCTACACAGGTGTACCTACACAGGTGCACCTACACAGGTGTACCTACACAGGTGTACCTACACAGGTGCACCTACACAGGTGTACCTACACAGGTGCACCAACACAGGTGTATCTACACAGGTGTACCTACACAGGTGTACCTACACAGGTGCACCTACACAGGTGTACCTACACGGTGTACCTACACAGTCAACCACAGGTGCCCTAACAGGTGCACCTACACAGGTGTACTTACACAGGTGAAAACAGATGTACCTACACAGGTGCACCTACACAGGTGTACCTACACAGGTGTACCTACACAGGTGCACCTACACAGGTGCACCTATACAGGTGCACCTACACAGGTGTACCTACACAGGTGCACCTACACAGGTGTACCTACACAGGTGCACCTACACAGGTGCACCTATACAGGTGCACCTACACAGGTGTACCTACACAGGTGCACCTACACAGGTGTACCTACACAGGACTGTACACTCTACACAGGTGTATCACACAGGTGCAACTATACATGAGCACCTTACACAGGTGACCTATACAGGTGCACTATACGGTCACCTACACAGGTAGTACCTACACAGTGCACTACACAGGTGCACTACACAGGTGTACTATACAGGTGTACCTACACAGGTGTACCTAAAAGGCGCACCTACAAAGCAGGATGACCTCACAGGTGCACCTACACAGTGCACCTACACAGTGTACTACAATGTGCACCTACAAGGATGCACCTACACATGTGCACCCACAGTGTACCTATAATCATGTGCACCTCACAGGTGTACCCCCACCCACACATTACAAACTCCACCCCAACAACAACCCACAGTTCCTTACAGGTCTCCCCCTTCCCCAACCCAATATACCTCCAGAACACAGTCTTAGAAAAAAAGTTGAAGGGTGTGGTATACAAATGCGAGAATAACAAACAAGTTTGGGAGTGCACGAAAGAATCAAAGAGAATCCCCAGACATAATAGCACTCACAGAAACAAAACTCACAGAATAATAACAGATTCAATTTTCCATCCGGAATTCAAATCCTCAGGAAAAACAGAGGGAGGAAGGGGAGGAGGAGTTGCACTGCTCATTAAAAACCAGGGGGTTTGAAAAATGGAAGGAATGGAAAGGCACGGGCGAAAGGGACACTTAGTAGGAACAATCTAGGTTGAGGGCATAAGGTGATAATTTGCAGTAAAGTACAACCCCCGAACTGCAGAGGCCCAAAAGAAGATAGATTAGAGCAACAGAGCAATGATCGAAACACTAGCCGAGGTG
>NC_069454.1:8078722-8108859 GCF_026875155.1 Cherax quadricarinatus | reverse complement strand
TAATGTTGATATTTACCCAAAGAAGGTACCCAAAAGGAGAACGTAGAATATATTTTGGTATAACTGTGTCTGCATTAGGATAATATTGGGGGAAAAGTAAAAAATAAAGATGATTGTTATAGGAATGCAGTTAGAAGCTGAGTAGATCTTAACCCACTTGATACATGAACGTAGATAAGTATTTTTATGGGGAAAACTTGCAATGTGAACGACTGATGATGTTTAGGGGCCCGGGTTGGTTTGGGTTTAAAGTACTTCTGGCTTTTGGGCGGACACCAGATGATGTAAAATAAATGAAAATTATGTAAATCAGGCATATGGTCACTCTCTTGAACATGTGCTTATTGTCCACTTATTGAGGAATCAGAGCAGACGTTAAAAAACCTATGGCTGTCAAGATTCTTTTAAAATGAAAATAAGTACAGATATACTAAGAAAATTTCCCTTTAAATTTGCTTGTACGAAAGTAAAACTTAGTTATGTGATTAAATCATATGACCCTGTTACCCTTTTGGGGGTGTTCCTACCTTTTTGATACTGCTCTGTGCCCCGTCCCAGGTGGTAGGGGGTGCAAAATTAAACACCACTTGGGTGGCAAAATCTTTTTGGTGGCTGTCTGGTGTTTTTGTGAGAATTTAAAAACGGTTTTTGTAGTATTTACGAAATCTAATAAAAACGAATGCAAAAAAAAACCGGGTTTAAGGGGAGGGGGGGGGGTTTAACCCATGTGAGTGAGTTTTAAAAAACTCTGGCCTGGGTTAAACCCCTTTCCCCAGGTTGTTTTTGTCTGCAATGGTTATTACAAACTTCGTGAGTCATGATAAGGGTTTTTGAAGGGACTTACGCTGAGTTCGTACAGCCCTGGCGGGGATTTCTGTAAAAAACTATGGGAAAAAAAGTACGTAGTTTGGGTGAATGTTTTTGCAGCCTTGGCCCCGTGGCTTCGCCTTGCCTGGAGTTTTTGCTCATTCGCCCTGGGTTTACCCCATCTTCCGTGGTCTTTTTTAACATTTGGGGAAACTTGTTATGTAACTTGTATTCCCCTATCTACCACTTTTCACATAAATCATGATTCTTAAAAGCTTTTGGGCAGGTGTGATGATAGGATTAATTTTTAAAAAATTTCTTTGTATACTTCAAAGGATCTAGTATGAAAAAATTGTGATAATGGGGGATTTTAAAATGTAGACAAATGATTTGGAAAAATTTGACAGGAAAACTTGATTAGTGACTTTCTTGAAGGGTTTTAGGTTGGGCTTTTTTAGAACGGTTGGACAGAACCCAACTAGAGGAAAACAAACTGTTGACTGGATTTGCCAAAAAGATTCCTAATTAATAATTTGAGGGTTAAATTTGAGCTTGGGGAAAGTGATCAAAAATCAGTTTCAATATATCATGGAATTACCCAGATAACTGAATCAAATCTCTCTCCAGTTTTTCGCTTGGCCGACTTCTTGGACTAAAAAATTACCTGAGTGGGCTAAATTGGGATTCTGACTATGGGCAGGTGGTGTTTGGTTCCAAATATGACGTTTTCAGAGCATAGTTGTAGCTGCCCAAAAAAACTTCTCTCCGAGTAGGAAAATTAGTTAAAAAAAATGACCCATATGGATGAACAATAGAATAAAATCTCTTGGTAAAAAAAGGGAAGGCATTTATGGCGTTCAAAAGAGGGGCTGGGTGTTAAAGAAATCTATATTAAAATTTGAGGAGAGATAAAGAAAAAAGGAAATAAAAAAAGCAAAAAGGGGATTATGGGCAAAGGTGAAGGGATTAAAGAAAACCCAAAAAAGGGTTCTTTGGTATACAGCAAAAAATCAGGACAAGTTTGGCCCCCTTTAAAGGTAACTCTGGTCAGACACTGACGTGATAAGGAATGTGTGAAATTCTCAAAAACCAATTCCCTTCAATTTCCCCGGGAAAAATACTAGCGTATTCCTGAAAAAAATAGATTAGTAGAACAGGTTTTAAAAACGTATGATTGCAGAAACTGTGCATGGCCCCAGAAAAATTTGAGAAAAAAAACCCTAACAAATCCCCAGGCCCCGATGAAAAGTTTGTAAGGGCGTTAAAGGAATGTAAGGAGGAACTTAGCATACCTTTAGCTAATCTTTTTAACATATCACTACAAACTGGCATAGTGGAAAATGGCAAATGTAATACCTATTTACAAGGCAGGTGACAGGTCCTTGGCTTCGAACTATTGACCAATAAGCCTTACCTCCATAGTGGGAAAATTTACGGAATCAGTAATTGCCGAATCAATTCGTAGCCATCTTGACAGGCACAGATTGATTAATGAATCTCAACACGGTTTTACAAAGGGGCGTTCCTGTCTTACGAATTTATTAACTTTTTTCACTAAGGTGTTTGAGAAGGTAGATCATGGTAATGAGTATGATATTGTGTATATGGACTTCAGTAAGGCTTTCGATAGAGTTCCACACCAGAGGCTATTGAGGAAACTTAAGGCACACGGAATAGGAGGAGAAATTTTTTCCTGGGTAGAGGCATGGCTGACAAATACAGCAGAGAGTTTGCATAAATGGGGAGAAATCAGAATGGGGACACGTCACAAGCGGTGTTCCTCAGGGCTCAGTGTTGGGCCCGTTGTTGTTCACAATATACATAAACGACATAGATGAGGGAATAAATAGCGACATAGCACATTTGCTGATGACACCAAAATAGGCCGTCCAATTCATTCTAATGAGGACACTAGAGCACTCCAGGATGATTTGAATAGACTGATGCAATGGTCGGAGAAGTGGCAGATGCAGTTTAATATTGACAAATGCAAAGTTCTAAATGTTGGACAGTTAAATAACCATGCCACATATAAACTAAATAATGCAGATCTTAATACTACTGATTGCGAAAAGGATTTAGGAGTTCTGGTTAGCAGTAATCTAAAACCAAGACAACAGTGCATTAGTGTTCGCAATAAAGCTAACAGAATTCTTGGCTTCATATCTAGAAGTATAAATAATAGAAGTCCTCAGGTTGTTCTTCAACTCTATATATCCTTGGTTAGGCCTCATTTAGACTATGCTGCTCAGTTCTGGTCACCGTATTACAGAATGGATATAAATGCTCTGGAAAACGTACAGAGAAGGATGACAAATATGATCCTATGTATCAGAAATCTTCCCTATGAGGATAGACTGAGGGCCCTGAATCTGCATCTCTCGAAAGGCGTAGAATTAGGGGGGATATGATCGAGGTGTATAAATGGAAAACAGGAATAAATAAAGGGGATGTAAATAGCGTGCTGAAAATTTACAGCCAAGACAGGACTCGCAGCAATGGTTTCAAGTTGGAAAAACTCAGATTCAGGAAGGATATAGGAAAGCACTGGTTTGGTAGAGTTGTGGATGAGTGGAACAAACTCCCGAGTACAGTTATTGAGGCTAAAACGTTGTGTAGTTTTAAAAATAGGTTAGATAAATACATGAGTGAGTGTGGGTGGGTGTGAGTTGGACCTGACTAGCTTGTGCTGCTGGGTCTGGTGCCGTGCTCCTTCCTTGAGTGGAGGTGACCAGACTGAGTGGGCCATTGGGCTAATCTGGGGGGGGGTCATTGGTCTGATCCGAGGGGGGACATGGACCTGCTCCGCATGGGTCAGTAGGCCTGTTCAGTGTTCCTTCTTTCTTATGTTCTTAAGAAAATGAAATAAAAGTAAGTCCTTGGCTCAGAGCCCCTCGCCAACATGAAGGAACCTCCATTGAGGGAGTTGTGTGATGGTAGGCTAGTTACATGTTGTGTGATGATAGGCTAGTTACATGTTGTGAGAGAACCCGTTCTCACCCCCCTTCCCAACTCCTCTCTTACCTCCTCCTCCCCTCCTCCGGAGGTGAACAGGTGAATCATGGTTACTACGCTATTATAAGCGCCACATTGTCTCAGGAGCCACATGCTAGTCGTAGATGGGCCTCACAGGTGGCAGCACACACTTATACCATTAGAAAGGACACCTCTGGAAGAGGCCACAATGTGAATCCCACTATGGAGGTGAGTAATGGATTTTCTATTGCCGGTTTCCGAATAACCACATGTACACAAGCTTTTCTGTCACTGGAACAAGCTGAACCCGTAGGCATTATACAGCACATGGGAATACCGGAGGTGATCAGGTTTGTTCCAAAGAAGAGGAGTGTAGATCAGTTCATTGTATCAAGAGCCCTTCAGTATCATGGCAGCCCCGTTCATGGAGAGAAGTTCTAAAATTGGTTTAATATCTTATCTATAATAAGTACAATATCACACTAGTTAGACTTATTTTATGTTCCTGAGAAGAAATAAAAAATAAATATAAATTATTATTTTTAAGTTTAAAAATTTACACAAACGGACAAGGTGATGTTTTTCCCTGCAACACCTCGGTCTCTATAAAAGTTCCAATTTCACAAGATTTTTCTTTCTTTAAAAATAGGGACAAAATGACGCAAACTTTTTTTTGTGGGAAACCAGTGGAAGGGTGTAAATGTTTTGTAAAAATGTAATTTTCACTGGGGAATCCAACCCCCAAGTGGAAAAGGGCAGAAAAACCCTAGAACTGGCAAGAAGTTACCTATAGAGTTGTAGTAGAAACCTCAAGACTCCCTGTGTTGCTGTAATTTTGACAAGTTTTTTCTTTAGAGGAAAAAAAATTTCAAAAAGCCACAAAGGTATTATTAAGAGAAAGTGTTACTCTTTAAATCTTGTTTACAATGTGTCTGCTTCACTGAGGCTTTAAGGTTTATTAAAAGACCTACATCTTCTTTGGGGAGACGTTTCAAAATGTTGGGAAATAAGGCAAATGTGGCCCCTCTCAGTTACTCCAATAAACTTTGGCCTTAACTTGTGCTCCTTTTTAAAATAAGTACATTAAAACTTTGTATGGGCTGCTTCCATTTTGTCCTTTAATACCCTTTCGGGAAACCTGGGCTGAAGAAATCCTTGAATTTCCCCCCTGGGTGTTTGCGTTTTTAAACCCTTTTCCCCGTTTCCCCGGGGTTTCAAATTTCCCCCCCTTTCAGTCACTCCCTCTCCACCCCCCTTAGTCCTCTGCGTGTTTTTTTTTTTTTTTTTCGAAAATTTTGCCCTTAAAAGTATTTTGTCTTCTGAAGTTGTTCAGTACCTTTAGTTTCTCCTTTTTAGCTCAATTGTTTATGGGAAAGTTCTGCGTTTGTTTCAAACCTTTTTACCTTTCTTTAAATTCCCCGATCATTTTAAAAAATAAGAACCCGGGTTCCAAATGGGTGCTGCCCTTACCCCGATTGGACCCGAAAAAAAGACTGTTGACATTCTTGAAAAAATAGCCCAAAAAAGTTACAAAACCCCTGGCTCGAAACAAAACCGGGATTAGGGGGAAAAAATTTTTTTCGGGGCGTTTCGCATTTAAGGGTCGTAGGAAGGAACGTTTCGTCATAAGAAAAATTTCTTATTTTTTGTCATTGAACGTTTCGGGTTAGTTTGTTTTCAAGTTTTGTCTCTTAAGTGCGGGTCGTGTACGGGAAAAACAGTCTTAATTAAAAATTCCCCAAACGAAGTTTTCGCTGTAGAGTTTAATCCTGTGTATGTTCTCTGGCGATTTTCGGTACTTTTTCTCACTCTGTTGTCTTTCCCCAATGAAGTTTTGCAACGGGTTTTTCCCCCAAAAATATTGGTTTAAAATTTTTGTTTTTCTTTCCCCCATCTCCAAATTTTTATTTTCCTTGTATTTTTCTGGGGTTAGGTTCCTTTAAAGTCATTTCTTGACTAATGCTGAAGTCGTCCGGGCTTTTTACTTATTATTTTTTTTTTTGGGGTCTTTCTTTGCCCCTTTAAAAATTTTTATTTCTTAATTTTATATCTGCGAATAAGGATACATCCGACAAACTCTTCTAATATAGTTACTGCCAGAGCTTCCTGACCTCCAATTTCGCCTAATTTTATTATGTGGAGGCTGATCGTTCCTGACTACTCTAAGACTGAAAAAATACTTCCTAACATCCCCTTTTTTTTCTTTCAGTTTCCAACTGTGCCCTAGTGTTCCTGAATACAGGACTTGAGGATATACCAGAAGCAGTACCGGTCCCAATACTGATCCAAGTGGAGTCCCCCTTGTTACACTTGCCCATTCTGACACCTCTTATCGGACAATCGTTTTTTTCTCTTTTTCATAAGACATTCTTTGATCCCTTCCCTGTTATTCCTGCCTGCTCCCTCCTTAAGTTTTCGTCTTAGTCCCTCGAGAGGTAGTGTCAAATGTTTTCTTGCAGTCAAGAAACATGCAGTCCACCCTTTCCTGTCTCTGTTACCTCATGTTGGTTACTTCGTCTAAGAGCTTTTAACAGGTTTGCGAAACAGGATTTTTTGCATTTCTTAAAAAACCACGGCTACATGGGTTATTTTTTTATGAAATGTACTTTTAAGTGCTCCGCCTCTCTCCTGGTTATATTTTCCATTATCTTACATAATATACACATAAATGCTATCGGTCTGTAGTTTAATGTTTGTCCCCTTAAATACTGGTACTATATTTTCCGTATTCGAGATCTCTGGCAGTTGTTCCCTACCATAAAATTTTAGATTTTAACTAGCAATCTGTATAATGCTTTGCTTCCTCTCGCAAAATCCATGGTGACACTTTTCAGATGTGTGTACTCACCTAACTGTGGTTGCAGGGGATACGATTCATAGCTCCTGACCCTCGCATCTTCACTGGTCAGAGAGAGTAAACCTTCAGATCATTATAATGAGCACATCATCACAACAGCTGTAGATAAGAAGAACTCCACTTCATATAATATGTACATGCACAATGAGGCTATGATAACAGCAAGAAGGTTTCTCAACCTTCTGGCTTCTTCCTCCCGGGCCTCAGTGCCTTCCCGACCGTGTTAGAGGAAGGTTAGTACTCACATGCTCTCTTAATCAACCTCTCTCTCAGAACTGGGATACGTGCCTGTAGTGTGACACATTGGTAATGTTGAATTAGTAATTGTGAATAACAGCTGAAATGTGGTTTGGAAACTTGTTTGACTTTAGATTGCAATGGCACTTTCATTAGTGATGTTGATCATGCGTTTGGAAAATGCAAGGAGGAAGATTATGGCTTGCTGATCCAGGGTGAGTATAGCGGGTTGTTGGTAAGAACCCCAAAGCAACGTATAGGGGTAGTGGGGTATAGTGGGTAGTAGTGGAGTTAGCGGGGTAGTGGAGGAGTATAGTGGGTATGGGGGCAAGTGGAGGGGGGTTTTTGGGTAGTGGAGGGTTAGGGGTAGGGGGGGGAGCATAGTGGGTTATGGGGAGTATAGGGGTAGTGGGGGGTTAGTGGGGAGTGGAGGGGTATATGGGTAGTGGTGGGGTATAGTGGGGAGTGGGGGAGTTAGTGGGGAGTGGGGGATATAGTGGGTGTGGTGGAGTATAGGGGTAGTGGGGAGTTAGTGGGTAGTGGAGGGGGGTGGGTATGGGGAGTATAGTGGGGTATGGAGGATTAGTGGGTAGTGGAGGAGTATAGTGGGGGGTGGGGGAGTATAGGGGTATGGGGGGGAGTATAGTGGGTAGTGGAGGGGGTATAGGGGTGTGGGGGAGTATGTGGGTAGTGGAGGGTTATGGGGGTGTGGGGGATAAGTGGGTGTAGAGGAGTTAGTGGGGTAGTAGGAGTATAGGGTTTGTGGAGGAGTTTTGTGGGAGCGGGGGAGTATATGGGTAGCGGGGGGATATAGTGGGGAGTGGAGGAGTTAGTGGGTAGTGGAGGATAGGGGTAGTGGTGGGATAGTGGGTAGTGGAGGATAAGTGGGAGTGGAGGGCATGTGGGGAGTGGGGGTATAGTGGGTGTGGTGGTATAACGGGTAGTGGGGGGGTATGTGGGTAATAAGAAAATAAGAAAGGGGGAACACTGCAGGGGCAGGTCCTTTTTAATTTATCCCACTAACAAAAAAAATTTGCCCAACCCAATTTTCAATGCCACCAAAAAATAAATCAGTGGTGATGTACTTAGCTCAGTGGTGCTGTACTTGCACAGTGGGGCGTGTAAAATTTGCTAGTGGTGACGTTTTTTTAGCGTGGTGCGTGTATTTCTCGTGGGGACGTTTTTAGCTCAGTGTGACATGTTTTAGCTCAGTGGGACGTGTACTTAGCTCGTGGTGACGTTACTTAGCCAGTGGTGACGTTTTTCTTAGCTCTGTGAAGACCCGTTTGTTGCTCTCTGTAATTTTGTACCAGGATGCCCCCTTTTTGACAACTTTTCCGCAGCTGAGAGAAGATCAGAGTTGCTAAAGGGGATACGGCGATTAAAGGAGGAAACAAGAGATTCGTTTAGTCCTCCTGTTTTGAGCCCCCAGGTTAAGAGGGGAGCTTGGTCAGTGGCCGGGCAACATGGAACCAAGCTGAAGATCAAGAAAAGGGTTGGAGAGGCAGAAACAACGAGAAACCAGAAGACTACCGTGGAAATTTCCCAAACCCATTCTCGGTGCTACCCGACGAATGTGAGTGTTCTACTGGGAATGCCACAAGAGCACCAAAGAACATTGGCAGACGTGAGTGAGACATCCCTAGAAACCCAACGAAGACCATCGAAAAACGTCCTTGACGAATTCTACAAGTGTTGTAATGCTCCCTTTGGCGAATGTGAGTCGACTACTCGGAGCATCACGACGGACGACGCAAAGGAAAGGTAAAAAACATTGTTGTTGTTGGGGATACCCAGATTAGGTACATGGATAGGGCATTCTGCTTGAAGGATAAGATAGGAGGCAAGAGGGGTTTTTTTCCTGGGGCTGGGATGAAGAATATTGTTAGCCGTCTGGATGACTTTCATGAGAGGTAATGGGAGCAATCCTATTATCTTCTCAGTGCGGGAAAGGCAACGATGTTGGCAGACGTAGGAGTGAGGACCTGATTACAGGTAAGGTCAGCAATAGAGGATAATTAGGGGGAAAGGGGTGGGAAACCTGTCATATGTGGCATTTGGCCAAGGAGAGGAGTTGGAAAAGAATGGTTGTCCAGAGAAATTTGGTGTCAATTGCTGGCTGGCAAATACTTTTTAAGGAAAATGCGGTAACATTCATTGACAACTGGGACCTCTTCTATGGCAGAAATGACATGTATGCCAGGGATGGGGTTCACTTATTAGGTGTGGGGTGGGAGCACTGGCCAACGCGTGGAGGGAGTGTTAGGCTTTTAAACTGGGGAATATTTTAGTGGTATGGGTTTTGGGGGGGGAAACTGTGAAGTCGCAGGGGTTAGTAACATGAGTACTGGGAAAGAACTAGTAATAGGCAAAATGAGGTGGATTTTGGGAAAGCCAGTGGCACTAATTGACAGGACAGAAATTTGGGTTTAGTGGAATAACAGAAAGGAGCAGGAAGGGTAAAGAGAGAGGAGGGTCATTAAAAATTTATTACACAAATAGTCGCAGTGCTAGGAATAAGAGGACGAGTGGACTATTGCTAGTGCAGGTAACATAGATGTATTTGCCATTACTGAGAAAGTGGTTTAATTCCCAAAAAGTCGGGGCATGCCTGCAGAATGTCACATTCAGGGTTTTTAAATTGTTCCAAGTAGATAGAAGTATCGGGAAGGGGGTGGGGGGGGCATTGTATGTCCGAGATCGCTTGAAACTGTTGCATAAAAACGGGTATTAAATCTAAGTAACACATACAGAGTCTGTTTGGATAGAATTTTCAGGGGGCTGGAAAAATTAATTTTTGGTGTGATTTACCGTCCCCCAAATTTAGAAAAGGGACCAATGGGAGACTACTATGGGAGGAATTGTTAGGGCCACAAGGCACGATAATGTAGCAATTCTAGGAGACTTTTTAAATTTAGTCATATTGATGGGAATTTCTTGACTGGGAATTTAGAATCATAAAGATTCTTAGAAGTAGTTCAGGATTGTTTTTTTGAAGCAGTTTTTTGACAGAACCTACAAGGGGAAATAACCTGCTTGACTTAGTTATGGCAAACAATGAGTCCCTTGTTAATAATTTAGAAGTTTCAGAGGAACTGGGTGCTAGCGACCACAAATCAATTACATTTAGAATTGAATGGAAGTATGATAGTAGGGATAACTCAGTAACAGTCCCAGATTTTCGCTTAGCAGATTACGATGGCTTAGAGAACACTTATCATCTTTTGGGAACTGGGTAACGAAGAGAGCTATCAATATGACAGTTTTCTGAACACAATACATGCTGCTCAAAAAAACGTTTATCCCTTAAAAGGAAATTAGATCAAATAGAAATGCCCCAAAATGGTTGAATAATAGGCTGAAAAATCTACTAGGGCATAAGAAAGGAATTTATAGGCGTATCAAAAGGGCGAGGGTCATCTTATGAATCAGTATATTGACATTAAGAGGTGGACATTAAAAAGGGGATAAAGAAAAGCTAAAAGGGACTATGAAATTAAAGTTGCTAGGGATTCTAAAACTAACCCAAAAAGTTTTTTTCCAGGTATATAGAACAAAAGTCAGAGATAAGATAGGCCCCCTTAAAAATAACTATGGGCATCTTACTGACAAAGAGAATGAAATGTGCTCGATTTTAAATAATTATTTTCTCTCGGTTTTTACACAGGAAGACACTAATAATATTCCGGTAATTAATTTTTATAGTGGATCAGAAGAAGATAAATTATGTAACATCACAGTCACTAGTGAAATGGTTGTAAAGCAGATAGACCGACTGAAGCAAAATAAGTCACCGGGGTCCCTGAAGGTTTTTTCAAGGTTCTTAAGGAATGCAAAAAGGAAGTCTGTGAACCATTAACTAATATTTTTAATTTAAACTCTTCAAACAGGTGTAGTGTCTGATATGGGAAGATGGCTAATGAATTCCTCTTTTTAAAACAGGGGACAAGTCGTTACCGTCAAATTACCGCCCAATAAGCTGACCTCAATTGTAGGCAAGTTGCTAGAGTCAATTATAGCTGAGATTAAAAGAAGCCATCTCGATAAACATAGCTTGATTAATGATACTCAGCATGGATTCACAAGAGGCCGTTCTTGTCTAAACTAATTTATTAACTTTCTTCAGTAAAGCTTTTGAGCTGTTGACCACGATAAAAAAATTTGATATTGTTTACTTAGATTTTAGTAAGGCATTTGATAGAGTTTCCGCACCAAGACTCTTGAAGAAAGTAGCACTCATGGCATTGGGGAAGGGTCTCTCGTGGATCGACATGGATACAGACAGGAAGCAGAGATGTCCATAAATGGGTTAAATCCGAGTGGGGATCAGAAACAAGTGGCCGTTCCACAGGGATCATCTTGGGCCCGTGGTTGTTTATTAATATATATCAATGATCTTGATGAAGGAATTGCTGGGTGAAATGAGCAAATTCGCCGATGACACGAAGATAGGTAGGATAATTGATTCAAACGTAGATGTTAGGAACTTCAGGAGGATTTAGACAAACTCTACCTTGGTCAGAAAAGTGGCAGATGCAGTTCAAGGGAGATAAATGAAAAGGTTCTGAAGCTCGGGAGTGTCCATAACCCTAGCACTTATAAGTTAAATAATGTAGAACTTAGCCATACAGATTGCGAAAAGGACTTGGGGGTTATGGTAAGCAGCAACCTTAAACCAAGACAGCAATGATAAATTAGACACGTGCAACTCTTGGGTACTTTACTGAGGAAACGTTTCGCCACACAGTGGCTTCACATTCCATACAAAGGAGAATCTTGAAAAAACAGGAGGAGAATGAGGGTTTAATCAGTCCCTCAACCTTGAGTCGATGTGGTCAGTCCATCATCTTGAATAGAATACGGCATACGTGCTCAGAAGGAGCTTATAAAACCGTTGGCAGGAGAGGTGCAGCAGTCTAGGTCGTGTAACATTTGTTCAATGTTGAAGTAGGTCGTGCCAAGAATTAGGCAAGCGAAGAATTCCCCAAGTATTAAGATCCCAAGAAGTTGCAGTGTCCCGAAAGGTTTGTAGATGAATGGTTCAGAGAACCGACATGTTGATAAATTAGACCATGTGCAACTCTTGGGTATCTTTACTGAGGGAAACGTTTCACCACACAGTGGCTTCATCAGTCCATACAAAGGAGAATCTTGAAGAACAGGAGGAGAATGAGGTAATCAGTCCTCAACCTTGAGTCGATGTGGTCAGTCCCTCAATCTTGAATAGAATACGGCATACGTGCTGAGAAGGAGCTTATAAAACCCTTGGCAGGAGAGGTGCAGCAGTCATAGGTCGTGTAACATTTGTTCAATGTTGAAGTAGGTCGTGCCCAAGAATTAGGCAAGCGAAGAATTCCCAAGTATTAAGATCCCAAGAAGTTGCAGTGTCTGACAGGTTTGTAGATGAATGGTTCAGAGAACCGACATGTTGATAAATTAGACACATGTGCAACTCTTGGGTATCTTTACTGAGGAAACGTTTTCGCCACACAGTGGCTTTCATCAGTCCCCTACAAAGGAGAATCTTGAAGAACAGGAGGAGAATGAGGTAATCAGTCCCCCCAAACCTTGAGTCGATGTGGTCAGTCCATCAATCTTGAATAGAATACGGCATACGTGCTGAGAAGGAGCTTATAAACCGTTTTGGGAGGAAGGTGCAGCAGTCATTGACTGCTGGTATAGCGGGGAGTGGAGTATAGTGGGTAGTGGGGTATAGTGGGGTATTGGTTTACAGTGGGTATAGTGGAGGAGTATAGTGGGTAGTGGTGGTATAGTGGAGGAAATATAGTGGGTAGTGGTGGCTAGTGGAGTATAGTGGGTAGTGGGGTATAGTGGAGTATGTGGGTAAATGTGGTATAGTGGAGTATAGTGGGTAGTGGTGTATAGTGGGTAGTGGTGGGGATAGTGGGGGAGTACAGTGGGTAGTTGTGGTATAGTGGATAGTGGTGGTATAGTGGAGTATAGTGGGGAGTGATAGTATAGTGGAGTTTAGTGGGTAGTGGTGGTTTGAGCGGGTAGTGGGGAGTATAGTGGGAAGTGGTGATATAGCGGGTAGTGGGGGGAGTATAGTGGGAAGTGGTTATTTAGCGGGGAGTGGAGGAGTATAGTGGGTAGTGGTGATATAGCGGGTAATGGAGGAGTATAGTGGGTAGTGGTGGTATAGCGGGTAGTGGAGTATAGTGGGTAGTGGTAGTATAGTGGGTAGTGGTTAGTATAGTGGGTAGTGATGATATAGCGGGTAATGGAGGAGTATAGTGGGTAGTGGTGGTATAGCGAGTATTAGGGTAGTGGTGTATAGCGGGTATAGTGGAGGAAATAAGTGGGTAGTGGGGTATAGGGGTAGTGGAGGAGTGTAGTGGGTAGTGGTGGTATAGCGGGTAGGGAGGAGTATTTAATGTGTAGTGGTGGGATAGCGGGTAGTGGAGTTTAGTGGGTATTGGTGGTTTTAATGGAGGAGTATAGTGGGTAGTGGGTATAGTGGGTGTGGTGGTATAGTGGAGGAGTATAGTGGGTAGTCGTGGGAAAAGTGGAGTATAGTGGGTAGTGGTGGTATAGTGGAGTATAGTGGGTATGGTGGTATAGTGGGTATAGTGGAGTGTATAGTGAGTAGTAGTAGTATAGCGGGTAGTGGGGGTATAGCGGGTAGTGGAGGAGTATAGTGGGTAGTGGTGGTATGGGGGTAATGGAGGAGTTATAGCGGGTAGTGGAGGAGTATAGTGGGAAGTGGTGGTATAGCGGGTAGTGGAGGGGTATGGTGGGTTAGTGGGGGTATAAACGGGTAATGGAGGAGTATAGCGGGTATGGATGAGTGTAGTGGGTATTGGTGGTATAGCGGGTAATGGAGGAGTATAGGGGGGAAGTGGTGGTATATGGGGTAGTGGAGTAGTATAGTGGGTAGGGTGGTAGAGCGGGTAATGGAGGAGTATAGTGGGAAGTGGTGGTATAGCGGGTAGTGGAGGAGTATAGTGGGTAGTGGGGTATAGCGGGTAATGGAGGAGTATAGTGGTTAGTGGTGGTATAGTGGGTAGTGGAGTAGAATAGTGGGTAGTGGGGGTATAGCGGGTATAGTGAAGTAGTGGTAGTATAATGGGTAGTGGAGGTATAGCAGGTAGTGGAAGTATAGCGGGTAGTGGAGGAGTATAGTGGGTAGTGGTGGGGTATAGCACATGTCGTTGCGTACATTCCCAGATGGAAGTGATAACTTCAGGTAGGATGTACTCCAGACAATTGAAATTTAAGGCATATGCAACAGTTGGGTATCTTTACTGATGAAACGTGTCTCCTACACAGTAGGCTTCTTCAGTCAAATACAGAGGCAACAGGTGTAGTAGTGAAATAAAGATGTAATCAGTCCATGAACCTTGGAGAAAAAGTATTTGAGGTGGTCAGTCCCTCAGCCTGGAGGAGAATTCAACTCCTATTAAGACAGGCTGGAAAGGTATAGAATTAGGGAGATATGATTGAAGTGTGTAAACAGAAAACAGGAGTAAGTAAAGGCAATAGGAAAGACAGAGAATTAAGGGAAATATAGTGTAAATGTAAAACAGGAATAAAGGGGATATAAATAAAGTGTTGAATTTATCAAACCAAAACAGGGATCGCAGCAATAGATCCAAATAGGAGAAAGTTGTAAAGTAAAAGGACACAAGTGCAACTAATGTGACATTTTATTGTGGCAACGTTTCGCTCTCCAGGAGCTTTATCAAGCTCCTGGAGAAAGGATATAGGGAAGTACTGGTTTAGCAGTAGCGTTGTGGATTAGTGGAACAAACTCCGAGTCATTGAGCCAAGAACTTTGGGTAGCCTTAAATATAGGTTGGACCTATGGACATAGACACTTATGTCCAATCTAGGACATTTAAAAGAAACGTTTCAGTCTTAATATGTAGGTAACTAAGGAGTATATATATAGCGGTAGGAGGCAAGCTGCGAGAGCAGTTGTAATACAACTGTGGTGAGATAGGTTGAGTTTCAGAAGGACCTGTTAACATCACGTCCTAGAGCGGTCTCCAAAATGGACACGATCCTGTTGATCAACAATTTACATATAGTGTAACTGCTGGACTTTTGATGGTTTGTTACTAACGGTTAGGGCAGCCTCTATACGCTTTCGCCTTCGTAAATCTTCCTGAACGACTATCCTGGCCTCATTGGCCTTCATAAGGTGTCCAGCGTCTTCGCTGTGTTGGACACGTGTTTGCTGTACAAGAGCTACCATATTATTAGTGCGACGTCTTCGTAACTTTCTACGCCTTTAGCAGTTTATCAGGTTAATTTTCATGCCCCAGCTTCACATTGTTCTAGAGCTGAACTCTTCTTCCAGGCTGAGGGACTGACAACCTCAAAATTCACTTGAAGGTTGACAGACCGATCACATTATCATTACTTCGCCACTACGGCTGTCTCCATATTTATTCTCCTCAGTATTTGACTGAAACCGTGTAAGGGAAGTTTCTACAATAAAGATACCAAACTGTTGCACGTTTTTACTCATCAAAGGGCCTCTTCTGCAACATATGAGAATCTTTATTGAGGAAACGTTTCGCCACACAGTGGCTTCATCAGTCCAATACAAATCAGAAGGATGTAAAGAGAGGAGGAGATTGAGGTAATCAGTCCCTCAGCCTGGAGTCGATGTGTTCAGTCCATCAGTCTTGTAGGAAGTACAGCATAGGGCCGTAGACGTGGCTTATATACTGTAGTGAGGTGAGGCAAAGCAGAAGGCGGGGTCATAGTGGTACCATCCACTAGTCGAAGTAGGTCTTCGTCCTTCTGATTTGTATTGGACTGATGAAGTCACTGTGTGGCGAAACGTTTCCTCAATAAAGATTCCCATATGTTGCAGAAGTGTCTCAATCTTCAACTTGTCGGTTTTCTAAACCATTTATCACAACTATCAGATACTGCAACATCATATTGGGATCTTGATACAAATAATTCTTCAGCCTTGTCCAACCTTCGAACGAAGACCTACTTCGACTAGTGGATGGTACCACTATGACCCCGCCTCCGCCTGCTTCACCTCACCTCACTACAGTATATAAGCCATGTCTACGGCCCTATGCTGTACTTCCTACAAGACTGATGGACTGAACACATCGACTCCAGGCTGAAGGACTGATTACCTCAAACTCCTCCTCTCCTTACATCCTTCTGATTTGTATTGGACTGATGAAGCCACTGTATGGCGAAACGTTTCCTCAATAAAGATTCCCATATGTTGTAGAAGTGTCTCAATCTTCAACTTGTCGGTTTTCTAACCCATTTATCACAATTTTCATCACTGCCATACAGTCTCAGTCTTCTACGGTAAAGATGGGGGTTGGGATTATTATTGGAGTGTAGGTTTATTATTTCCATTAAATAACTTGATTTTGCTTCTTTTGAACGGGATGTAGCTCAGGGAGAAACACGGAACACAAACAGTTTAGGCTGTGTAGTTGCAAATTTGCCAGTTAACTAATGGTAAAGAACCATAATTTTTAAAGGGGCGGACCGGTAAGTCAGCAGAATGCTCGGTCAGATGACCAAAAGCTCCAAAGGCGGGTCATCATCTAAAATCAGCGTCAGGAAATACTTGTCCTGTTTCCTGACAAATCTTACCTAACCTAACCGTAAAAAAATGAAATTGTTAATTGTGTGTTTTAACTATTTTTATTATTGTAATCAAAACTAAGCGCTAATGTTATTACTGTAGAATGAGTCTTCTGGTCGGCTTCAAACTTTTAACACTGGCGGGATTTTCTCAAATGAAGCTTCGTATTGATTTTAGTTTGTGTCTAAATTTTTCTTAATTATTTTATGAATATTTTATATTGATTATATTTGCATCATATAATTTTTACTTGAAGCAAGTAATGATATTTCAATGTTAGGTTCTTAAAGTTGTGAGTCTTGTCGTTTGCATTTGTTTATTACCAGTAATAATAATGGTATAAACCTTGGTAATAAATACCGACAAGTTGATTTAGAAAAACACGTAAGCGAACACTAGGACATATTTATTAGAAAACGTTTCGGTCTTGGAACCTGTATGTTAGAAGTGATCAGGGTCTCAGGACCGGAACGTTTTCTAATATGTCCTAGTGTTTGCTTACGTGTTTTTCTAAACCAGTAATAATAATAATATTATTATTATTAACGGACGCTGGAAAGGCATACACCTTTTCACTTCATATGCTACAGGTTGTACAAGCATGTGTTAAAAATCGAGTGAGGTCATATCTCAGTTATTCAATATGAATTCACTATTTGTCTCGGGAATTTTGTATACAGAGTGGGTTGAGCAACAGTTGAGATAACCCACACAGAATTCTATTGCACACACTGGCTTACCGGTTGTGTTGCAGTGATTTTAAGAACAAAAGAACATAGGAAGGGAGGAACACTATGGCAGGCCTATTGGTCCATGCTAGGCAGGTCCTTCACAAATCCATCTCACTAACAGAATATTTGCCCAACCCATTTTCAACGCTACCCAAGCAATAAACTTTGGTAAATCTATTTACTCGTGTTTAAGTCCCAATCAAATCCAACCAATCTCACTCATGTATTTATCCAATCTAAGTTTGAAACTACCCAAGGTTTTAGCTTCAATCACCCTACTAGGCAGACTGTTCCACTCATCAACTACCCTATTTCCAAAACAATACTTTCCTATATCCTTTCTAAATCTAAACTTATCTAATTTGAATCCATTATTGCGGGTTGTTCTCTCTTATTAACACATCGGCCGTCTCACACCAAGGCAGGGTGGACCGAAAAAGAAAAACTTTCACCATCATTCGCTCCATCACTGTCTTGCCAGAGGCGCGCTTGCACTACAGTTATAAAACTGCAACATTAACACCCCTCCTTCAGAGTGCAGACACTGTACTTCCCATCTCCGCGACTCAGTCCGGCCTGCCGGTTTCCCTGAATCCCTTCATAAATGTTACCTTGCTCACACTCCAACAGCGCATCAAGTCCTAAAAATCATTTGCCTCCATATGCTAACACGCTCATGCATGCTTGCTGGAAGTCCAAGCCCCTCTCACATAAAACCTTTACCCCCTCCCTCCAACCTGTCCTAGGCCGACCTCTACCCCGCCTTCCATCCAGTAGAGATTTAAACGCTCTCGAAGTCATTCTGTTTTGCTCCATCCTCTCTACATGTCCGAACCACCTCAACAACGCCTCCTCAGCCCTTTGGATAATAGTTTTGGTAATCCCACACCTAATTTCCAAACTATAAATTTTCTGCATTATATTCACACCACACATTGCCCTCAGCCATGACATCTCCACTGCCTCCAGCCTTCTTGTTGCAACATTCACCACCCATGCTTCACACCCATATAAGAGCATTGGTACAACTATACTCTCATACATTCCCCTCTTTGCTTCCATGGACAAAGTTCTTTGTCTCCACAGACTCCTAAGTGCACCACTCACCTTTTTCCCCTCGTCAATTCCATGATTCACCTCATCTTTCATAGACCCATCTGCTGACAAGTCCACTCCTAAGTATCTGAATACATTCACCTCCTCCATACTCTCTCCCTCCAATCTGATATTCAATCTTTCGTTACCTAATTTTTTGTGGTCCTCATCACCTTACTTTTTCCTACATTCACTTTTAATTTTCTTCTCTTACATACCCTACCATACTCATCCACCAACCTTTGCAACTTCTCTTCAGACTCAAAAGCACAGTGTCATCAGCAAAGAGCAACTTTGTGTTAGATTTTTTATCTTTTAACCCCACACCTCTTGCCAAGACCCTCGCATTTACTTCTCTTACAACCCCATCTATAAATATATTGAACAACCATGGTGACATCACACATCCTTGTCTAAGGCCTACTTTTACTGGGAAATAATCTCTTTCCTACATACTCTAACCTGAGCCTCACTATCCTCGTAAAAACCCTTCACTGCTTTCAGTAACCTACCTCCTATTCCATACATTTGCAACATCTGCCACATTGCCCCCCTATCTGTCCTGTCATACGCCTTTTCCAAATCCATAAATGCCACAAAAACCTCTTTACCCTTATCTATATACTGTTCACCTATGTTTCACTGTAAACACCTGGTCTACACCCCCCCCCCTACCTTGCCTAAAGCCTCGTTGGGTTCATCGGCTATCCTACTCTCCGTCTTATTCTTAATTCTTTCAGTTATAACTCTACCATACACTTTACCAGTTACACTCAATAGACTTATTCCCCTATAATTTTTGCACTCTTTGTCCCCTTTGCCTTTATACAAAAAGAACTATGCATGCTCTCTGCCAATCCCTAGGTACCTTACCCTCTTCCATACATTTATTATATCCCCTTTGTTAATACCCATCTTCCACTTATACCTTCGATCATGTCTTCCCCTCATTCTTCGTCTTACAAGTGAAAACTTAAGGGACTTCAATCTTTCTTCATACGGAAGATTTCTAATGCTATGTATTAATTTTGTCATTCTTCGCTGAATGTTTTCTAACGAATTTATATCCATTCTGTAATATGGAGACCAGAACTGAGCTGCATCTAGGTGAGGCTTTCTTAATGATACATAAAGCTGTAGTATCACCGCTGGACTTCTGTTGCTTACACTTCTTGATATAAATCCTAGTAATCTATTTGCCTTATTACGTACGCTTAGGCCTATAGCCGTGGCTGTACCTCAGCTTAACAAATTTTGATTTACTGTCAACCAAATTGTGTTTTGCATACCCTTGTGGGTACGATGTTAGGGATTTTTTTTTAATGTGGTGACAACGCAACTGCAGCAGACTAGCGCATGCTTGCCCATTTACGGACTTCACTTTACTAGACGCTTGTCAGAAGATACAAAGTTTCTCAACAAAATACCACCGAGAATTTTATATAAAAAAGTAGGTTGAGCAACAGCAAGTTTGGGCTACTCACAGAATTCTTTTTGTTCACTTTGTGGCTGAGAGGGGACAGGTCTAGTCTTGCAAGGACGACTGGTAGGGACCCACTGAGTATATTTATTTTTTTGTGTATGCACTGAGAACAGTAGTGCATATAGTGGAGGAGTGTACATCAACATGCAGATTTTATTTAATCACTATATAAGGGACTAAAGTACTCTAAACTGATGATGTACAGGTGATATGCAGCCTTAATGTTGTCAATATGCAGCCTTAATGTTGTCAGTAGGTTAAAAAACAAATAAACCAACGACGTTTGGTCCTAACGTGATTAAAACGATTTATCATAGATCTGACTGCGTCGTATTTAGAGCGAAACGACACCTGACAAAATGCTCGCTCTACTCCGTGTTAATTTATGATGTTAAAAAACCTGTCGACTACACAAATGGTCATGCATTTTACACTTAGTTCGTCGGCTACTCACCATTCGCGATACAATCTTTTTCATTTTTCCAATATGGAGACATTTCGTTATGCTGAAGAACTGGTAACACGACGGAAAAAAAATGTATTTATATTTCCCTCTCCCCCCTCTCCCCAAAAAAGGAACCAAGTTCAGATTTGGGAAACGTTATAAATAAAAACGTTCCACCTGAAGAAGATACCGAGAGAGAAGGAAGGGTCAGCTGTGACTGCCTTCATCACAACTTCCAACACTTGTTCAAAAATGAAGTTTTTAATTATTCAAGCCTCTGGCAATATGCACACTAGCGATCCTTCAGGTGTTCCTCACAGACTGACTCGCCGGGGGGGGCCCCCCCCCCCGCCCAAGGGCACCCAGAGTTCCTGTCAAGACTACGCTCCTCACCAACTACGACGCGCCGGGGCTCCGCCATAGGACTATATAAGCCAGGGTTTAAAGCGGCACCCCAGGGCAGTTGACTTAACGTTAACCCCTGTACCCAACCACGACACTCCTTCGGGAGCCTGTGACGGGTCACCACGAAATTAAGATCCGTACTGGGAGTCTGCTCCCAGAGTATCTTATATATTCGTATTTGTATTGACTTTAAAATTCTGTTGTACGGGTAAAATATTATCTTTAATCAAACTTCCTAAAACTGCATTGTCATTATCACGGGGAGCGCTAAACCTGTAGGATTATACAGCGCATGTGCGGGGGGGGGATGGAAGGTATTCAGGCTCAATTCAGGGAACTGGAGCGCAGATCGAATTCCCTAGATCAAAAGCCCCTCACCAGCGTCAAGGAACCTCCCTTGAGGGGTTTGTGTCTTGTTATATAGTATTTCGATGTACATGTTTCATTTAGTGACATGCGTCATAATTCTTGAATAAATTCTTGAAAAAAGTAGCAAAGTGTGCGGAGTCATTGGCGCTGTGTCATGGGTCATAGTGTAACTCGTACCCAGTGCTCGCCACACTTGGTTTCTCTCAGACTTGTCCTCCTTGAGGGCAGGCTACATCATCCAAGATTATATAACGTCTCGGTGCAACCAGATCTTCACAACGGAAGGATCCGGGTTCAATCCTGGGATGGAGACGCCTGCATGTTTCCTTACACCTATTCACCCAGCAGTAAATAAGTGACTGGATGTTAATCGATTGTTTTAAGTGGCAGTTTGGAGGGTGGCAGTAAACCATAGAAAGGGTTGGGCCTTATAATGACCTGTGGTAGGATAACAGCTTTCAGTCTGTAAAGTTTAGAACAAACGTTTAATGAGCGTGTGACTTCCAACTAAGAAAACGTCGTTTCTGGGGTATTTTATTATCATCATCTATCCCATTCATGAGGGAAACACTAAAATAGTGGTCATACATTGCCTAGGGAATGTGAAACGAACAGATTCGTTCCAAGAGGAAAACAGCTCCAGTTCCTTGCACGAAGAGCTCTTTCTCGTCATTAAGGCACAACCCTCGAAGGGTCTTCAACCTCTACGACTGGTCGAATAACACCGTCAGAAAATTAGTGTGGATTCATGAATAAAATTATTATATATTGCATACGGGAGAGTGACTGATTCATGCTTGAGCAAGCACAACTAAAGTAGTAACAGCTTTCTTGTAATATAAATAATTTTCAATAGATGGATGCGCCGATTGAAATTGTGACAGTCTTCTTGCAACAGGCATAAGGTTCCTTAATGCAGCTTCATCACACTTCAGTTAAAACATTCTGTAGTAACTTAGTTGATGCCTCACAGCGCCTCCACAACGCCACTTACATAAAGCCATGCATCATACTACTGACTCGTAGCTCAAAGGTAATGTTTGGTTCACACCCGAAAATACCAAGATTCGAATCCTGGGCAAGGCCTGACGTATGGGCAAGTCTTCTTAAATATACTTTCTTCTGTTACGTGGTAGTGCAATGAACCTCCGGGGTTATTTCGAAAAAGTCACCTACACATCACTACATTGGTTATGTTACTACTAAATGACGCTATACTTGTCATAATGCATCACTACTAAATGGCACTACACTTGGCATATATATTTACTTAACGTTACTAAATTGGTCATATAATTACTTTTTAGTGGAGCACTGTAGTAGGCCTATTGACCCAAACTAATTAAAATGGTAATCAAGTATTTAAAATCTTCTCATTAGTCATAAAAATGTATATAACAACTATTACCATTACTTAATGGCACTATTGGTCATAATATAAACAATCAGCAGGGAGGCCTGGCCTCAGGCTAGGCCTCGAGAAAACATTCGAAACAGGTCACAGGAAATCACAAGTTAAAAAAAATCACTATATAGCCGAAATACACACATGAAGAGCAAATTTTTAAGTAAGACAACGTTCCGTCTGCTGTACTGGCGAAGCAGTGTCTCAAAAGTTTTGCTGTTAGCTAAGCACCGTCTCTCCACATCTCTATACATAATGGTACTGCATTACTCTTGGGTCACTTACTCGGATTCATTCGCATCACTTCCTGGGGACACGTCCCCGATTCTAAATTTTTTATCTGGGCACTGTCGTCTACGACCAAAGATGGTCTGCTGGACACAAGTGGTTGTGTAACTCCGTCTTCCCTGCACCCCGTCCCTTTGATCTCTCGTCTGTGGGGAAGAAAAGGGCCCATTACAGCTCACTTCTACCACCCTGCCTTCGGTGTGGGGAAAGAAGTATATTATTCTGGGGAAGCGCAAAAAACCCTAGGGGTCAATGACGACGGGCGAAATAGAGGCAATAAAATTTCGACCCAAGGAAGGAAAGGGCATGTTGAAATTACGTGGATAAAGCCTGCCATCGGTATTGCAGACCCCCCGCCCCCCCCTCCTTTGGGGGCCCGGGGGAAAAATATTACCCCAATTGGGCGATGAACAAATAGAGAACAGAAAGATTTCGTTGGGATTTTTAAACCCTGGAGGGTTAGCCACCCGGGAAAACCCCAAAAAAGGCAGTACGTCATCGGGACTTTTTTTCCAGGGCCTCTTTTTGTGGGCCAGGTGCACCCCACCGTCGACTAACACCCAGGTACCTATTGTGCAGTGTACAGGACTGTGAAAAAAACGCGTCGAAATGTTTCTACCTGGGGGAATTGAAACTGGGCCCTTGTGTGTGAAGCAAACCCAAAGCCACGGGGCACCAAACGGGAATTCCCTGCATAACCGGGCTTTCTAGGGTGTTATCAAATTCACCCGTTTTTAAAAATTATGTTCTGTATTTAATGGAAATATTTTTTTAACAAAACGGGGTAAGAAGTGCCGTTGGGTCGGGTAGATTTTCTTTCCTAAGCCTAGCACAGCAGGCCCTACACCCACCTGAGCAGTAACCGGCTTCCCCCCAAACACCGTAATTTCCGAAAAGGGGGAATATGGAGTGTAAAGGATGTTTTGCTTTTGTGAAGGGGCGGCGAAAAGATAAAACAAGTATCCCGGAAAAAATGGAGAAAAAAATTTTTCCCTATGCTCATGCGAGCGGAACGTTACTACCACCAGGAGGGCAAAAGAAATCACAAACCCTCTTTATCGATATAGAACGCTATATTAAATGTTTCAGTTTTTTTAAGGCGTACTGGAATGGCCCCGTGATCTTCATGAAGTAAGGGGGGGGTTATTTGGGGGTTTAAAGCCTTCAACTGTGCAAGGGTCTCACGTTGCATGTAAACTGCCAATATAGCAAAGATACGAAATACCAAAAAATAATATCTTTTTACTACAAGTACTTAAAAGGTATACAGGTCAGTGACATCAATGTATACTACTATATAAAAACCGTTTGTTATGCTAGAATTGGGGGAAAATTTAAAGCATTTTTGCCCCGGGGATGCGACCCACACCAGCCACTAACACCGGTCCCCCATTTTATGATAAATTAGACCAGTGAAAACTTTGGGTATCTTTGTTGAGGAAACGTTTCGCCACACAGGGGTTTTTCCATCCAACGTAGGAAAAAAATTTTGAAAAACGTGTGGCGAAATTTTCCTCAAAAAAAATACCAAGAGTTCACATGTTTTAAATTTTTAAAAAACATGTCGGTTTTAACGTTCATCTACAAATCCCCTTTTTAAAATGACGGATGCCCCGGGTAGAGGTGTCTTAAGAAAACCCCTAATTTTTTCCCGCCTTAGGAGTTGCGAACTCCAGTTTTGAATGAGTGCGTAGCGATTGAGCTAGGGGAAAATGAAACCTCAGCGTACATACCCCAAAAGATCACCCCTCTCGGTTTTTAAAAACCTTAAAAAGTAATGCTTACGTCTTTTAAAAAAATGCTGAACGTGAAAAATGTTATGGCCCGACCCCTTGGATGAACCCTTCATCTTGACGCATGTAAATGAAGCGTCCAAAGCTGGACGTGAGAAAAACTTAAAAGGGGGAAATTTTTTTAAACAAACTGCTCTCTAAACTGCATAGAAGGGAAAAATTTAAAAAAATCTTAAATTTATCTACTAAAGCTTTATTGTCTCGAACCCCTTTGCGAAGCAAGCATCACTGTCCTGAACCCCAATTGAAAACTTCATTTCTGAACCCCCAAATGAAGCTTCACTGTCCTGAACCCCTTTAAATGAAACTCCATTTTCGAACCCCTAATCAAGCACCCCCGTCCTAACCATAATGAAGCTCCAGGTCCGAACCCCCAACTGAAGCCCCCTCCTGAACCCCTAACTGAAGCTCCCCTCTTTTTAATCCCAACTGAAGCTCCACGTCCTAACCCTTAACTGAAGCTCCCCCTTCCTAACCCCCAACTGAAACCCCCCGTCCTGAACCTTTAACTGAAGCTCCACTTCCTGACCCCCAATGAAGCCCCCCTGTCCTGAACCCCCAATGAAGCTCCCCTGTCCTGAACCCCTAACGAAACCCCCTGCCTAACCCCCCAAAGAAGCCCACCTTTTTGAATCCCCAACTGAAGCTCCCTGTCCTGAAAACCCCCACTGAAACCCCGTCCTGACCCTTAACTAAGTCCACGTCCTGAATCCTAAATGAAGCCCCCCCTTTCCCCCCCTAACTGAAGCCCCCGCCTGAACCCCTAAACTGAAGCTCCCCTGTCCTGAAACCCTTAACTAAACTCCCTGTCCTGAACCCCTAACTAAGCCCCCTGTCCCCGAACCCTTAAAAAGAAACTCCATGTCCCCGAACCCCCAACTGAAGTCCCCTGTCCTGAACCCCCTTTTTTGATGCTCCCCTGTCCTGAACCCCCAAAAGAAGCCCCCCTGTTCTGAACCCTTAACTGAAGCTCCACTGTCCCCGAACCCCAACTGAAGCCCCCCCTCCCCGAACCCTTAAATGAAGCCCACTGTCCTGAAAACCCCAAATGAAGCTCCACTGTCCTGAACCTTAAATGGCTCCCCTGTCCCAAAACCCCCAAATGAATCCACGTCCTGAACCCCTTAAATGAAGCTCACTGTCCCGAACCCCCAAATGAACTCCACTGTCCTGAACCCCAATTTTTTCAATCGTAAAATAACGTTAAACCAAAAAAAAGGCAAAAAAACACCCGGGGAAGGGAGGGTTTTTAAGTTTTGATCCAAAAGGGGAAAAGGGGGGTGGGGGCCAGTTCCTGGACAAGGCTCAACCCGCACCAGGGAACCTCCCTTTTACAGAGGTAAAGGGAGGGGCCCTTATGGTGATGTGCTCTTAATACAAGAATTGAAGCTACCTCCCTTTCCCCCGAATAATGATTGTGGGCCGAATCAGCCAAATTCTGTGTTCCGTTGGAACAGTGGGGGGGGGTTTTTGGGAAAAGTGAGGGGTGTTTGGAAAAAAGTAGGGGGGTTTTGGGAAAAGTGAGGGGTTTGGAACTGTGGGGGTTTTGGAACTGTGAGGGGGGTTGGAACTGTGAGGGTGCTGGAACTGTGGGGGGGTGTTGGGAATGAGGGGTGTTGGAACAGTGGGGGTGTTGGAACATGAGGGGTGTTGCACAGTGAGGGGGGTTGGAACAGTGAGGGGTGTTGGAACAGTGAGGGGGTTTTAACTGTGAGGGGTGTTGAAAATGTAGGGTGTTGAACAGTGAGGGGTGTTGGAACAGTGAGGGGGGTTTTGGGAAAAGTGGACGGGTGTTGGAACAGGGGGTTTGAATGTGAGGGGTGTTGGAAAAAGTGAGGGGGGGTTGGAACAGTGAGGGGTGTTGGGAAAAGTGAGGGGTGTTGGAACAGTGAGGGGGGTTGGAACAGTGGGGGTGTTGGAACAGTGAGGGGTGTTGGGCAGTGAGGGGGTTGGAAAAAGTGAGGGTGTTGAAATGTGGGGGTGTTGGAACATGAGGGGGTTGGAACAGTGAGGGATGTTGGAACAGTGAGGGGTTTGGAACAGTGAGGGGTGTTGGAATGTGAGAGGTGTTGAACTGTGAGGGGGTTGAACTGTGAGGGGTTGGAACAGGAGGGGTGTTTTGGGGCTGAGGGTGTTGGAAAAAGTGAGGGGGTTGGAAATGTGAGGGGGTGTTGAAACGTTAGGGGTGTTGAACTGTGAGGGGTGTTGAACGTGAGGGGTGTTGGACAGGGGGTGTTGGAGCGTGAGGGTGTTGGAACAGGAAAGGTTGGAACTGTGGAAGTGTTGGGAAATGTGAGAAGTGTTGAACTGTGGAAGTGTTGGAACTGTGAGAAGTGGTGAAAAGGGGAGGGGCGTTGGAACAGCGAGGGGTGTTGGAAAAAGGAGGGGGGTTGGAACGTGAAGGGTGTTGAACAGTGAGGGGTTTGAACTTTCAGGGGTTTTTGGAACAGGAGGGGGGTTTGGAAAAAGTGAGGGATGTTTGGGAAAAGTGAGGGGTGTTGGGAAAAGTGAGGGGGTTGGAACTGTGAGGGGGTTTTTAACTGTGAGGGGTGTTGATGGAGGGGTGTTGGAACAGTGGGGCTGTTGGAGCAGTGAGCGGTTTTGGGGAAAAGTGAGAAGTGTTGGAACGTGGAAGTTTGGAACTGTGAGAAAGTGTTGGAACGTAGAAGTTTGGAACTGTGAGAAGTGTTGGAAAAGTGAGAAGTGTTGGAACAGTGAGGGGTGTTAAAAAAGTGAGGGGGTTTGGAACAGGAAGGGTGTTGGAACTGTGAGGGGGGGTTTTGGGAAAGGAGGGGGGTTTTGGAACGGAGAAATGTTGGAAATGAGAAGCGTTTTGGAAAAAGTGAGAAGGTTGGAACAGTGAGGGGGTTTGGAACGTGAGGGGTGTTTGGAAAAGTGAGAAAGTGTTGGAACGTGAATGTGTTGGAACAGTGAGAAATGTTGGAAAGTGAGAAGGTTGGGAAAAGTGAGAAGTGTTGGAACAGTGAGAAGTGTTGGAACATGGAAGTGTTGGAACAGTGGAAAGGGTTTAAAGTGAGAAGTGTTGGAAAAGTGAGAAGTGTTTTTGGAACAGGAGAAGTGTTGGAAAGTGAGAAATGTGGAACAGTGAGAAATGTTGGAACAGTGAGAAATGTTGGAACGTGAGAAGTGTTGGAACATGAGAAGTGTTGGGAAAAGGAGGGGTTTTTGAAAAAAAGGGAGGGGTGTTGGAACTGTGGGGGTGTTGGAAGTGAGGGGTGTTGGGAAATGTGGGGGGGTGTTGGAACTGTGAGGGGTGTTGGGAAAAAGTGAGGGGGGTTGGAAAAGGGGGGTGTTGGGAAAAGTAAAGTATTGGAAAAGTGAGGGGTTTTGGAACTGTGAGGGGGGTTGGAACGTGAGGGGGTTTGGAACAGTGAGGGGGGTTGGGAAAAGTGAGAAGTGTTGGAACAGTGAGGGGTGTTGGAAAAGTGAGGGGTGTTGGAAAATGAGGGGTGTTGGAACTTGAGAAGTGTTGGAACAGTGAGAAGTGTTGGAACAGTTAGGGGTGTTTGGAACAGTGAGGGGGTTGGAAAAAGTGGAAATGTTGGAAACTGTGAGGGGTGTTTGGAACAGGAGGGGTTTTGGAACTTTAGGGGGTTTTTTGGAACTGTGAGGGGTGTTGGGGCAGTGAGGGGGGTTGGAACGGGGGAAGTGTTGGAACAGTGAGGGGTGTTGGAATGTAGGGGTGTTGGAAAAAAGGGGGAGTGTTGAACAGGAGGGGGGTTGAAACAGTGAGGGGTGTTGGAACAGTGAGAAATGTTGGAACGTAGGGGGGTTGAACTGGGGGGTTTGGAACTGGAGGGGGTTGGAACGTGAGGGGTGTTGGAAAAGGAGGGGTGTTGGAACTGTGAGGGGGGTTGGAACAGTGAGAAAGTGTTTTTAAAAGTGAGAAGTGTTGGAACAGGAAAGTGTTGGAACAGTGGAAAGGGGGAAAAGTGAGGGGTTTGGAAACGTGAGGGTGTTGGAACGAGAGAGGGGTTGGAACAATGAGGGGTTTTTGGGAAAAGTGAGGGGTGTTGGAACATGGGGGGTGTTGGAACGTGGGGGTGTGGGAATGGGGAGGGTTGGGAACTTGGGGGTTTGGGGGCTGTGAGGGGGGTTTTAACTGTGGGGGTTTGGAACAGTGGGGGCTTTTGGGAAAAAGAGGGGTGTTGGGGAAAAATGAGGGGTGTTGGAACATGGGGGTGTTGGAACAGTGAGGGGGTTGGAACTGTGGGGGCATTGGGAAAAGTGAGGGGCGTTGGAACTGTGAGGGGCGTTTTGGAAAAGGAGGGGGGGTTGGAACTGTGAGGGAAAGTTGGAAATGTGAGGGGTGTTGGAAATGTGAGGGGTGTTGGAACTGTGAGGGGTGTTGGGAAAAGTGAGGGGTGTTTGGGAAAAGTGAGGGGTGTTGGAGCTGGAGGGGTGTTGGCGTAGGGGTTTGGGGAAATGTGAGAGGTGTTTGGGAAATGGAGGGGTGTTTGGAAAAAGTGAGAATGTTTTAACAGTGAGGGGTGTTGGGGCAGTGAGGGGTGTTGGAACATGAGAGGTTTTGGGAACAGTGGGAGGTTTTTTTGGGAAAGGTGAGGGTGCTGGAAAAAAGGGGAGGGGGGTTGGAACAGTTGAAGGGTGTTGGAACGTGAGGGGTGTTGGAAAGTGAGAGGTTTTTTTAAGAATAGGGGTTTTGGAACCGTGTAGGCGTTGTAACAGTGAGGGGTTTTGGAAGTGAGGGTGTTGGAACAACGGGAGGTGTTTGGAAAAGTAGAGATGTTGGAACAACGGGAGGTTTTAGAACAGTGAGGGGGCGGAAACGTGGGGGTTTTCGAACAGGGGAGGGTTTTTGGGCATGGGAAGGTTTTTGGAACGTGAGAGGCTTTGGAAAGTAGAGGTTTGGGGCGTGAGAGGCTTTGGAAAAAGGAGAGGTGCGAACAGTGGGGGGGTTGGGAAAAGTTTGGAAAATGGGAGGTGACGAAACAGTAAAATAGGGCGATGTTAGAAAAAGCGCAAGTGTTGGAAACGCTGACTATCGGTCAAGGAAAATATAAAAAGTGGGAGCCTTTTTTGTCATCATATTTGTGTGGCCCCCGTCATGAGGGGCCCCCGTCAGTACATCCCCGGCCCCCGTCACAACTGCGGGGGTGCTTAATCTTGTACCAGTGAAAATTTAGTTTTTGTGGTCTCTTGCACAAAGGTCGCCCGGAGACCGTTCATTGTTCCTCGATTCTTGCTGACGTTTACTAGCTTACCCCAGATTGGGTTTTCAAACGTTTTTCACATCACAGATACTTTTTTCCCGCTTACCGAGATCGCATCTTTTTCCCTTAAGAGGGGAGAGAGAAGAGAGAGAGAGAAAAGGGGGAGAGAGAGAAAAGAGGGGAGGAGGGGAGGAGAGATTTCTTATTTATGTTAAGGGGGAGGATAGATCGTTTATTCCCGTCATCTTATCAAGGATATTTGTTTTCAGATTTAGGCTAAACAATAATTAGATTCCCTAGGGTCTAACCCCCTTTTCCTTTTTTTTAGCACTGGTCATTTTCCCCCCGAGGTGGGTGACCTAAAAAAAAAAAAAGGAAATGTCGCTGTCTTGCCCAAAAAAACCGACATCGCATTTTAAGATGACCCCCGGGGTGCACATCCTCCCCCTCGCCTTCCCC
>NC_069454.1:7939773-8078222 GCF_026875155.1 Cherax quadricarinatus | reverse complement strand
GGCCAATTTCCCCTGACCTCCAATTTCCCAAATTTTTTATTATTGGAGCTGTTTTCGTTCCGACACTCTAAACTAAAAAAATATTTCCCTAACACCCCCCTTTTTTTTCTTTCAGTTTCCAACGTCCCCTAGTTTTCCCCTGAATAAGGACTTGAGGATATCCCAAACAGTCCCGGGCCCCAAATACTGACCCAAGGGGTCCCCCTTGTTACATTTGCCCTTTTCTGACACCTCTTATCGGACAATCTTTTTTTTCTTTTTTTCAAAGACTTCTTTGATCCCTTCCCTGTTTTTCCCCCCCTGCTCCCCCCTTTAAGTTTTCGTCTTATCCCCGAGGGGTGTGTCAAATGTTTTCTTGCAGTAAAGAAACAGCAGTCCACCCTTTCCTGTCTCTGTTCCTCATGTTGGTTACTTCGTCTAAGATTTTTAACGGGTTGCGAACAGGTTTTTGCCATTTCTAAACCCGTCTGGTTTTTTTTTTTATGAAATTACTTGTAAAGTAAAAGGGACACAATGCAACAATTTTACATTTATTTACAAACGTTTCTCCCCGGGAGCTTTATCAAGGGGTAATTCTACCAAACTTATTACATAAAATTTACTTTAAGTGCTCCCCTTTCCTGGTTATATTTTCCATTATCTTACATAAATACACATAATGCAATCGGTCTTTTTTTTAATTTTTGTCCCCTTAAACGGTACTATATTTTCCGTATTCGAGATTCTGGCATTTTGTTCCCTACACAAAAAAATTTTGTTTTAACTACAATCGTATAATGTTTTTTGTTTCCTCTCGCAAATCCATGGTGCATTTTTTTCAGATGTGTGTACTCACCTAACTGTGGTTGCAGGGGGATACATTCTACTCCGCCCCTCGCATCTTCACTGGCAGAGAGAAAACCCTTCAACATTAAATGAGCAATCATCAAAACATGTAATAAAAAACTCCATTTCATAAAATATTACATCACAATGGGCATATAACAGCAAGAAGGGTTTCTAAACCCGGCTTTTTCCCCCCGGCCTCGGGCCCTTCCCCCCGTGTTAGGGGAAGGTTATACCACATGCCTTTTAAATCAACCTCTCTCTCAGAACGGGATACGTCCCGTAGTTGACACATTGGAATGTTGAATTAGTAATTGTGAATAACAGTGAAATGGGGTTTGGAAACTTTTTGACTTTAGATTGCAATGCACTTTCATTAGTGATTTTATCATGCGTTGGAAAATGCAAGGGGGAAGATTATGGCTTTCGATCCAGGGGGATAAGCGGTTGTTAGTAAACACTATGCAACAGTAAGCGGGTAGTGGGGATATGTGGGTTATGGATTAGCGGTAGTGGAGGAGTTAGTGGGTAGTGAGGCATATGGGTAGTGGAGAGTATAAATGGGGAGTGGGGGAGAAGTGGGGATGGAGGAGTAAGTGGGGATGAGGAGCATAGTGGGGAGTGAGGGGTAAGTGGGATGGAGGAGTAAGTGAAGATAAGTGGGTATGGGGGGTATATGGGAGTGGAATATAGTGGGTATGGGGGATATATGGGTATGGAGGGGTATAGTGGGTAGTGTGGAGTATATGGGTAGTGGAGGAGTAAGGGGTATGGGGGAGCAACTGGGGATGGGGGACATATGGAGTGGGGGATATATGGGTATGGGGGATATATGGTATGGGGGTATAGGGTATGAGGAGTATATGGTAAGAGATATAGTGGGGAGTGAGGAGTATAGTGGGGAGCGGTGGGGTATAGTGGGGAGTGGGGGAGTAAGTGGGTATGGAGGGGTAAGTGGGGTTGGGGGATAAAATGGGGAGTGGGGAGTATATGGGGAGGGAGAGCATAGTGGGTATGGGGAGTATAGTGGGTAGTGGGGGGCATATGGGAGTGGAGGATAAAAAGGGGGAGTGGGGAGATAGTGGGTATGGGGGTATTTGGGGGTAAGGATATAGTGGGGAGTGGAGGGGTATAGGGGTACGGGGGAATAGTGGGGAGGGGAGGAGTATAGTGGGTAGTGGGGGAGTATAGTGGGTAGTGGAGGAGTATAGTGGGTAGTGAGAGTATAGTGGGTAGTGGAGGATTTATAGTGGGTAGTGGAGGAGTATAGTGGGTAGTGGAGGAGCATAGTGGGTAGTGGAGGAGTATAGTGGGTATGGAGGAGTATAGTGGGTAGTGGAGGAGCATAGTGGTAGTGGAGGAGTATAGTGGGTAGTGGAGGAGCATAGTGGGTAGTGGAGGAGTATAGTGGGTAGTGGAGGAGTATAGTGGGTAGTGGAGGAGTATAGTGGGTAGTGGAGGAGTATAGTGGGTAGTGGAGGAGTATAGTGGGTAGTGGAGGAGCATAGTGGGTAGTGGAGGAGCATAGTGGGTAGTGGAGGAGTATAGTGGGTAGTGGTGGTATAACGGATAGTGGAGGAGTATAGTGGGTACATAAGAACATAAGAAAGGAGGAACACTGCAGGAGGCCTGCTGGCCCATACTAGGCAGGTCCTTTACAATTCATCCCACTAACAAAACATTTGCCCAACCCAATTTTCAATGCCACCCAAGAAATAAGCTCTGATGTGAAAGTCCCACTCAAATCCAACCCCTCCCACTCATGTACTTATCCAACCTAGATTTGAAACTACCCAAAGTCCCAGCCTCAATAACCCAACTAGGTAGACTGTTCCACTCATCAACTACCCTATTTCCAAACCAATACTTTCCTATGTCCTTTCTAAATCTAAACTTATCTAATTTAAATCCATTACTGCGGGTTCTCTCTTGGAGAGACATCCTCAAGGACATAGGAAAGTATTGGTTTGGATATTTCTTGGGTAGCATTGAAAATTGGGTTGGTCAAATGTTTGTTAGTGGGATGAATTGTAAAGGACCTGCCTAGTATGGGCCAACAGGCCTGCTGCAGTGTTCCTCCTTTCTTATGTTCTTATGTTCAAGACCTTATTAATATCCCCTTTATTAATACCTATCTTCCACTTATACACTTCGATCAGGTCTCCCCTCATTCTTCGTCTAACAAGTGAATGTAACTTAAGAGTCTTCAATCTTTCTTCATAAGGAAGATTTCTAATGCTATGTATTAATTTAGTCATCCTACGCTGAATGTTTTCTAACGAATTTATGTCCATTTTGTAATACGGAGACCAGAACTGAGCTGCATAATCTAGGTGAGGCCTTACTAATGATGTATAAAGCTGCAGTATGACCTCTGGACTTCTGTTGCTTACACTTCTTGATATAAATCCCAGTAATCTATTTGCCTTATTACGTACGCTTAGGCATTGGAAATAAATGGTATAAAATACCGACACAATGGCAATATAAACACAAATGCAGTATAATGTGATCCTTTATTGACTACGTTCTGTTTGTGACTTGAAAAAGCCCACTGTGTGGGCGAAACGTAGTCAATAAAGGATCACATTATACTGCATTTGTTTATATTGCCACGCTTAGGCATTGCTGTCTTGGTTTAAGGTTGCTGCTCACCATAACCCCCAAGTCCTTTTCGCAATCTGTATGGCTAAGTTCTACATCATTTAACTTATAAGTACTAGGGTTATGGGCACTCCCAAGCTTCAGAACCTTACATTTATCTACATTGAACTGCATCTGCCACTTTTCTGACCAAGAATAGAGTTTGTTTAAATCCTCCTGAAGTTCCATAACATTTACGTTTGAATCAATTATCCTACCTATCTTTGTGTCATCGGCGAATTTGCTCATATCACTAGTAATTCCCTCATCAAGATCATTGATATATATTATAAACAACAACGGGCCCAAGACTGATCCCTGTGGAACGCCACAGGCCAACAGGCCTGCTGCAGTGTTCCTCCTTTCTTATGTTCTTATGTTCTTATCCCCACTCGGATTTAACCCCATTTATGGACACTCTCTGCTTCCTGTCAGTGAGCCATGACTCGATCCACGAGAGCACTTTTCCCCCAATGCCATGAGCTGCCACTTTCTTTAACAGTCTATGGTGCGGAACTCTATCAAAAGCCTTACTAAAATCTAAGTAAATAATATCAAATTCTTTATCGTGGTCAACAGCCTCAAAAGCTTTAATGAAGAAAGTTAATAAATTAGACAAGACCGGCCTCTTGTGAATCCATGCTGAGTATCATTAATCAAGCTATGCTTATCGAGATGGCTTCTTATAATCTCAGCTATAAATGACTCTAGTAATTTGCCTACAATTGAGGTCAGGCTTATTGGGCGGTAATTTGACGGTAACGACTTGTCCCGTTTTAAAAATAGGAGTTACATTAGCCATCTTCCACATATCAGACACTACACCTGTTTGAAGAGATAAATTAAAAATATTAGTTAATGGTTCACAGAGTTCCATTTCGCATTCCTTAAGAACCCTTGAAAAAACCTCATCAGGACCCGGCGACTTATTTTGCTTCAGTCTGTCTATCTGCTTCACAACCATCTCACTAGTGACTGTGATGTTACATAATTTATCTTCTAGCCCACTGTAAAAATTAATTACTGGAATATTGTTAGTGTCTTCCTGTGTAAAAACTGAGATAAAATAATTATTTAAAATCAAGCACATTTCATTCTCTGTCAGTAAGGTGCCCATAGTTATTTTTAAGGGGACCTATCTTATCTCTAACTTTTGTTCTATAGACGTGTACTTAGCTCAGTGGTGACGTGTACTTAGCTCAGTGGTGACGTGTACTTAGCTCTGTGAAGACCTGTTTGTGTGCTCTCTGTGAATCTGTACCAGGATGCCCTCTCTTGAGCAACTTTACCAGCAGCTGAGAGAAGAGCTCAGAGTTGCTAAGATGGAGATACGGCGATTAACGGAGGAGAACAAGAGGATTCGTAGTAATCCTTCTGTTGTAAGTCCCCAGGTTAAGAGGGGAGCTTGGTCAGAGGCCGGGCAACATGGAACCAAGCTGAAGATCAAGAAAACGGTTGGAGAGGCAGAAACAACGAGAAACCAGAAGACTACCGTGGAAACTTCCAACTCATTCTCGGTGCTACCTGACGAATGTGAGTGTTCTACTGGGAATGCCTCAACGAGCACCAAAGAAGCATTGGCAGACGTGAGTAAGACATCCCTAGAAACCCCAACGAAGACCATCGAGAACGTCTTGACGAATTCTACAAGTGGTGTAATGCTACCTGGCGAATGTGAGTTGACTACTCGGAGCATCACGACGGACGACGCCAAGGAAGGTAAAAACATTGTTGTTGTTGGGGATAGCCAGATTAGGTACATGGATAGGGCATTCTGCTTGAAGGATAAGAGTAGGAGGCAGAGAGTGTGTTTTCCTGGGGCTGGGATGAAGAATATCGTTAGCCGTCTGGATGACATCATGAGAGGTAATGGGAGCAATCCTATTATCTGTCTCAGTGCTGGAGGCAACGATGTTGGCAGACGTAGGAGTGAAGACCTGATTAGCAGGTATAGGTCAGCAATATAGATAATTAGGAGGAAGGGTGGGAAACCTGTCATATGTGGCATTTTGCCAAGGAGAGGAGTTGGAAATGAATGGTTGTCCAGAGCAATTGGTGTCAATTGCTGGCTGGACAAATACTGTAAGGAAAATGCGGTAACATTCATTGACAACTGGGACCTCTTCTATGGCAGAAATGACATGTATGCCAGGGATGGGGTTCACTTATCTAGGTGTGGGGTGGGAGCACTGGCCAACGCAGTGGAGGGAGCTGTTAGGTCTTTAAACTAGGAATATTAGTGGTATGGGTTTTGGCGGGAAAACTGTGAAGTCGCAGGGTAGTAACATGAGTACTAGGAGAACTAGTAATAGGCAAAATGAGGTGGATATTGGAAAGCCAGTGGCACTAATTGACAAGGACAGTAATAGGTTTAGTGGAATAACAGAAAGGAGCAGGAAGGGTAAAGAGAGAGGAGGGTCATTAAAAATTTATTACACAAATAGTCGCAGTGCTAGGAATAAGATGGACGAGTTGAGATTAGTTGCTAGTGCAGGTAACATAGATGTATTTGCCATTACTGAGACGTGGTTTAATTCAAAAAGTCGGGACATGCCTGCAGAATGTCACATTCAGGGTTTTAAATTGTTCCAAGTAGATAGAAGTATCGGGAAGGGGGGTGGGGTGGCATTGTATGTCCGAGATCGCTTGAACTGTTGCATAAAAACGGGTATTAAGTCTGAAGTAACACATACAGAGTCTGTTTGGATAGAATTTTTCAGAGGGCATGAAAAATTAAAATTTTTGGTGTGATATACCGTCCCCCAAATTTAGATAGGGACCAAGGGAGACTACTATGGGAGGAAATTGTTAGGGCCACAAGGCACGATAATGTAGTAATTCTAGGAGACTTTAACTTTAGTCATATTGATTGGAATTTCTTGACTGGGAATTTAGAATCATACGATTTCTTAGAAGTAGTTCAGGATTGTTTTTTGAAGCAGTTTGTGACAGAACCTACAAGGGGAAATAACCTGCTTGACTTAGTTATGGCAAACAATGAGTCCCTTGTTAATAATTTAGAAGTTTCAGAGGAACTGGGTGCTAGCGACCACAAATCAATTACATTTAGAATTGAATGGAAGTATGATAGTAGGGATAACTCAGTAACAGTCCCAGATTTTCGCTTAGCAGATTACGATGGGCTTAGAGAACACTTATCATCTGTTGACTGGGGTAACGAAGAGAGCTATCAATATGACAGTTTTCTGAACACAATACATGCTGCTCAAAGAACGTTTATCCCTTATAAGGAAATTAGATCAAATAGAAATGACCCAAAATGGATGAATAATAGGCTAAAATATCTACTAGGGCATAAGAAAGGAAATTTTTATAGGCGTATCAAAAGAGGCGAGGGTCATCTTATGAATCAGTATATTGACATTAAGAGGGACATTAAAAAGGGGATAAGAAAAGCTAAAAGGGACTATGAAATTAAAGTTGCTAGGGATTCAAAACTAACCCAAAAAGTTTTTCCAGGTATATAGAACAAAATCAGAGATAAGATAGGTCCCCTTAAAAATAACTATGGGCATCTTACTGACAAAGAGAATGAAATGTGCTCGATTTTAAATAATTATTTTCTCTCGTTTTTTTACACAGGAAGACACTAATAATATTCCGGTAATTAATTTTTATAGTGGATCAGAAGAAGATAAATTATGTAACATCACAGTCACTAGTGAAATGGTTGTAAAGCAGATAGACCGACTGAAGCAAAATAAGTCACCGGTCCTGATGAGGTTTTTTTTAAGGGTTCTTAAGGAATGCAAAATGGAAGTCTGTGAACCATTAACTAATATTTTTAATTTATCTCTTCAAACAGGTGTAGTGTCTGATATGTGGAAGATGGCTAATGTAATTCCTATTTTTAAAACAGGGGACAAGTCGTTACCGTCAAATTACCGCCCAATAAGCCTGACCTCAATTGTAGGCAAGTTGCTAGAGTCAATTATAGCTGAGATTATAAGAAGCCATCTCGATAAGCATAGCTTGATTAATGAATACTCAGCATGGATTCACAAGAGGCCGGTCTTGTCTAACTAATTTATTAACTTTCTTCAGTAAGCTTTTGAGGCTTTGACCACGATAAAGAATTTGATATTGTTTACTTAGATTTTAGTAAGGCATTTGATAGAGTTCCGCACCAAAGACTGTTTGAAGAAAGTAGCAGCTCATGGCATTGGGGGAAGGGTGCTCTCGTGGATCGAGTCATGGCTCACAGACAGGAAGCAGAGTGTGTCCATAAATGGGGTTAAATCCGAGTGGGGATCAGTAACAAGTGGCGTTCCACAGGGATCAGTCTTGGGCCCGTTGTTGTTTATAATATATATCAATGATCTTGATGAAGGAATTGCTAGTGATATGAGCAAATTCGCCGATGACACGAAGATAGGTAGGATAATTGATTCAAACGTAGATGTTAGGGAACTTCAGGAGGATTTAGACAAACTCTACTCTTGGTCAGAAAAGTGGCAGATGCAGTTCAATGTAGATAAATGCAAGGTTCTGAAGCTCGGGAGTGTCCATAACCCTAGCACTTATAAGTTAAATAATGTAGAACTTAGCTATACAGATTGCGAAAAGGACTTGGGGGTTATGGTAAGCAGCAACCTTAAACCAAGACAGCAATGATAAATTAGACACATGTGCAACTCTTGGGTATCTTTACTGAGGAAACGTTTCGCCACACAGTGGCTTCATCATTCCATACAAAGGAGAATCTTGAAGAACAGGAGGAGAATGAGGTAATCAGTCCTTGAGTCGATGTGGTCAGTCCATCAATCTTGAATAGAATACGGCATACGTGCTGAGAAGGAGCTTATAAACCGTTGGCAGGAGAGGTGCAGCAGTCATATGACTGCTGGTATAGCGGGTAGTGGAGTATAGTGGGTAGTGGAGTATAGTGGGTATTGGTGGTACAGTGGGTATAGTGGAGGAGTATAGTGGGTAGTGGTGGTATAGTGGAGGAGTATAGTGGGTAGTGGTGGTATAGTGGAGTATAGTGGTAGTGGTGGTATAGTGGAGTATAGTGGGTAGTGGAGTATAGTGGGTAGTGGTGTATAGTGGGTAGTGGTGGTATAGTGGAGGAGTACAGTGGGTAGTTGTGGTATAGTGGATAGTGGTGGTATAGTGGAGTATAGTGGGTAGTGATGGTATAGTGGAGTATAGTGGGTAGTGATGGTATAGTGGAGTTTAGTGGGGAGTGGTGGTAGAGCGGGTAGTGGAGTAGTATAGTGGGTAGTGGTGGTATAGCGGGGAGTGAGTATAGTGGGTAGTGGTAGTATAGTGGGTAGTGGTAGTATAGTGGGTAGTGATGATATAGCGGGTAATGGAGGAGTATAGTGGGTAGTGGTGGTATAGCGAGTATAGTGGGTAGTGGTGGTATAGTGAAGTATAGTGGGTAGTGGTGGTATAGTGAAGTATAGTGGGTAGTGGTGGTATAGCGGGTATAGTGGAGGAGTATAGTGGGTAGTGGTGGTATAGCGGGTAGTGGAGGAGTATAGTGGGTAGTGGCGGTATAGCGGTAGTGGAGGAGTATAGTGGGTATGGTGGTATAGCGGGTTAATGGAGGAGTATAGTGGGGTAGTGGTGGTATAGTGGAGTTATTATAGTAGGTTAGTGGTGGTATAGTGGAGGAGTGTAGTGGGTAGTGGGTGGTATAGCGGTAGTGGAGGATAAATGTGTAGTGGTAGTATAGCGGGTATGGAGTATAGTGGGTATTGGTGGTATAGTGGAGGAGTATAGTGGGTAGTGGTGGTATAGTGGAGGTGTATAGTGGGTTAGTGGTGGTATAGTGGAGGAGTATAGTGGGTAGTCGTTGGTATAGTGGAGTATAGTGGGTAGTGGTGGTATATAGTGGAGTATAGTGGGTAGTGGTGTAATAGTGGAGTATAGTGGGTAGTGGTGGTATAGTGGAGGTGTATAGTGGGTAGTGGTGGTATAGCGGGTATAGTGGAGGAGTATAGTGGGTAGTTGTGGTATAGTGGATAGTGGTGGTATAGTGGAGTATAGTGGATAGTGGTGGTATAGTGGAGTTAGTGGGTAGTGATGGTATAGTGGGTAGTGGTGGTAGAGCGGGTAGTGGAGGAGTATAGTGTTTAGTGTGGTATAGTGGGTATAGTGGATATGTATAGTGAGTAGTAGTAGTATACGGGTAGTGGTGGTATAGGGGTAGTGGAGGAGATATATTGGGTAGTGGTGGTATGGCGGGTTAATTGGAGGAGTATAGCGGGTAGTGGAGGGAGTATGGTGGGTAGTGGTGGTATAAGCGGGTAATGGCAGGAGTATAGCGGGTAGTGGGAGGAGTGTAGTGGGTATTGGTGGTTATAGCGGGTAATGGAGGAGTATAGTGGGAAGTGGTGGTATAGTGGGTAGTGGAGTAGTATAGTGGGTAGTGGTGGTATAGCGGGTAATGGAGGAGTATAGTGGGAAGTGGTGGTATAGCGGGTAATGGAGGAGTATAGTGGGTAGTGGTGGTATAGTGGGTAGTGGTGGTATAGTGGGTAGTGGAGTAGTAATAGTGGGTAGTGGTGGTATAGTGGGTAGTGGAGTAGTATAGTGGGTAGTGGTGGTATAGCGGGTATAGTGAAGTAGTGGTAGTATAATGGGTAGTGGAGGTATAGCAGGTAGTGGAAGTATAGCGGGTAGTGGAGGAGTATAGTGGGTAGTGGTGGTATACCGGGTAGTGGAGGGAGTATCGTGGGTAGTGGTGGGGTATAGCACATGTCGTTGCGTACATTCCCAGATGGAAGTGATAACTTCAGGTAGGATGTACTCCAGACAATTGAAATTTAAGGCATATGCAACAGTTGGGTATCTTTACTGATGGTATAAACCTTGGTAATAAATACCGACAAGTTGGTTTAGAAAGACACGTAAGCAAACACTATAACATATTTATTAGAAAACGTTTCGGTCCTGGGACCTTGATCACTTCTAACATACAGAGGTAGAAAGACATTATATATAGGCGGAGAGTGAGATGTGACGCACGTGACCTGAGGAATGTCATAAGAACATAAGAATGGAGGAACACTGTAGAAGGCCTACTGGCCCATGCGAGGCAGGTCCTTATCAAAACAACCTCTGCCTATGATGAGGACCAGTAGACGATGAAATCATGTGACTCCTGTGTTGTTGGGTTGGTGCTGCTTAAGTATCATGTATGCCAATGTTTTTGAAATTTTGTAGTTTCCAGTGTTGCGTTCTATAGTGTCGGTGACGGTGATTAGTGAGGCTTCTAGGCACCGTCTAATCACCGTCACCGACACTATAGAACGCAACACTGGAAACTACAAAATTTCAAAAACATTGGCATACATGATACTTAAGCAGCACCAACCCAACAACACAGGAGTCACATGATTTCATCGTCTACTGGTCCTCATCATAGGCAGAGGTTGTTTTGATAAGGACCTGCCTCGCATGGGCCAGTAGGCCTTCTACAGTGTTCCTCCATTCTTATGACATTCCTCAGGTCACGTGCGTCACATCTCACTCTCCGCCTATATATAATGTCTTTCTACCTCTGTATGTTAGAAGTGATCAAGGTCCCAGGACCGAAACGTTTTCTAATAAATATGTTATAGTGTTTGCTTACGTGTCTTTCTAAACCATCTTTACTGATGAAACGTGTCTCCTACACAGTAGGCTTCTTCAGTCAAATACAGAGGCAACAGGTGTAGTAGTGAAATAAAGATGTAATCAGTCCATGAACCTTGGAGAAAAAGTATTTGAGGTGGTCAGTCCCTCAGCCTGGAGGAGAATTCAACTCCTATTAAGACAGGCTGGAAAGGTATAGAATTAGGGAGATATGATTGAAGTGTGTAAACAGAAAACAGGAGTAAGTAAAGCAATAAAAGACAGGAATTAGGGAATTATAGTGTAAATGTAAAACAGGAATAAAGGGGGATATAAATAAAGTGTTGAATTTATCAAACCAAACAGGATCGCAGCAGTGGATCCAAATAGAGAAGTTGTAAAGTAAAAGGACACAATGCAACTAATGTGACATTTTTATTGTGCAAACGTTACGCTCTTCCAGGATCTTTATCAAGCTCCTGGAGAAAGGCGATATAGGGAATACGGTTTAGCAGTAGCGTTGTGGATTAGTAAAACAAACTCCGAGTCATTGACCAAGAACTATGGGTAAGCCTTAAATTAGGTGGACCTATGGACCAAGACACCTAATGTCCAATCTAGGACATTTAAAAGAAACGTTTCAGTCTTACATATGTTAGTAACTAAGGAGTATATATATAGCGGTAGGAGGCAAGCTGCGAGAGCAGTTTGATAATACCAACTGTGGTGAGATAGGTCGAGTTTTCAGAAGGTCCTGTTATCATCACGTCCCTAGAGAGCGGTCCTCCAAACTGGACACGATCCTGTTGATCAACAATTTTACATATAGTGTAACTGCTGACTTTTGATGTTTGTTAACTACGGTTTAGGGCAGGCCTCTATACGCTTTCGGCCTTCGTAAAATCTTCCCTGAAAAACGACTAATCCCTGGCCTCATTGGCCTTCATAAGGTGGTCCAGCGTCTTCGCTGTGTTGGACACGTGTTTTCTGTACAAGAGCTACCATATTATTATGTGCGACGTCCTTCCGAACTTCCTACGCTTAGCATTTATCAGGTTAATTTTCATGCCCCAGCTCACATTGTTTCTAGAGCTGAAACTCTTCTTCCAGGCTGAGGGACTGACAAACCTCAAAATTCACTTGAAAGTTGACAGAACACGATCAACATTATCATTACTTCGGCCACTACGGGCTGTCTCCATATTTTTATTCTCATCCTCAGTAATTTGACTGAAAAAAAAAAAAAAACAGTGTAAGGGAAGTTTTCTACAATAAAGATACCAACTGTTGCACGTTTTTAACTCATCAAAGGGCCTCTTCTGCAACATATGAGAATCTTTTTTGAGGAAACGTTTCGCCACACAGTGGCTTCACAGTCCAAACAAATCAGAAAGGATGTAAAGAGGGAGGAAGATTGAGGTAATCAGTCCCATCAGCCCTGGAGTCGATGTGTTCTCCATCAGTCTGTAGAAGAACAGCAAAGGGCCGGAGACTTGGCTTATAACTGTAGTGAGGTGAGGCAATAGCAGAAGGCTGGGGTCATAGTGGTACCATCCTCAAGCGAAGTAGGTCCTTCGTCTTTCCTGATTTGTATGGACTGATGAGTCACTGTGTGGCGAAACGTTTCCTCCTCAATAAAGATTCCCAATGTTGCAGAAGTGTCTCAATCTTCAACTTGTCGGTTTTTTAAAAAAAACCATTTATCACAACTATCAGACACTGCACATCATGGGATTCTTTGTACAAATAATTCTCAGCTTGTCCCAACCTTTCGAACGAAGACCTAACTTCGACTAGTGGAATGGTACCACTAGACCCCGCCTGCCGCCTGCTTCACCTCACCTCACTACATATATACGTCATGTCTACGGCCCTATGCTGTACATCCTATCAAGACTGATGGACTGAACACATCGACTCCAGGCTGAGGGACTGATTACCTCAAACATCTCCTCTCCATCCTCTCCTTACATCCTTCTGATTTGTATTGGACTGATTAAGCCACTGTATGGGCGAAAACGGGGTTCCCAATAAAGATTCCCATATGTTTGAAAGAAGTGTCCTCATTCTTCAACTTGTCGGTTTTCTAACCCATTTATCACAATTTTTCATTCACTGCCATCAAGTCCAGTCTACTACGGTAGAAGATGTGGGGTTGGGATTATTATTTGGAAGTGTAGGTATATTTAATTTCATTAAATAACTTTGATTTTGCTTCTTTTTGAATCGGGAAGTAGCTCAGGGAGAAACATGAACACACAGTTTAGGGCTGTGATAGTTGCAAATTTGCCAGTTACTAATGTAAAGACCATAATTTTTAAAGGGGCGGACCGTGGAAAGTCAGCAGAATGCCGGTCAGATGACCAAAAGCTCCAAAGGCGGGTCATCATCTAAAATCAGCGTCAGGAAATACTTGTCCTGTTTCCTGACAAATCTTACCTACCAACCCGTAAAAAAATGAAATTGTTAATTGTGTGTTTTTAACTATTTTTATTAATTGTTATCAAACTAAGCGCTATTGTTATTCGTAAATGGGAGTCTTCTGGTCGGCTTCAAACTTTAAACACTGGCGGGATTTTCTCAAATGAAGCTTCGAATTGATTTTAGTTTGTGTCTAAATTTTTCTTAATTATTTTATAATATTTTATATTTTATATTGATATATTTTTGCATCATATAATTTTTACTTGAAGCAAGTTATGATATTTCATGTTAGGTTCCTTAAAGTTGAGAGTCTTGTCGTTTGCAATTGTTTTATTACCAGTAAAATAATGGATAAAACCTTGGTAATAAAATACCGACAAGTTGATTTAGAAAAACACGTAAAGCGAACACTAGGACATATTTATTAGAAAACGTTTCGGTCTTGGAACCTTATGTTTAGAAGTGATCATGTCTCAGGACCCGAACGTTTTCTAATATGTCCTAGTGTTTGCTTACGGTGTTTTTTCTAAACCAGTAATAATAATAATATTATTATTATTAAACGACGCTGAAAGGCAAACACCTTTTCCACTTCATATGCTAACAGGTTGTACAAGCATGTGTTAAAGAAATCGAGTGAGGTTCATATCTCAGTTATTCAATATGAATTCACTATTTTGTCTCGGGAATTATGTATACAGAGTGGGTTGAGCAACAGTGAGAATAAACCCACACAGAATTCTATTGCACACACTGGCTTACCGGTGTGGTTGCATCGATTTAAAACAAAAGAACATAGGAAGGGAGGAACACTATGGAAGTCCTATTGGACGCATGCTAGGCAATGTCCTTCACATATCCATCTCACTAACAAATATTTGCCCAACCCATTTTCATTTTTCAACGCTACCCCAAGCAATAAACTTTGGTAAATCGTATTTACTACTCGTGTTTAAGTCCCAATCAAATCCAACAAATCTCACTTCATGTATTTATCCAAACAAATTTGAAACCTGTTGTCGCATCTGTGAAACCTGTTTGTTGCTCTGTGAAGACAGATTGCTCTGTGAAGAAAGACCTGTTTGTTGTGCTCTCTGTGAATCTGAACCAGGATGCCCTTCTCTGAAAGCAGCTTTTACCAGCCCTGAGAGAAGAACTCAGAGTTCCTAAAAACTGGAGATACGGCCGATCACGGAGGAGAACAAGAAGGAATCGTAGTAACCCACGCTGTTGTGAGTCCCCCAGGTTAAGAAGGGAGCTTGGTCAGTGTCCCGGGGGCAAACATGGAACCAATCTGAAGATTAAGAAAACGGTTTGGGAGCAAAACACGAGAAACCAGAAACTGCCGTGGAAACTTCCAACTCATTCTCGGTGCTACCTGACGAATGTGAGTGATCTACTGGAATTGCCCACACGAGCAACCAAGGAACATTGTGCAGACGGGAGTGATACAATCCCTAGAAAACCCCAACGAAGACCATCGAGAAACGTTTCATGAACAATTCTAACAAGTGGTGTAAATGCACCTGGCGAATGTGAGTCGACTACCTCAGAGCATCACTACGGAAGACGCCAAGAAGGTAAACACATTGTTGTTTGGCTGTTGGGGATAGCCAGAATAGGTCATGGATAGGCATTCTGTTTGAAGGATAGGAGTAGGCGGCAGAGAGTAATGTTTTCCCGGGGCGGGATGAAGGATTATGTTAGCCTCTGGATGGATAATCATAGAGGTAATGGGATCAATCCTATTATCTGTCTCAGTGCAGAGGCAACGATGTTGGCAGACGTAGGAGTGAGGACCTGAAATTAGAAGAATCGGTCAAGAGCAATTAGATATAATTAAAGAAGGGTGGCAAACCTGTCATAATGTGGCATTTTGCCAAGGAGAGGAGATGGAAAATGAATGGTTGTCCAGGCAATTGGTGTCAATTGCTGGCCTGGACAAATACTTAAGGAAAATGGCGGTAACATTCATTGACAACGGACCCCTTCAAGGGCAGAAATGACATGTATGCACGGGATGGGGGTTCACTTGGTCTAGTGTGGTGTGGGAGCACTGGCCAATGCAGGGAGGGAGCTGTAAGTCTTTAAACTAGGAATAGTTAAGTGGTATGGTTTTGGCGGAAAAACTGTGTGAATACCGCATGGTAGTAACATGGATACTAGGAGAACTATACTAGGTCAAAATGAGGAGGATATTGGAAAGCCAGTGCACTAATTGACAATGACAGTAATAGGTTTAGTGGAATACAGAAAGGAAGCAGGAAGGGTAAAGAGATAGGAAGGGTCATAAATAATTATTACACAAATAGTCGAAATTGCTAGGAATAAGATGGACGAGTTGGAGACTAGTTGCTAGTGCAGGTAACAAGATGTATTTGCCATTACTGAACGTGGTTTAATTCAAAAAGTCGGGACATGCCTGCCAGAATGTCAAAATTCAGGGTTCATAAATTGTTCCAAGTAGATAGAGAAGTATCGGGAAGGGGGGTGGGGTGGCATTGTATGTCCGAGATCGCTTGAACTGTGCATAAAAAACAGGTATTAATCTGAAGTAACGCATACAGAGTCCTGGTTTGGATAGAATTTTCAGAGGGGCATGAAAAATTAATTTTAGGTGTGATATACCGTCCCCCAAATTTAGATAGGGACCAGGGAGCCTACTAGGGAGGAAATTGTTAGGGCCACAAGGCTCGATAATGTAGTAATTTCTAGGAGACTTTAACTTTAGTCATATTGATTGGAATTTCTAAACTGGGAATTTTAGAATCATACGATTTTCTAGAGTGTTCAGGATTGTTTTTTGAAGCAATTTGGTGACAAACCTACTCAAGGGTAATACCAGCTTGACTTATTTCTGGCAAACAATGAATCCCTTGTTAATAATTTAGAAGTTATCAGAGGAACTGGGGTGCCAGCGACCACAATTCAATTACATGAAGAATTGAATGGAAAGTATGATAGTAGGATAACTCAGGAACAGTCCCCAGAATTTCGCTTAGCAGATTACGATGGGCTTAGAAACACTTATCATCTTTTGACTGGGGTAACGAAGAGAGCTATCAATATTACAGTTTTCTGAACACAATACATGCTGCTCAAAGAACGAATTATTCCTTCTAAGGAAAATTAGATCACATAGAAATGACCCAAAAATGATTGAATAATATGCTGAAATATCTACTATGGCATAAGAATGGAAATTTATTAGGCGTATCAAAAGAGGCGAGGTGTCATCTTAAAATCAGTATATTTTGACATTAAGAGGGACATTAAAAAGGATAAGAAAAGCTAAAAAGGGACTTAATGGAAATTAAAGTTGCTAGGGGATTCTAGAAACTAACCCAACAAAGTTTTTTCCAGGTCTATTGAACAAAAAGTCAGAGATAAATAGGTCCCCCTAAAAATAACTATGGGCATCTTACTGACAAAGAGAATGAAATGTGCTCGATTTGTAAATAATTATTTCTCTCGGTTTTTACACAGGAAGACACTAATAATATTCCGGTAATTAATTTTTATAGTGGATCAGAAGAAGATAAATTATGTAAACATCACAGTCAGACCAGTGGAAATGGTTGTGAAGCCAGATAGACAGACTGAGCAAAATAAGTCACACGGGTCCTGATGAGGTTTTTCCAAGGGTTATCTAAAGGAAAGCAAAATGGGGGGGGGGGGGGGGGGGGGGGGGGGGGGGGGGGGGGGGGGGGGGGGGGGGGAAGTCTGTGAACCATTAACTAATATTTTTAATTTATCGCTTCAAACAGGTCATGTCTGATATGGTGGAAAAGATGGCTAATGTAATTTCCTATTTTTAAAACAAGGGTACAAGTCGTTACCGTCAAATTACCGCCCAATAACCTGAACCTCAATGTAGGCAAAGTACTAGAGTCAATTATAGCTGAGATTATAAGAAGCATCTCGATAAGCATGCTTGATTAATGATACTCAGCATGTATTCCACAAGAGCCGGTCTTGTCTAACTAAATTTATTGACTTTCTTCTCTAGTAAAGCTTTAGAGGCTGTTGACCACGATAAAGACTTTTGAATTATTTACTTAGATTTTAGTAAGGCATTTGATAGAGTTCCCACCAAAGACTGTTGAAGAAAGTAGCAAAGCCCTCATGGCATTGGAGGAAAGGTCTCTCGTGGATCGAATCATGGCTCCACAACAGGAATCCCAAGAGTGTCCAAAAAATGGGGTTAAATCCCCTCCGAGTGGGGATCAGTAACAAGTGGGCGTTCCACAGGGATCACGTCTTGGCCCGTTGTTTGTTTAAAATATAACAATGATCTATGAAGAAGGAAATTACTATGTTATTGAGCAAATCGCCCTTACAACAAGATAGGTAGATAATTTGATTCAAAACGTAGATGTTAGGGGAACTTCAGGAGGATTTAGACAAACCCTAACTCTTGGCAGAAAAGTGCAGATTCAGATTCAAATGTAGATAAATGCAAGGTTCTGAAGCTCGAGTGTCCATAAAAACCCTAGCACTTATAAGATAAATAATGTAGAACCATACAGATTGCGAAAAGACATGGGGTTATGGTAAGCAGGCAACTTAAAGCATGACAGCAATGCCTAAGCGTAACGTAATAAGGCAAATAGATTTACGGGATTTATATCAAGAAGTTAAGCAACAGAAGTCCATAGGTCATACTGCAGCTTTATACATCATTAGTAAGGCCTCCTCACCTAGATTTGCAGTTCCAATCTGTCTCCATATTACATAATGGGGACATAATTCGTTAGAAAACATTCAGCGTAGGTGACTAAATTAATAACATAGCATTAGAAATCCCTTCCATATGAAGAGAAAAGATTGAAGACGCTTAATTACATTCACTTTGTTAGACGGAAGAATGAGGGGAGACCCTATCGAAGTGTATAAGTGGAATATAGTTTAATAAAGGGGATATTAACAATTCTTGAGAATATCTCTCTCCAAGAGGAACCGCAGTAATGGATTTAAATTAGATAAGTTTAATTTAGAAAGACAAAGGAAAGTATTGGTTTGGAAATAGGGTAGTAGATGAGTGGAACAGTCTTACCAAGTTTGGGTTATTGAGGCTAGGACTTTTGGAAGTTTTTCAAATTTAAGGTTGGAAAATACATGAGTGGGGATGGATTGATTTGAGTGGGACTTTTTTCACATCAGAGCTTATTTCTTGGGTTGCATTGAAAAATGGGTATGTCAAATGTTTTGTTAGTGGGATGAATTGTAAAAGGACCTCCTAAGTATGGGCCAACAGCCTGCTGCAGTGTTCCTCCTTTCTTAATGTTCTTTATGTCTTATGTTTACTTCAATCCACCCTACTAGGCAGACTGTTCCACTTCAAACAACTACCCCTATTTCCAAACAAATACTTTCCTATATCCTTTCTAAATCTAAACTTTCTAATTTGAATCCATTATTGCGGTGTTGTTCCTCTCTTATTAACACATCGGCCGTCTCACACACAAGGCAGGGTGGACCGAAAAAGAAAAACTTTCACCATCATTCGCTCCATCAACTGTCTTCCAGAGGCGCGCTTGCTACTACAGTTAAACTGCAACATTAACACCCCATCCTTCAGAGTGCCAGACACTGTACTTCCCATCTCCGCGACTCAGTCCGGTCTGCCGTTTTCCCTGAACCCCTTCAAAATGTTACCTTGCTCACACTCCAACAGCGGCATCAAGTCCTAAAAAATCATTTAGCCTCCATATGCTAACACGCTCATGCATGCTTGCTGGAAGTCCCAAGCCCCTCTCACAAAAAAACCTTACCCCCTTCCTCCTACCTGTCCTAGGCCGACCTCTACCCCGCCTTCCATCCAGTAAGATTTAAACGCCTCTCGAAGTCATTCTGTTTTGCTTCCATCCTCTCTACATTTCCGAACCACCCTCACCAACGCCCTCCCTCAGCCCTTGGATAATATTTTGGTAATCCCACACCTAATTTCCAAACCTATAAATTTTCTGCATTATATTCACAACCACACATTGCCCTCCAGCAATGACCTCTCCACTGCCTCCATTGGCCTTCTTGTTGCAACACATTCACCACCATGCTTCCACACCCCCATATAAGACATTGGTACAACTATACCCCTCATACATTACCCCTCTTTGCTTCCATGGACAAAGTTCTTTGTCTCCACAGACTCCGTAGTGCAACCACTCACTATTTCCTTCCCCTCGTCAATTCTATGAATTCACCTCATCTTTCATAGACCCAATCTCTGACAAGTCCACTCTAAGGTATCTAATACATTCACCTCCCTCCATAACAAATCCATCCACCTCCAATCTGATATTCAATCTCTTTCGTTACCTAATTTTTTGTGTCCTCAACACCTTACTTTTTCCTACATTCACTTTAATTTTTCTTCTCTTACATACCCTACCATACTCTCCACCAACCTTTGCAACTTCTCTTCAGACTCAAAATCTCAGTGTCATCAGCAAAGAGCAACTTGTGTTAGATTTTTTATGCTTTTAACCCCACACCTCCTTGCCAAGACCCCCCTCGCATTTACTTCTCTTACAACCCCATCTATAAATTATTGAAACAACCATGGTGGACATCACACATCCTTGTCCTAAAGGCCTACTTTTACTGGGAAATAATCCTTTCCTACATACTTCTAACCTGTACCTCACTATCTCTCGTAAAAACCCTTCACTGCTTTCCCGTAACCTACCTCCAATTCCATACATCTTGCAACATCTGCCACATGCCCCCCCTATCTGTCCCTGTCAAACGCCTTTTCCAAATCCCCCAAATTTAAATGCCACAAAAATCCATTACCCCTTACTATAACTGTTCACTCTATGTTTCACACACTGAAACACCTGTCTTCACACACCCCCCTACTTGCTAAAGCCTCGTTGGGTTTCATCGGCTATCCTACTCTCCGTCTTATCTTAATTCCTTTCACAGTAATATAACTACCATACACTTAACCAGTTACACTCAATAGACTTATTCCCCCTATAATTTTTGCACTCTTTGTCCCCTTGCACTTTATAACAAAAAGAGACTAGCATGCTCTCTGCCAATCCCTAGTACCTTAACCCCTTCCTTCCATACATTATTAATATCCCCTTTGTTAATACCCATCTTCCACTTATAATACACTTCGATATCATGTCTCCCCTCATTCTTCGTCCTACAAGTGAAAACTTTAAGGGACTTCAATCCCTTTCTTCATACTGAAGATTTCTAATGCTAATGTATTAATTTTGTCCATTCTTCGCTGAATGTTTTCTAACGAATTTATCTCCATTCCTGTAATATTGGAGACCAGAACTAGCTGCATCTAGGTGAGGCTTCCTAAATGATACATAAAGCTGGTAGAATCACCGTTGGACCTTCTGTTGTATACACTTCTTTGAATATAAATCCTAGGAATCTATTTGCCTTATTAACGTACGCATTGCCTATACCGTGGCTGTACCCAGCTTAACAAATTTTGATTTACTGTCAACCAAATTGTGGTTTTGCATACCCTTGCGGGTACGATTTTAGGGATACTATTTATAATGTGGTGACAACGCAACTGCAGCAGACTATCGCATGCTTGCCCATTTACGGAACTTCAATTTACTAGACGCTTGTCAGAAGAATACAAAGTATCTCAACAAAAAAACCCACCAGAATTTTTATATAAAAAAGTAGTTTGAGCAACAGCAAGTTTGGGCTACTCACAGAATACTTTTGTTCACTTTGTGGCTGAGAGGGGACAGGTCTAGTCTTGCAAGGACGACTGGTAGGGACCCACTGAGTATATTTATTTTTTTGTGTATGCACTGAGAACAGTAGTGCATATAGTGGAGGAGTGTACATCAACATGCAGATTTTATTTAATCACTATATAAGGGACTAAAGTACTCTAAACTGATGATGTACAGGTGATATGCAGCCTTAATGTTGTCAATATGCAGCCTTAATGTTGTCAGTAGGTTAAAAAACAAATAAACCAACGACGTTTGGTCCTAACGTGATTAAAACGATTTATCATAGATCTGACTGCGTCGTATTTAGAGCGAAACGACACCTGACAAAATGCTCGCTCTACTCCGTGTTAATTTATGATGTTAAAAAAACCTGTCGACTACACAAATGGTCATGCATTTTACACTTAGTTCGTCGGCTACTCACCATTCGCGATACATCTTTTTCATTTTTCCAATATGGAGACATTTCGTTATGCTGAAGAACTGGTAACACGACGGAAAAAAAATGTTATTTATATTTCCCTCTCCCCCCTCTCCCCAAAAAAGGAACCAAGTTCAGATTTGGGAAACGTTATAAATAAAAACGTTCCACCTGAAGAAGATACCGAGAGAGAAGGAAGGGTCAGCTGTGACTGCCTTCATCACAACTTCCAACACTTGTTCAAAAATGAAGTTTTTAATTATTCAAGCCTCTGGCAATATGCACACTAGCGATCCTTCAGGTGTTCCTCACAGACTGACTCGCCGGGGGGGCCCCCCCCCCGCCCAAGGGCACCCAGAGTTCCTGTCAAGACTACGCTCCTCACCAACTACGACGCGCCGGGGCTCCGCCATAGGACTATATAAGCCCCAGGGCAGTTGACTTAACGTTAACCCCTGTACCCAACCACGACACTCCTCCGGGAGCCTGTGACGGGTCACCACGAAATTAAGATCCGTACTGGGAGTCTGCTTCCAGAGTATCTTATATATTCGTATTTGTATTGACTTAAAATTCTGTTGTACGGGTAAAATATTATCTTTAATCAAACTTCCTAAAACTGCATTGTCATTATCACGGGGAGCGCTAAACCTGTAGGATTATACAGCGCATGTGCGGGGGGGGGGATGGAAGGTATTCAGGCTCAATTCAGGGAACAGGAGCGCAGATCGAATTCCCTAGATCAAAAGCCCCTCACCAGCGTCAAGGAACCTCCCTTGAGGGGTTTGTGTCTTGTTATATAGTATTTCGATGTACATGTTTCATTTAGTGACATGCGTCATAATTCTTGAATAAATTCTTGAAAAAAAGTAGCAAAGTGTGCGGAGTCATTGGCGCTGTGTCATGGGTCATAGTGTAACTCGTACCCAGTGCTCGCCACACTTGGTTTCTCTCAGACTTGTCCTCCTTGAGGGCAGGCTACATCATCCAAGATTATATAACGTCTCGGTGCAACCAGATCTTCACAACGGAGGATCCGGGTTCAAATCCTGGGATGGAGACGCCTGCATGTTCCTTACACCTATTCACCCAGCAGTAAATAAGTGACTGGATGTTAATCGATTGTTTTAAGTGGCAGTTTGGAGGGTGGCAGTAAACCATAGAAAGGGTTGGGCCTTATAATGACCTGTGGTAGGATAACAGCTTTCAGTCTGTAAAGTTTAGAACAAACGTTTAATGAGCGTGTGACTTCCAACTAAAAAACGTCGTTTCTGGGGTATTTTTTATCATCATCTATCCCATTCATGAGGGAAACACTAAAATAGTTGGTCATACATTGCCTAGGGAATGTGAAACGAACAGATTCGTTCCAAGAGGAAAACAGCTCCAGTTCCTTGCACGAAGAGCTCTTTCTCGTCATTAAGGCACAACCCTCGAAGGGTCTTCAACCTCTACGACTGGTCGAAATAACACCGTCAGAAAATTAGTGTGGATTCATGAATAAAATTATTATATATTGCATACGGAGAGTGATTTCATGCTTGAGCAAGCATAACTAAAGTAGTAACAGCTTTCTTGTAATATAAATAATTTTCAATAGATGGATGCGCCGATTGAAATTGTGACAGTCTTCTTGAACAGGCTTAAGGTTCCTTAATGCAGCTTCATCACACTTCAGTTAAAATTCTGTAGTAACTTAGTGGATGCCTCACAGCGCCTCACAAACGCCACTTACATAAAGCCATGCATCTTACTACTGACTCGTGCTCAAAGGTAATGTTTGGTTCACCCCCGAAAATACCAAGATTCGAATCCTGGGCAAGGCCTGACGTATGGGCAAGTCTTCTTAATATTTCTTTCTTTTTGTTACGTGGTAGTGCAATGAACCTCCCGGGGGGTTTTTTCGAAAAAGTCACCTACACATCACTACATTGGTTATGTTACTACTAATGACGCTATACTTGTCATAATGCATCACTACTAAATGGCAATTTCACTTGGCATTTTATATTTACTTAACGTTTTCTAAATTGGTCATATAATTACTTTTTAGTGGGCACTGTAGTAGGCCCATTGACCCAAAATAATTTAAAATGGTAATCAAGTATTTAAAATCTTCTCATTAGTCATTAAAAAATGTATATAACAACTATTACCATTACTTAATGGCACTATTGGTCATAATATAAACAATCAGCAGGGAGGCCTGGCCTCAGGCTAGGCCTCGAGAAAACATTCGAAACAGGTCACAGGAAATCACAAGTTAAAAAAAATCACTATATAGCCGAAATACACACATGAAGAGCAAATTTTTAAGTAAGACAACGTTCCGTCTGCTGTACTGGCGAAGCAGTGTCTCAAAAGTTTTGCTGTTAGCTAAGCACCGTCTCTCCACATCTCTATACATAATGGTACTGCATTACTCTTGGGTCACTATACCTCGGTATTCATTCTGCATCACTTCCTGGGGGACACTGTCACCGACTTCTAAATTATTTATCTTGGGCACTGTCGTCTACGGACCAAAGATGGTCTGCTGGACACAAGTGTGTGTGTAAACTCCGTCTTCCCTGCACTCCGTCCCGTTGACTCTCTCGTCTTGTTGGGGAAGTAAACGGCCACTTACAGCTCACTCCGTATCCAGTCCTGCCTCTCGGTGTAAGAACATAAGAACATAAGAACGAAGGAACACTGCAGAAGGCCTACTGGCCCATGCGAGGCAGGTCCAAGTCTCCTACCGGCTTAAGCCAATGCACCCAACCTAGTCAGGTCAGGTCACATTGACTTAAGGGAGGAACACGGCAACCGACCTGGTAGCACAAGCTATCAGGTCTAACTCACACCCACCCACATCCACTCATGTATTTATCCAACCTATTTTTAAAGCTACACAACGTTCTGGCCTCTATAACGGTACTTGGGGAGTTTGTTCCACTCATCCACAACTCTATTACCAAACCAGTACTTTCCTATATCCTTCCTGAATCTGAATTTTTCCAACTTAAAACCATTGCTGCGAGTCCTGTCTAGGCTAGATATTTTCAGCACACTATTTACATCCCCTTTATTTATTCCTGTCTTCCATTTATACACCTCAATCATATCCCCCCTAATTCTACGTCTTTCTAGAGAGTGCAGATTCAGGGCCCTTAGTCTATCCTCATAGGGAAGGTTTCTGATACATGGGATCAACTTTGTCATCCTCCTTTGTACATTTTCCAGAGAATTTATATCCATTCTGTAATAAGGTGACCAAAACTGTGCAGCATAATCTAAATGAGGCCTAACCAAGGATGTATAGAGTTGAAGAACAACCTGAGGACTCCTATTATTTATGCTTCTTGATATGAAGCCAAGGATTCTATTAGCTTTATTGCGAACACTTATGCACTGTTGTCTTGGTTTCAGATTACTGCTAACCAGAACTCCTAAATCTTTTTCGCAATCCGTAATATTAAGATCTACATTATTTAGTTTATATGTGGCATGATTATTGTCCTGTCCAACATTTAGAACTTTGCATTTGTCTATATTAAACTGCATCTGCCACTTCTCCGACCACTGCCCTCAGTCTATTCAAATCTTCCTGGAGTGCTCGAATGTCCTCGTCAGAATGAATTCGACGGCCTATTTTGGTGTCATCGGCAAACTTGCCGATGTCGCTCTTTATGCCCTCATTTATGTCGTTTATGTAGATGTGAACAGCAGGGGGCCCAACACTGACCCCTGTGGAACACCGCTCGTGACACTTCCCCACTCTGATTTCTCCCCATTATGCAAACTCTCTGCTGCCCATTTGTCAACCATGCCTCTATCCAGGAAAAAATTTCTCCTCCTATTCCATGTGCTTTAATTTTCCTCAATAGTCTCTGATGTGGGACCCTGTCAAAAGCCTTACTGAAGTCCATATACACAATATCATATTCATTACCATGATCTACCTCCTCAAATACCTTAGTGAAAAAAGTTAATAAATTCGTAAGGCAGGAACGCCCCTTTGTAAAACCATGCTGAGTTTTCGTTGATTAATTTATGCTTTTCAAGGTGGCTACGAACTGCCTGGGCAATTATTGATTCCAAAATTTTCCCACATGGAGGTTAGGCTTATTGGTCTATAGTTCGAAGCTAAGGACCTGTCACCTGTTTTGAAAATAGGTATCACATTTGCCATTTTCCACTTACTGGCACCATGCCAGTTTGTAGTGATATGTTGAAAAGATTAGAAAAGGGTGTGCTAAGCTCCTCTTTACATTCCTTTAGAACCCTTGCATACAGTTCATCAGGGCCCTGGGATTTGTTGGGTTTTAAATTTATCTTTTTTGCCTAAGGACCATGTCACTTGTGACCCTAATAGTACACAGTTTATTATCGTCCTGTTCTAACATAATTTATCATTACGGGAATATCGCTGGTATCCTCCTGTGAAAAAACTGAAGGAATATGTGTTAAAAATTCTACACATTTCCTTATCACTGTCATGAGCTGACCCGGGGAAAACTTTTGAGTGGCCTATCTTGTCCCTGATCTTACTTCTGTATACCTGAAAGAATCCTTTTTGGGTTAGTCTTCGATTCTCTTGCAACTTTAACCTCATAATCTCTTTTTTGCTTTTCTAATTTCCCTTTTTTATTTCTCTCTTTAACTGAATATTTTCGTTTTTCCTCAATTCCCCCCTCTCCTCTTTTGATTTGCCTAATATGCCTCTCTTTTGACCAATCAGATATTTTAATCTATTGTTCATCCATTTAGGATCCTTTATGTTTGATCGATTTCCCTATTTGGAACATAATTTGACTGAGCACTAGAACTATGCCCTGGAAAGCATCATATCGGCAACCATCACCACCTACCGACCCTTAGTCGGTCATTCCAGTTCAGCCCACCTAAGTAATTTTTTCAGTCCTATGAAATCAGCCAAGCGAAAGTCAGGGACGGAGACTTGATTGCCATTATTAGGGGAATTCCATGATAATTAAAACTGAGTGATTTGTGATCACTTTCCCCAAGCTCATCATTAACCTCAAAAATTATTAATTAGTTTTTTCCCTACTGGCAAGAACCAAGTCAAGGAGTTTATTTCCCCTAGTTGGCTCTGTCACAAACTGTTTTAAAAAACAATCCTGGATCGTATCAAAAAAGTCACCTGACTCTAAATTTCCTGTCAAATTGCTCCAGTCAATCTTTTCTATAGTTGAAATCCCCCCATTACACAACATTTTCGTATGTAGATGCCTTACAAATTTTTCGTCCCATAGAAGTTTTACTGCACTCCCTATAAAAGATTTGGGGCCCTGTAAATCCCCACCCAAAATTAGTTTTTCTTCGGCCCTCGAGAAGCTGTAACCAAACAGATTCAGTGGCTGACGCTTCTAATTTAATATCTTGTCTAACACAACAATTTAAATTGTCTCTGACATACATCGCTACTCCACCACCTTTCCTGTTGACCCTGTCAGTGTGGAATAATTTATAGCCTTGTATGTGACATTCAGAGGGCATTTTCTCTATCTTTCAGATTGAGCCAGGCCCTCTGTTATAGCAATAATATCTATGTCTCCTCCCACTTGCAATTAATCTTAGCTCATCTATCTTATTTCTTACACTCCTGCTTTTAGTATAGAAAACCTTAAGGGAGCTAGTCCCTTGCTGCCCTTTTGCTGTCCCCCTTTTTTGCTGACCTGATCTATTGTCTTTATTTATAACTTCATGCTGAATGCCTTTTAAAACATTTACTGTTTCCAACCCAAGTGTTGCAACCTGCTTGTTTCCCCACACAAGCCCATACCTCTATCTTCCATCAGTTTAAAATCATAGGCATTTCACCAATGGCCTTCTCATCGAGTCTGCAAGTTCTACCACCCCAGCCCCAGAGAGAGTACCCCATCCCTTGCATACATATCATGTTTGCCATAAAATTTTGTTCCAGTTGTCAATGAATGGGATTGCATGTTCCTTGCAGTATCTTCTAGCCACAATTTAAAACCAAAATTGCCCTAGACAACCATTCATTTCCTACTCCCTTCTGGGCAAGATGCTACATATGATTGGATCCCTCCCTTAGACTTAATGAAATCTATAGCTGACCTGTACTTATCTAGCAGCTCTTCTCTCCAAACCCTTCCCAATATCTTTTCCCACCAGCACTGAGACAGATAATGGGCTTTGCTCCCATTCCCTGACATAAATATTATCCAGCCTGTTGACAATGTCCCCAACACCAGCTCCAGGGAAGCACACTCAAATCTCCATTTTCCCTTATTCCTATTACAAAAAGCACGGTCAATGTATCTTACCTGAGAGTCACCAACCACAAGAATGGCTTACCTCCATTAGCAGGGGCAGTAGTACCCTTACCTTCACTGGCCACTGAAGTACATTCATCCTGAAGAACAGAGAAAGCGATTTCCTACCTTCAGATCTTCACTCTTAACTTTCCTTACTCTGATGCGCCTTCCATTACTGTGAACTACTCGCCACTTGTAGCAGGTGCTGGCTGCACCTCACTGCTGGTAGCCGTTGCTGCCACCCCCCCAAACTACACCCCTCCTCACAGCGAGAGACAGACTGCACCTCGCTGCTAGAAGCCTCATTCCCCACAACTCCAGCCACCTCACACTCTCTCCCAGACCCATTGAGGTGGACCTTCAGCCTCCTAATCTCCTCCTGGAGAAGCAAGACCTCCTCCTTCAACTCTCCAACCCCAATTTTTAAAACACTGCAGAAGCAAGCCATGCTTTGTAACCGTCCACACTAATCCCCAAGGCAGCTCAGGGTCTGTGACCTCACGTGACGACTGACCACTGAGTACGGGAAAGAAGTATATTATTCATGGGGAAGCGCTAAACCCGTAGTGGTCATATGACGACTGGCGAAACTAGAGGCAATCAAATTCGATCCAAGGAAGGAAAGGGCATGTTGAATTACGTGGATCAAGAGCCTGCTTCATCGGTATTGCAGACCCCCCGACCCCCCTCCTTTGAGGGGTCCGGGGAAGAAATATTACCCCAAGTTGGGCGATGAACGAATAGAGAACAGATAAGATTTCGTTCGGATTTTTAACCCTGGAGGGTTAGCCACCCAGGATAACCCAAGAAAGGCAGTACGTCATCGAGGACTCTTATTTCCACGGGTCCTCAATTTTGTCGGCCAGGATGCGACCCACACCAGTCGACTAACACCCAGGTACCTATTGCTGCTAGGTGAACAGGACATGTGTAAGGAAACGCGTCGAAATGTTTCTACTCTGCCGGGAATTGAAACTGGGCCCTCTGTGTGTGAAGCAAAAGCCAAGCCACAGGGTCACCGAACAGGAAGTTCCCTGCATAACCAGGGCTTTCTATGGATGTTATCAAATATCATCCAGTCTTGTAAAATTATGTTCTGTATTTAATGGAAATATTTTTTTTAACAGAAACGGGAGTAAGAAGTGCTCGATTAGGTCGGGTAGATTTTCTTTCCTAAGCTCTAGCACAGCAGGGCACCTACACCCCACCTGAGCCAGTAACCGGCTTCCCGCCAACACCGTAGAATATCCGTAAAGGGGAATATGGAGATGGTAAAGGATGCTCTAGCATTTGATGAACGCGGCTGGCAGAATAAGATAAGAACAAGTATCCCGGAAAATGGAGAAAAAAATTGTTACCTATGCTCATGCGAGCGGAACGTCTGACTACCACCACGGACGGCGCAGAAATCACAAATCCACTCTTTATCGATCATAGAAACGCTATATATAAATGTTTCAGTTTGTTTAAGGCGTACTGGGAATGGATCCCGTGATCTTCATGAAAGTAGAGGGCGGGTTAGTTGGGGTTTAAAGCCTATCAACTGTGCAAGGGTCATCACGATTGCATGTCACCTGCACATCACTAGTCAAAGATACTGTAATACCTAAAATAATATCTTTATTTACTACAAGTACATGTACAAGGTATACAGGTCTAGCTGACATCAATGATATACTACTATATAGAAAACCGTTTGTTATGCTGAGAATTTCGGGAAAATTAAGTCAGTTTTGTCCCAGGATGCGACCCACACCAGTCCACTAACACCCAGGTACCCATTTTATGATAAATTAGACACATGTGCAACTCTTGGGTATCTTTGTTGAGGAAACGTTTCGCCACACAGTGGCTTCATCAGTCCATACGTAGGAGAAACTTGAAGAACAGTGTGGCGAAACGTTTCCTCAACAAAAATACCCAAGAGTTGCACATGTGTCTAATTTATCAACATGTCGGTTCTCTGAACGATTCATCTACAAATACCCATTTTATACTGACGGATGCACAGGGATAGCAGGTGTCTTAATGAAACACGCCCCTAATGTTTTCCAGCCTTACCGGAGTTGCGAACTCCATGTGTGAGATGAGTGCGCTAGCGATTGAGCTACGGGATGAATGTAAACTCTCAGCGTACATACACCAAAAGATACACACCTCTCGGTGTATATAACCTTGGAAGTAATGCATATACGTCTGTTATAAATGCTGAACGTGCAAAGATGTTATGGCCCGACACCTCTGGATGAACCTTCACTCTTGACGCATATAAATGAAGCGTCAATGCTGAGACAGTGTAGAAAAACTTAAAGGTGTGAAATTTTTAATCAAACTGCTCTCTAAACTGCATAGTAAGGAAAAAATTGACAAAATCTTAATTATATCCTACTAAAGCTTCATTGTCTCGAACCCTTAGCTGAAGCAAGCATCACTGTCCTGAACCTCTAATTGAAGCTTCACTCTTCTGAACCCCGAACTGAAGCTTCACTGTCCTGAACCCTTAACTGAAGCTCCACTGTTCTGAACCCCTAACTCAAGCACCCCTGTCCTGAACCCATAACTGAAGCTCCAGTGTCCTGAACCCCTAACTGAAGCCCCTGTCCTGAACCCCTAACTGAAGCTCCACTCTTCTGAATCCCGAACTGAAGCTCCACTGTCCTGAACCCTTAACTGAAGCTCCCCTGTCCTGAACCCCTAACTGAAGCCCCCCTGTCCTGAACCTTTAACTGAAGCTCCACTGTCCTGAGCCCCTAACTGAAGCCCCCTGTCCTTTAAACCCTTAACTGAAGCCCACTGTCCTGAACCCCTAACTGAACCCCCTGTCCTGAACCCCCAACTGAAGCTCCCCTCTTCTGAATCCCGAACTGAAGCTCCACTGTCCTGAACCCTTAACTGAAGCCCCGTCCTGAACCCTTAACTGAAGCTCCACTGTCCTGAATCCCAACTGAAGCCCCCCTGTCCTGAAACCCCTAACTGAAGCCCCCCTTGTCCTGAACCCCTAACTGAAGCTCCACTGTCCTGAACCGTTAACTGAAGCTCCCCTGTCCTGAACCCCTAACTGAAGCCCCCCTGTCCTGAACCCTTAACTGAAGCTCCACTGTCCTGAACCCCTAACTGAAGCTCCACTGTCCTGAACCCTTAACTGATCTCCACTGCCTGAACCCCTAACTGAAGCCCCCCTGTTTTTGAACCCTTAACTGAAGCTCCACTGCCTGAACCCCTAAACTGAACCCCCCGTCCTGAACCCTTAACTGAAGCTCCACTGTCCTGAACCCCTAACTGAAGCTCCACTGTCCTGAACCCTTAACTGAAGCTCCACTGTCCTGAACCCCTAACTGAAGCTCCACTGTCCTGAACCCTTAACTGAAGCTCCACTGTCCTGAACCCCTAACTGAAGCTCCACTGTCCTGAACCCCAATTAATATTACAATCGTAAAATAACGTTAAACCAAAAAGGGGTCATAACAACACCTGGAGAACGGGAGGCGTTTAAGATCGATCCAAGGAAGAGGAGGGTGGGTCCAGTTCCTGGATCAAGAGCTCACCAGCACCAGGGAACCTCCTTTGACAGAGGTAAGGTAGGTGCCTTGATGGTGATGTGCTCTTAATACAAGGAATTGAAGCTACCTCCCTTTCCTCGAATCAGACTTGATTGTGGGCCGAATCAGCCAAATTCTGTGTTCCGTTGGAACAGTGGGGGGTGTTGGAACAGTGAGGGGTGTTGGAACAGTGAGGGGTGTTGGAACAGTGAGGGGTGTTGGAACTGTGAGGGGTTTTGGAACTGTGAGGGGCGTTGGAACTGTGAGGGGTGCTGGAACTGTGAGGGGTGTTGGAACAGTGAGGGGTGTTGGAACAGTGAGGGGTGTTGGAACAGTGAGGGGTGTTGACACAGTGAGGGTGTTGGAACAGTGAGGGGTGTTTTGGGAACATGAGGGTGTTGAACTGTGAGGGTGTTGAACTGTGAGGTTGTTGGGAAAAGTGAGGGGTGTTGGAACAGTGAGGGGTGTTGGAACAGTGACGGGTGTTGGAACAGTGACGGGTGTTGAACTGTGAGGGGTGTTGGAACAGTGAGGGGTTTGGAACAGTTTAGGGGGGTTGGAACAGTGAGGGGTGTTGGAACAGTGAGGGGTGTTGGAACAGTGAGGGGTGTTGGAACAGTGAGGGGTGTTGGGACAGTGAGGGGTGTTGGAACAGTGAGGGGTGTTGAACTGTGAGGGGTGTTGGAACAGTGAGGGGTGTTGGAACAGTGAGGGATGTTGGAACATGAGGGTGTTTTGGAACAGTGAGGGGTGTTGGAACCCGTGAGGGGTTGTTGAACTGTGAGGGGTGTTGAACTGTGAGGGGTGTGGAACAGTGAGGGGTGTTGGAGCAGTGAGGGGTGTTGGAACAGTGAGGGGTGTTGGAACTGTGAGGGGTGTTGAACTGTGAGGGGTGTTGAACTGTGAGGGGTGTTGAACTGTGAGGGGTGTTGGAACAGTGAGGGCTGTTGGAGCAGTGAGCGGTGTTGGAACAGTGAGAAGTGTTGGAACTGTGAGAAGTGTTGGAACTGTGAGAAGTGTTGGAACTGTGAGAAGTGTTGGAACTGTGAGAAGTGTTGAAACAGTGAGGGGCGTTGGAACAGCGAGGGGTGTTGGAACAGTGAGGGGTGTTGGAACAGTGAAGGGTGTTGAAACAGTGAGGGGTCTTGGAACTTTCAGGGGTGTTGGAACAGTGAGGGGTGTTGGAACAGTGAGGGATGTTGGAACAGTGAGGGGTGTTGGAACAGTGAGGGGTGTTGGAACTGTGAGGGGTGTTGAACTGTGAGGGGTGTTGAACTGTGAGGGGTGTTGGAACAGTGAGGGCTGTTGGAGCAGTGAGCGGTGTTGGAACAGTGAGAAGTGTTGGAACTGTGAGAAGTGTTGGAACTGTGAGAAGTGTTGGAACTGTGAGAAGTGTTGGAACTGTGAGAAGTGTTGGAACAGTGAGAAGTGTTGGAACAGTGAGGGGTGTTGAAACAGTGAGGGGTGTTGGAACAGTGAAGGGTGTTGGAACTGTGAGGAGTGTTGGAACAGTGAGGGGTGTTGGAACTGTGAGAAGTGTTGGAACAGTGAGAAGCGTTGGAACAGTGAGAAGTGTTGGAACAGTGAGGGGTGTTGGAACTGTGAGGGGTGTTGGAACAGTGAGAAGTGTTGGAACAGTGAAATTTTTGGGAAAAGTGAGAAGTGTTGAACAGTGAGAAGTGTTTGGAACAGTGAGAAGTGTTGGGAAAAGTGAGAATGTTGGAACAGTGAGAAGTGTTGGAACAGTGAGAAGTGTTGGAACAGTGAGAAGTTTTGGAACAGTGGGGAAGTGTTGGAACAGTGAGAAGTGTTTGAACAGTGAGAAGTGTTGGAACAGTGAGAAGTGTTGGAACAGTGAGAAGTGTTGGAACAGTGAGAAGTGTTGGAACAGTGAGAAGTGTTGGAACAGTGAGAAGTGTTGGAACAGTGAGAAGTGTTGGAACAGTGAGAAGTGTTGGAACAGTGAGAAGTGTTGGAACAGTGAGAAGTGTTGGAACAGTGAGAAGTGTTGGAACAGTGAGGGGTGTTGAAACAGTGAGGGGTGTTGGAACTGTGAGGGGTGTTGGAACTGTGAGGGGTGTTGGAACAGTGAGGGGTGTTGGAACAGTGAGGGGTGTTGGAACAGTGAGAAGTATTGGAACAGTGAGGGGTGTTGGAACTGTGAGGGGTGTTGGAACAGTGAGGGGTGTTGGAACAGTGAGGGGTGTTGGAACAGTGAGAAGTGTTGGAACAGTGAGGGGTGTTGGAACAGTGAGGGGTGTTGGAACAGTGAGGGGTGTTGGAACTGTGAGAAGTGTTGGAACAGTGAGAAGTGTTGGAACAGTGAGGGGTGTTGGAACAGTGAGGGGTGTTGGAACAGTGAGAAGTGTTGGAAACTGTGAGGAGTGTTGGAACAGTGAGGGGTGTTGGAACAGTGAGGGGTGTTGGAACTGTGAGGAGTGTTGGAACAGTGAGGGGTGTTGGAACCGGGAGAAGTGTTGGAACAGTGAGGGGTGTTGGAACTGTGAGGGGTGTTGGAACAGTGAGGAGTGTTGAAACAGTGAGGGGTGTTGAAACAGTGAGGGGTGTTGGAACAGTGAGAAGTGTTGGAACAGTGAGGGGTGTTGGAACAGTGAGGGGTGTTGGAACTGTGAGGGGCGTTGGAACAGTGAGGGGTGTTGGAACTGTGAGGGGTGTTGGAACTGTGAGGGGTGTTGGAACAGTGAGAAGTGTTGGAACAGTGAGAAGTGTTGGAACAGTGAGAAGTGTTGGAACAGTGAGAAGTGTTGGAACAGTGAGGGGTGTTGGAACAGTGAGGGGTGTTGGAACGATGAGAGGTGTTGGAACAATGAGGGGTGTTGGAACAGTGAGGGGTGTTGGAACAGTGAGGGGTGTTGGAACAGTGAGGGGTGTGGGAACTGTGAGGGGTGTGGGAACTGTGAGGGGTGTGGGAACTGTGAGGGGTGTGGGAACTGTGAGGGTGTTGGAACAGTGAGGGGCGTTGGAACAATGAGGGGTGTTGGAACAATGAGGGGTGTTGGAACAGTGAGGGGTGTTGGAACAGTGAGGGGTGTTGGAACAGTGAGGGGTGTTGGAACTGTGAGGGGCATTGGAACAGTGAGGGGCGTTGGAACTGTGAGGGGCGTTGGGAACATGAGGGGTGTTTGGGAAATGTGAGGAATGTTGGGAAATGTGAGGGGTGTTGGAACTGTGAGGGGTGTTGGAACTGTGAGGGGTGTTGGAACAGTGAGGGGTGTTGGAACAGTGAGGGGTGTTGGAGCTGTGAGGGGTGTTGGAACTGTGAGGGGTGTTGGAACTGTGAGAGGTGTTGGAACTGTGAGGGGTGTTGGAACAGTGAGGAATGTTTTAAAAGTGAGGGGTTTTGGGACAGTGAGGGGTGTTGGAACAGTGAGAGGTTTTGGAACAGTGGGAGGTTTTGGAACGGTGAGAGGTGCTGGAACGGTGAGGGGTGTTGGAACAGTGAAGGGTGTTGGAACAGTGAGGGGTGTTGGAACAGTGAGAGGTTTTGGAAGAATGAGGGGTTTTGGAACCGTGATAGGCGTTGTAACAGTGAGGGGTTTTGGAAGTGAGAGGTGTTGGAACAACGGGAGGTGTTGGAACAGTGAGAGATGTTGGAACAACGGGAGGTTTTAGAACAGTGAGGGGTGCTGAAACAGTGAGAGGTTTTCGAACAGTGGGAGGTTTTGGAACAGTGGGAGGTTTTGGAACAGTGAGAGGCTTTGGAACAGTGAGAGGCTTTGGAACAGTGAGAGGCTTTGGAACAGTGAGAGGTGCTTGAACAGTGAGGGGTGTTGGAACAGTGTTGGAAGAGTGGGAGGTGACGAAACAGTAAAATAGCGGCTGATGTTAGAACAGCAGCAAGTGTTGGAACAGCTGACTGATCGGTACAAGGAAAATATAAGAAAGTGGTAGCCTTGTTTGTCATCAACTATATGTGTGGCCCCCGTCATGAGCGGCCCACGTCAAGTACATCCGCGACCCCCGTCATCAACTGCAGGATGCTGCTTAATCATTGTACCAGTGAAGATTGAGTTTTTTGTGGTCTTGCACAAGGATCGTCCCGAGAGCATCCGTTCATTGTCTCCTCGCATTCTTGCTGACAGTTTACTCAGCTTACCTCCCAGACTATGGTTCTCAAACGTTTTTCACATCACAGATACTTTCTTGTCCTGCATTACCTGAGATCGCATCTTTCCCATTAGAGAGAGAGAGAGAGAGAGAGAGAGAGAGAGAGAGAGAGAGAGAGAGAGAGAGAGAGAGAGAGAGAGAGAGAGAGAGAGAGAGAGAGAGAGAGAGAGAGAGAGATTGCTTATTTATAGTTACAGGGGCAGAGATATGATCGTGATGTCCCGTCATCATTATCAAGGATATTTTGTTTTCAGATTTAGGCTAAAGCAATAATTAGATATCCTCTAGGATCTCATCCACCTTTTCCTTTTTTTTAGCACTGGTCATCTCCCACCGAGGTAGGGTGACCTAAAAAATAAAAAAGGAAATGATCGCTGTCTTGCCAGAAGAACACCGACATCGCATTCAAGATGACCCTCGGAACTGCGACATCCTCACCCTCACCTTCTCCCTTTGTTTACCACTTTCAGGTCAAGTCTGATACTTGTGTACTATATACTTTGATAACCCCATGTCATAGGCAGGCTCCCTGGCCAAGCCTTAAGTATATACTACACAAGTATTACACTCTTGACAATCATTTGAACAGAAGTGTTTTCTAGTATCCTTTCTTCACTGCTTACTTCGTTTATTTGAAGCTGATAGTGTTAAGATGTCTTTTCGTGTCCGTTGTGACCTTTGAGGTAGTTATTTTATCTACTCTATTACTACTGTCTACCAGCATGTTTGTATATTTCGTTATGGCAGGGCTACTTGCGTTATTAACACGTTATGGACTAAAACTTTGGAGGAAGAAAAAAATAGTAATGATTCCGACAACCGCTAAAGGTATGTTGCCTGTCAGGGACTATGTAATGAATTTTACCGTTCAGTGTAACTCAGTCAATATGCATGTTTACCTGACCTAGGTATGCGTGCCTTATACGCAGCTTATACACTACTCTCAGTGCATATAATACGGAGATTATCCTTATTCACGGGGAAGCGCCAAACTCGTATGTATCATATGACGCCTGGAATGGGAGGTTATTACGTTTGATCCATGGAAGGGGCTCTCCAATTCTTTGAATCATGCGTACTTCAAGAACATCAAGGAACTCCAGAAAAATACATCACTCAGATACTACAATTTGAGTATCATACGGGTTGATTTTTCATACAAATTTTCCTACAATAGTTACGGAATATAATATATATTATATATATATATATAATATATATATATAAAATATATATATATATATATATATATATATATATATATATATTAGTGCCACCACACAAGATGGGAGTTTAAAGTCAACTACAAATGTTTATAAGACACTGTTAGAGCTTATATATTCAGCACACTTAGCTGTGTATGAAGGGAGAATTACCATCTACTTTAAATTTAGGTTGGCTGCCAAGCCGGTGTGAAACGTCAGCATGACTTAGGCTTTCCATTTACGAGTTGCCAGCCGCGACGTGCACTCTTACAGTTTTGTAGTTTATCTTTGTTCTTTGGACTTTTAAAAGGTCGTTTCTTTTATTGTCTTTCGTGAGTGGACATACTTGGTTCCTGTAGTCGTTCCTGAGCATATGGACTTACGGAGGAAACTCTCACGAAAACATTTACTTAGAACACCTTTATGGAAGACGTTTCGGCCTTTGCCCGTGATCACTTGGCATGTATTTGAAGTGATCTAAGTCCAGGGACCGAAATGTCTTCAATGTCCTAAGTGAATGCATTCGTGTCCAACCCTTCCCCCCCCCATGTTGCCAGTCATTTGCCTTCTTACTACTATATAAGGATTTCTGTTTAAGGAGCTAGAACTACCCTGGTTATAATGAGGGTAAACGAAGGTTATGAGAGAAAAAACTAGGCTACCTTTACTTCTCGGGTAAACAGACGACGTGAGAATAATAAGCGCTAGAATGACCCTGATTAGTGGCAAACTATAACTATTACACTGCCTTTTTTTTTTTTTGCATGAGACTTTTTTAATCATTAGGTATACAAGGAAGTGACCTATTAAGGGGGAGGGGGGGGTGCGTAAATGCTGGTGAAGGGCTCATGATCCAAAGAATTTAAGCCATCCTCCAGTTTATTGAATCAAACCGTATTGCCTCTCAAGGGGCTGTATGATATTTACAGGGTTAGAGCTACCACATAAATATCTGACACCTGCTGGGTACCCTCAGAGACACTTATAAACAGGGCCGGATCTACTATGAAACTAATAAAACTGAAGCTTCAGGGCCCCAATCCCGGAGGGGCCCCAGAAGCCACTTTAGACCACATTACTTACAAATTTTGGGTTTACTGTATGAGAAGGGGCCCCCCTATAACAGTTCAAGCTTCAGGGCCCCAAAAATGTTGATCTGCTAATGCAGAGGGGTACACAGTTCCAGTACACCGATTGCTTCATCACTAGGCTGATCGTTTCTTCAACAAGGATCAGCGTCAGGAGAAGCTTTCACGTTTCCTGGCAAACGAAGCACCATCATCAGCCCACCACTGTGAAATTTGTATCTTTCCACTGCACCACTCTGAAATCATTTATTTTATTATTTTTTATTTTATTATCACACTGGCCGATTCCCACCAAGGCAGGGTGGCCCGAAAAAGAAAAACTTTCACCATCATTCACTCCATCACTGTCTTGCCAGAAGGGTGCTTTACACTACAGTTTTTAAATTGCAACATTAACACCCCTCCTTCAGAGTGCAGGCACTGTACTTCCCATCTCCAGGACTCAAGTCCGGCCTGCCGGTTTCCCTGAATCCCTTCATAAATGTTACTTTGCTCACACTCCAACAGCACGTCAAGTATTAAAAACCATTTGTCTCCATTCACTCCTATCAAACACGCTCACGCATGCCTGCTGGAAGTCCACATTTCCTAAGCCTTTACACAGTTCGTAGGCTTACGCAATCCTCCGATCCATACCCTAGTGTTACGCTCAGTAGTAATCGGTAAAAACTTGTTTTTTCCCCGTTCCACAATACTAAGAAGCTGATAATATAAAGTCACGTCAGTTCGTGGAAGGAGTTAAGGCTGCCTCAGGAGAGAGAGACACCTGCTTCCCACACACCTACTAATTACCAGTTTGTCCTTACATTACCCAGTCACTCATACCACCACAACTTTCAAAGTATTGTTACACACACACACAACCACACACACCACACACACACACACACACACACACACACACACCACACACCACACACATACACAACACACACACACACAGTAGCAACCGGTGAAAAGGCGGGGCCAGGAGCTAAGACTCGACCCCTGCAACCACAAATAGGTGAGTACACACACACACACACACACACACACCACACACACGCGCGCGCGCGCGCGCGCGCGCAAACACGCGCACACACACAAACACACACACACACACACACATGGTACGTGGCGAGGTGTCAGAGTGGGCACCTGTGACCAGCGGGGTCCCACAGGGGTCAGTCCTAGGACCAGTGCTGTTTCTGGTATTTGTGAACGACATGACAGAAGGAATAAACTCTGAGGTGTCACTGTTTGCAGATGACGTGAAGTTGATGAGAAGAATTCATTCGATCGAAGACCAGGCAGAACTACAAAGGGATCTGGACAGGCTGCAGACCTGGTCCAGCAATTGGCTCCTGGAGTTCAATCCCACCAAGTGCAAAGTCATAAAGATTGGGGAAGGGCAAAGAAGACCGCAGACGGAGTACAGTCTAGGGGGCCGGAGACTACAAACCTCACTCAAGGAAAAAGATCTTGGGGTGAGTATAACACCTGGCACATCTCCTGAAGCGCACATCAACCAAATAACTGCTGCAGCATATGGGCGCCTGGCAAACCTCAGAACAGCATTCCGACATCTTAATAAGGAGTCGTTCAGGACCCTGTACACCGTGTATGTTAGGCCCATATTGGAGTATGCGGCACCAGTTTGGAACCCACACCTAGCCAAGCATGTAAAGAAACTAGAGAAAGTGCAAAGGTTTGCCACAAGACTAGTCCCAGAGCTAAGAGGTATGTCCTACGAGGAGAGGCTAAGGGAAATCAACCTGACGACACTGAAGCACAGGAGAGATAGGGGGGACATGATAACGACTTATAAAATACTGAGAGGAATTGACAAGGTGGACAAAGACAGGATGTTCCAGAGATTGGACACAGCAACACGGGGACACAGTTGGAAGCTGAAGACACAGATGAATCACAGGGATGCTAGGAAGTATTTCTTCAGGCACAGAGTAGTCAGGAAGTGGAATAGTTTGGGAAGCGATGTAGTGGAGGCAGGATCCATACATAGCTTTAAGTAGAGGTACGATAAAGCTCATGTTTCAGGGAGAGTGACCTAGTGGTGACCAGTGAAGAGGCGGGGCCAGGAGCTTGGACTCGACCCCTGCAACCTCAACTAGGTGAGTACACACACACACACACACACACACACACAACACACAACACAACAACAACACACACACACAACACACACACCACACACAACACACACCACACACAACACACACACACACAACACACACACACACACACACACACAACACACACACACACACACACACACACACACACACACACACACACACACACACACAACACACACACACACACACACACACAACACACACACACACACACACACACACACACACACACACACACACACACACACACACACACACACACACACAACACACAACACACAACAACACAACACACACACACACACACACACAACACACAACACACAACACACAACACACACACACACACACTTACCTTACTTGAATCTGAGTCTGAAGGCGCCACTCTGTCACTTAACATGTCCCACACATTTTTGCAATGCGAACGGTGGCCTTTAAGTATATATACGTAAAAATATAACTTATGAAATCGTAATAACACGATTGGATACAAATCACGGAGCGGGTGAGGGGTCTGGAACCTCTGGCAAGTGAGTCCGTTGCGTGATTTTTTTATGCTAAAATATTATCGGGTTTTGTGACTAAAACAATTTTTTTCAAGAATAAGAGAAGTTCAGAAACTGACGCAGTATAATGCATGAAAAATGTAGAGAGAGAATAGTCTGCAGCGTCGTTCCTCTTTGATCCAAGGAATTTAAGGTAACTCTCTCTTCCCTCGGATCAAATTATTAGCTCCCATTCCCTAGTAATCATCTCCATTAGTTGGTACGCAATTAGTGACATCACCTCTATTCTTAGAATGATCCAAGCGACAGCATTACTGAATAAAATATACAATTCGCAGAAGAAACTGTTATAGGGAGAACGTTTCGTTTTGTGTGGAGCTTCATCAAGGTACGACTTCATAAAGATCAACACGAGCGAAACCTTGTCAGATTAAAAGCTGTTCTGCAAAGAAACAAATCCTAAGGCAGTGAACTACGCCTCGCCGAAGTGCTGACTAGTGGTGATGTAATGGTGATAAGTACAGAGGTGCACGATCCATACAGCTTTAGCGCCTATCTTATGAATAATAAGAGAGGTCAGGCTATCGTAATCTCCTTTCTAAGAAAGGCACTCTGGGTCATGCTGAGAGGTTAATTACAGAGGAGGAGCAGACTAGGAGATAAAGACAGAAAGGCTAGGATATAGAAGAATATAGTGAGAAACAGAGGACTTGAGAGGTTACTAAAGGATAGAAGAGAGGTTAGGATATGGAAAAAAAACAATAAAAAAATGGAGGGAATAAAGTAAGACCACACATTTTGAGAAAGACGTAGGGATAAAAGTAGCAATTCCTTGGCTGGAGCAGTTCACAAATAACTCACATTTTCGACAGGTAACTAAACGATGTTTCGGTCGGTTCTGGACGATCATCAGTTCACACTGTTAGGTAAAGGGACACAAGTGCAATTAATGTGACAGTTTACTGTGGCAACATTTCGGTCTCAAAGAGCTTTGTCAAGTTGGCTAATTCTACCATCATTAATACAAGTCACATTGTTAAGTCAGTAGTTGTAACTTAATAGTAGAAGACAGACCGAAACGTGATCTAGAATTTCCTCGTGAAGGTGTTTGTTATCTGTTCAACAGATGGAAAGAAAGAGTCATGCCACATCATCAGGAGGCATCAACACTCGATGGACTGCTAGCGTAAACTCATTTATTGCCTCCTGCGTCACTCCTTTGTTCTCTCTAAAGTATCCTGTTGACCTTCAGGAAATTATTCGGGGGTAATAAACGCTGAGTTGTGTATGTGGTGAGGCAACTACAGCATACGGTCTTTATAAATGTGTGCAAGGTGATTATAATTTATTGCGGTACTGTTAGTGTTTTTTTAAGTGTAACCACAGTACGGTGTACGGCAACCCTATTCTATATGCTAATTATATATTAGGAACACCCGTTATGTACTCTAATTCCATTCATATGTTGGTTTCTCGTCACATTTCATTGTATATGATGGGTTTGTTATTGTAGACGAATGGTTCAGTGAACCGACACGTTGATAAATTAGACACATGTGCAAATCTTGGGTATCTTTATTGAGGAAACGTTTCGCCACACAGTGGCTTCATCAGTCCATACAAAGGAGAATCTTGAAGAACAGGAGGAGAATGAGGTAATCAGTCCCTCAACCTTGAGTCGATATGGTCAGTCCATCAAGGTTGAGGGACTGGAGTTTACCTGGAGAGAGTTCCGGGGGTCAACGCCCCCGCGGCCCGGTCTGTGACCAGGCCTCCTGGTGGATCAGAGCCTGATCAACCAGGCTGTTGCTGCTGGCTGCACGCAAACCAACGTATGAGCCACAGCCCGGCTGGTCAGGAACCGACTTTAGGTGCTTGTCCAGTGCCAGCTTGAAGACTGCCAGGGGTCTGTTGGTAATCCCCCTTATGTATGCTGGGAGGCAGCTGAACAGTCTCGGGCCCCTGACACTTATTGTATGGTCTCTTAACGTGCTAGTGACACCCCTGCTTTTCATTGGGGGGATGTTGCATCGTCTGCCAAGTCTTTTGCTTTCGTAGTGAGTGATTTTCGTGTGCAAGTTCGGTACTAGTCCCTCTAGGATTTTCCAGGTGTATATAATCATGTATCTCTCCCGCCTGCATTCCAGGGAATACAGGTTTAGGAACCTCAAGCGCTCCCAGTAATTGAGGTGTTTTATCTCCGTTATGCGCGCCGTGAAGGTTCTCTGTACATTTTCTAGGTCAGCAATTTCACCTGCCTTGAAAGGTGCTGTTAGTGTGCAGCAATATTCCTGCCTAGATAGAACAAGTGACCTGAAGAGTGTCATCATGGGCTTGAAGGGCCTCATTATCCATCCTGTCATTTTTCTAGCAGATGCGATTGATACAATGGTTATGGTCCTTGAAGGTGAGATCCTCCGACATGATCACTCCCAGGTCTTTGACGTTGGTGTTTCGCTCTATTTTGTGGCCAGAATTTGTTTTGTACTCTGATGAAGATTTAATTTCCTCGTGTTTACCATATCTGAGTAATTGAAATTTCTCATCGTTGAACTTCATATTGTTTTCTGCAGCCCACTGAAAGATTTGGTTTTATGTCCGCCTGAGCCTTGCAGTGTCTGCAATGGAAGACACTGTCATGCAGATTCGGGTGTCATCTGCAAAGGAAGACACGGTGCTGTGGCTGACACCCTTGTCTATGTCGGATATGAGGATGAGGAACAAGATGGGAGCGAGTACTGTGCCTTGTGGAACAGAGCTTTTCACCGTAGCTGCCTCGGACTTTACTCTGTTGACGACTACTCTCTGTGTTCTGTTAGTGAGGAAATTATGGATCCATCGACTGACATTTCCTGTTATTCCTTTAGCACGCATTTTGTGCGCTATTACGCCATGGTCACACTTGTCGAAGGCTTTTGCAAAGTCTGTATATATTACATCTGCATTCTTTTTGTCTTCTAGTGCATTTAGGACCTTGTAGTGATCCAATAGGTTGTGTAACTGATGGGTTTCTAGATGGGTGGTGATCTTGCTTCTTAGGACCTTTTCAAAGATTTTTATGATATGGGATGTTAGTGCTATTGATCTGTAGTTCTTTGCTGTTGCTTTACTGCCCCCTTTGTGGAGTGGGGCTATGTCTTGTTTTTAGTAACTGTGGGACGACCCCCGTGTCCATGCTCCCTCTCCATAGGATGGAAAAGGCTCGTGATAGGGGCTTCTTACAGTTCTTGATGAACACGGAGTTCCATGAGTCTGGCCCTGGGGCAGAGTGCATGGGCATGTCATTTATCGCCTGTTCGAAGTCATTTGGCGTCAGGATAACATCGGATAGGCTTGTGTTAATCAAATTTTGTGGCTCTCTCATAAAAAATTCATTTTGATCTTCGACTCTCAGTCTGGTTAGCGGCTTGCTAAAAACTGAGTCATATTGGGACTTGAGTAGCTCACTCATTTCCTTGCTGTCATCTGTGTAGGACCCATCTTGTTTAAGTAGGGGCCCAATACTGGACGTTGTTCTCGACTTCGATTTGACATAGGAGAAGAAATACTTTGGGTTTCTTTCGATTTCATTTATGGCTTTTAGTTCTTCCCGCGATTCCTGACTCCTATAAGATTCCTTTAGCTTAAGTTCGATGCTTGCTATTTCTCTGACCAGTGTCTCCCTACGCATTTCAGATATATTGACCTCTTTTAGCCGCTCTGTTCTTCTTTTCCGTCGCCTGTAAAGGGAGCGCCTGTCTCTTTCTATTTTACATCTACTCCTCCTTTTTCTTAGAGGAATAAGCCTTGTGCATACATCGAGTGCCACCAAGTTAATCTGTTCTAGGCATAAGCTGGGGTCTGTGTTGCTTGGTATATCTTCCCAGCTTATATCGGTTAGGACTTGGTTTACTTGGTCCCACTTTATGTTTTTGTTATTGAAGTTGAATTTGGTGAATGCTCCCTCGTGAACTAGTCTCATTATGTCGGTCTGGGGCTCCACGCATACATGTCTGAACCTCAATTATGTTGTGATCTGAGTATATTGTTTTTGATATGGTGACATTTCTTATCAGATCATCATTGTTAGTGAAGATGAGGTCTAGTGTATTCTCCAGTCTAGTAGGCTCTATTATTTGCTGGTTTAAATTGAATTTTGTGCAGAGATTTAAAAGCTCGTGTGAGTGTGAGTTTTCATCAGAGCTGCCTCCTGGTGTTATTACTGCAACAATATTATTTGCTATATTCCTCCATTTTAGGTGCCTAAAGTTGAAATCCCCCAGGAGCAAGATGTTGGGTGCAGGAGCTGGAAGATTTTCCAGACAGTGGTCAATTTTTAACAGCTGTCCTGGAATTGCTGGGATGTTGCATCCGGAGACTTGTAGACTACCACAATGACTAGGTTTTGGTTCTCGACCTTTACTGCTAAAACTTCCACTACATCATTTGAGGCATTAAGCAGTTCTGTGCAAACAAGTGACTGCAATGTACAGGCCAACCCCCCCCTTTTTGCCTGTTCACTCTGTCACATCTGTATAGGTTGTAACCTGGGATCCATATTTTGTTGTCCAAGTGATCCTTTATGTGGGTCTCAGTGAAAGCCGCGAACATTGCCTTTGCCTCTGCAAGCAGTCCACGGATGAAAGGTATTTTGTTGTTTGTTGCTGGCTTTAGACCCTGTATATTTGCAAAGAAGAATGCCATCGGACTGGTGGTATTGTTGGTACTGGGGGGGGGATTTTTTTCCGACATTAGTATCTGTATCTGTTGGTTTGGAGTGGAGGCCATCGACTGTAGTTCCACTCCAGGAATGACTGGATTTGGTGTACGATTTCTGCCATTTCCTGCCAGTTTTTTTTCCTTCCTGGCACTAAAAAACCTCTCCCTCTTGAGTGGCTGTGGCTACCTCATTCTCCTCCTGTTCTTCAAATTTCTCCTTTGTATGGACTGATGAAGCCACTGTGTGACGAAACGTTTCCTCAATAAAGATACCCAAGATTTGCACATGTGTCTAATTTATCATGGGTTTGTTATATCAGGTAATATTACGAGAAAACGTCAGCCTAAGAGACAGTAAGTCACAGTCAATAAGGGTTTCGTCAAGCATATCCCTGTAGGTTCAGTTGGCAGCTTAAAAAGGTTCCTTTCAGTATGAATGGAGTTACTGCTACTTAGTATTAACCATCTCGCAGGATGGCTTTCGTACCTAGCGAGGTAGACAAGAAAGAAATATGCTGTTCTTGATGTAACTTGTTAATGATTCAAGTCGGACCGAAACGTTATGAAATTTCTCCAATGTGAGGGTTATTTGTGGAAGGAGAGGAGTACATGTGAAAGATACAACAGTTGAGCTTACGGTCTGTATCAAGGTTATCGGCTGAGAAGAAACCAAGTTACCAAGTCTGACTTCCGCTCCTTCTCTGTCAGACAGACGCAGTGGAAATAATAGATGAGAAGCGTTTACCCCCACTTTCCATTTCATCTGGTCACACTATCAGTATGACATGAGGTGTGTGATGAGAAACACCACGCAGTGCTGCGTAATGATCCACGAAGATTTATAATAATAATAATAATAATAATAATAATAATAATAATAATAATAATAATAATATTTCAAAGGAATGATGGAAATTTTCAAAGAAACGTCGGTTGTTGTCTGAAATTACTACTGCTAAGCTTACCACTACTACTAGTGACTACTTTTATCAGTTTCAGTAAAAATAAGAGATTTATGTGTAGCAATTATATCTTATGACAGAAATAGAGGTGGGGTTGGAGCATCAGGTAGTTTAAAATGAAGCAGCAATCATACTGTACCTGTGCACATAAACGGTGTCCTTGATATGTGGATCATGCTGTCCTTGATGGGTGAATCATGCTGCTCTTGATGGATGGATCATTCTGCCCTTGATGGGTGAATCATGCTGCTCTTGATGGATGGATCATGCTGCCCTTGATGGGTGAATCATGCTGCTCTTGATGGATGGATCATGCTGTCCTTGATGGATGGATCATGCTGTCCTTGATGGGTGGATCATGCTGTCCTTGATATGCGAATCATGCTGTCCTTGGTGGGTGGATCATGTCCTTGATGGGTGGATCATGCTGCCTTTCTGCTCGTCGTCTAGAGACTTTAAACCAATGTTGGTGGCGAAGGGCTCTTGATCCCTAAGAATTCGGGCTATTCTTTCCCTTCCTCCTACCAAACCCGATAATCTCCCTTCAGGCGCTATATGACCCGTTTCCCAGCCAGTGGTAAGCCAATGGATTGGTAGTCATACGCGATAATACCCATACCGAGACATTTTCTCCGAAAAGATGATGTTACCAAAGATATTCTGTCCTGGTAACACTTAAAGAGATACGAGTTTTTTTTTTCCTGTTAGCATCCACCAGCACACTTCCCTTGGCTGCATTTGTCACTCCGACAGCGAAACACTAATAACCTAACATTTGGTACCAGCTCTGGTACCTAATACTAAATTTAAGGGCGTTAGCTAATAATATTGATCCGTAATACTGGGTTTAAGGGCCTTAGTGGTAGCAGAAAAATATATGATGGTGGTCTGGTGGCTAAAGCTCTCGCTTCACACACGGAGGGCCCGGGTTCGATTCCCGGCGGGTGGAAACATTTCGACGCGTTTCCTTACACCTGTTGTCCTCTTCACCTAGCAGCAAATAGGTACCTGGATGTTAGTCGACTGGTGTGGGTCGCATCCTGGGGGACAAGATTGTGGACCCCAATGGAAATAAGTTAGTCCTCGATGACGCACTGACTTTCTTGGGTTATACTGGGTGACTAACCCTCCGGGGTTAAAAATCCGAACGAAATCTTATCTTAATACTAGGTTTAATGGTCTTGGATAGTAAAAATATATAATACTAGGTTTAAGGGCCTTGGGTACTAGAAATACATACTAGGTTCAAGTTTGTTACGTAGGGGAAATACTTAATACTAGGTTAAAGGGTCTTATGTGGTAAAAAATCATGCATAATACTAGGTTTAAGGGTCGTAGGTAGTAAAAATCACAATACAAATTTTAAGGGTCTTGGGTGGTAAAAATCATACATGACAATATGTTAAGGGTCTTGGGTGGTAACTTGATACGCAATTGTTCTCTAGTGTCAAGTGTGGCCCAGCATATATGGTCAAGAAACTAAGTTCTTTAACAGAAAACGTTTGAAAATATACAAGCTCTTAAGAATATCCAGTTAAGGATGCACGTAACGTTTTTATCACCAATTAGTAATACCTTAATCCCTTAAATAGGGATTAAATTATATATACGCTGAGAGAAATATACCTGTGTAATAACATATATTATTATGTAAAATTCACTGTTATATGAATGATATTTTTGAATAAATAATTCCTGATTCTAAGACATTTGGAATTAATACCTATTAATATTCATCTACCACAATATTTTGTACGCATCTCACTGTTACATGCCTCGCGATGTACATAACCCCATACACATCTCTCCCTGTATATACACTGAGATACACTTCCGTATTTATATACACATACAAATTTCCGTTTATATACATACTTCTGGGGTGTATGTATACCGAGATACACGTCTCAGTGTATACACACAGATACCTTTTGGTGTATATATCCTGTATGCCAAGTGCTTATACCTGAGTATATACGTGACAGCGGATATGGCAGTGGTTAATTATCAGCGCCAGATAACATTCCTGCCGAGTCCTCACTCGGCGGATATTTGACGTCACAAGTGATAGGTTGCCAATCTGGTGACAACAACTGCTGCAGAACCATCAGGCGCAACGACACAGAGAAGAGAAGAGAAGAGAAAGAAGAGAGAGAGAGAGAAGAGAGAGAGAGAGAGAGAGAGAGAGAGAGAGAGAGAGAGAGAGAGAGAGAGAGAGAGAGAGAGAGAGAGCGAGAGAGAGAGCGAGAAAGAGAAATGATAAGAGTGCTAAACTTATTGGGGTTATGTGGTGGTGACTGGGGAATGGGAGGCATCCAGATTTTATCCAAAGGAGGATAAGTCCAGGTGCTTGGATCAAGAGCCATTCATCAACATCAAGGCCCGCCGCTACGTGCGCTCGAGAACGTTCCTGGATAATACTATTGCCGCAAGAGCGTGTGACTGATAAACCATTTTTACGAACTGTTTGTTCAGCTTCATAAAATATACACCTCACGTATATGCTATATCCCACGTGATCAATAAGAGTGATTTTTAGTTTGAAAATAAAAAAATAGAATAAATATTGACTCTGTGGTAAAAACTTAAGATTTACTGATTTTTTAGGTTGGGAACAAAAATAGATATAAAACAAGTGTAGGAAGAAATGTTTTATATTAGCATTATATTCGTATGGCGAGAGCTAAACCCACAGGAATCATAAAGCGCCTAGTCAATGGGAGGGTGGTTCCAAGTCTATGGATTACGAGGTCTTCACCAGCATCAGGTCCGCCTCCCTTGGAATCCAAGGATTTTGCTGAAAGGAAACCTAAGCTACGATAGCTACTGAACCTTTAATAGCTGACTTGGCGGTATTATTACCAATGAAGTCTAGCTCAAGCTGAAGAATTTATTCACATTAACAACGCAAAAAGATTAGTAACTCAAGAAAACCCAATAAAGCTAATTAATGTTACTTTTCTCCCATTGTGGTCCATATTAGTTCCTCCCTCACGGTGCTTCCCACAAGTGACTGACCTCCAGCTATCTACTTGCTTCTAGCTAATAGGGATCATAGGATATCTGCCCATTATTATAATAAAAAAAAGAAGCGCTAAACTTACAAGGGTCATAGAGCGGATACCTGCCAATACGTCTCGTCTCGTGTGGGGATCCGACCCCACGTCCTTTCTGAGTATGAGCTGAACTCTGTGCTATGAGGTGACATATTTCATTATTTGATGAATGAAACCCACCCTGTGTGTTACAGTATGACAAGGAAACATACCTTATGCTCCCACTATGTAACTACAATACAGAGTAAGAATATGGTAGCAGAATACTGATGATGGACTCAATTTCGCTTAATAAACATACATTGCTGAGGCTTGGCTGGGTATGGCCGCTCGTGGGAGGCAAGGAGTGGCTAGTCACGGTGAGCTATCAAGCGGCGCTTTGATGCCCCTAAAGAGCTATTAATCCATGGAACAAGAGCTACTCTTCCTTTGAATCAATCCTAAATGCCTTCCATTCCCCAGGGAGTTGTAAGATCCACATGGTCATAGCTCTTGCCCTTGAACAGAGTAATAATACAGTAAGGGGTGGCGTGGCGGGCGTCACTCAGTACCCACGTGCGCTGGTGGCTGGCTGTCACACAGCTGCCACCCCTCCACTGCGTCAACAACCTTAACATTATCTTAACATTATCTAACACAAGCAATTTTTTTCCCCATCTCTCGAGTAGTCCTGGCATTTTTTATTTTTCTCTCTTGAAGTCGAATGATGAGTCGCTCTGATTAAAGAATTAGACCTGCATAGCAATAGGCTTTTCCGTGTGTGAGAAATATATGTAATGTAATGCCATGGAAAATAATCTTGATATTTTCTTGTATCAAACCTAATTGCCTCCCATTCCCCCTGGCACTGTATGACCATTGCGGGTTGAGCGCTTCCATGTAATAATAAGCAATTGTAACGCTTTCGCACTATTAACCCTTCGTACCTTGACGCCAGTGAAGAGCTCTTGCTACAAGGAACTTGAATTACCCTTATAGTTCTTCCGGTAAAATCTGCTCACCTCCCATTCTCCGGGCTATGTGAACCACATGGGTTTACCGCTTCCCCATGAATATAATAATATTTAAGAGGTTGGTAAACTAAACTGGCTCCTTGCATCGTTAAAAATTTGCCGAGACGTATTTAGCACCTTGGGGAATGAAAGGTTATGAAAGTTTGATCTAATGGAAGCATAGTCCAAATTCTTTGGATCAGGAGTTTTTAACCAGCACTGACTCAGACACCACTTCCATTGTAGTGAAGAGGGAAGAGTCATTATTAGGATTACTGATCTTGTTGAACTATTTATGTACTATCTCTCCCAACAGATTATTTTTTTTTTAATTTTGAAAATACCGTTATCTATTCTTCTGAAAAGTAAGCGTGAGATACACAGCCTGAGTCACAGTTGTAATCATGGTGTGTGTGGGGGGGTGTATGTGCGCGTACTCACCTATTTGTGGTTGCAGGGGTCGATTCACACCTGGTGTGAATCGGTGAATCCTGGTGTTCCTCCTCTAAGAGTTTTATCATACCTCTTCTTAAAGCTATGTATGGATTCTGCCTCCACTACATCACTTTCCAGACTATTCCACTTCCTGACAACTCTATGACTGAAGAAATACTTCCTAACATCCCTGTGACTGAGTCTTCATCTTCCAATTGTGACCCCTTGATGCTGTGTCCCATCTCTGGAACATCCTGTCTCTGTCCACCTTGTCGATTCCTCTTAGTATTTTATAAGTCCTTATCATGCTTCCCCTGTCCCTCCAGTCTTCCAGTGTCGTCAAGCTCCCATAATTAACTTCTCCCTTGCACTTTTAGTTTCCTGACGTGCTTGGCCAGATGTGGGTTCCAAACTGGAGCTACATACTCCATATGGGGCTGACGTACACGGTGTACAGTCTCTGGAACGACTCCTTACCGAGATGCCTGAATGCTATTCTTAGGTTCGCTAGTCACCCATATGCTGAAGCAGTTATTTGGTTGATGTGCACCTCAGATGTGCTCGGTTATACTCACCCCAAGATCTTTTTCCTTGAGTGAAGTTTGTAGTCTTCAGCCCCCTGGACTGTACTCTGTCTGCGGTCTTCTTTGCTCTTCCCCGATCTTCATGACTTTGCACTTGGTGAGATTGAACTCCTGGAGCCAGTTGCTGGACTAGGCCTGCAGCCTGTCCAGCTCCCTTTGTAGTCCTGCCTGGTTCTCCTCCGATTGAATTCGCATTAACTTCACGTCGTCTGCCAACAAGGACATTTCTGAGTACTCCTACCATCATGTTAGTTGTGTGTGTGTGTGTGTGTGTGTGTGTGTGTGTGTGTGTGTGTGTGTGTGTGTGTGTGTGTGTACTCGCCTAGTTGTACTCACCTAGTTGAGGTTGCGGGGGTCGAGTCCGAGCTCCTGGCCCCGCCTCTTCACTGATCGCTACTAGGTCACTCTCCCTGAGCCGTGAGCTTTATCATACCTCTGCTTAAAGCTATGTATGGATCCTGCCTCCACTACATCGCTTCCCAAACTATTCCACTTACTGACTACTCTGTGGCTGAAGAAATACTTCCTAACATCCCTGTGATTCATCTGTGTCTTCAGCTTCCAACTGTGTCCCCTTGTTACTGTGTCCAATCTCTGGAACATCCTGTCTTTGTCCACCTTGTCAATTCCTCTCAGTATTTTGTATGTCGTTATCATGTCCCCCTATCTCTCCTGTCCTCCAGTGTCGTCAGGTTGATTTCCTTAACCTCTCCTCGTAGGACATACCTCTTAGCTCTGGGACTAGTCTTGTTGCAAACCTTTGCACTTTCTCTAGTTTCTTCACGTGCTTGGCTAGGTGTGGGTTCCAAACTGGTGCCGCATATCCAATAGGGCCCTAACGACACGGTGTACGGGGCCTAAATGTTTCCTTTATTAAGAGGTGGGAATGCTGTTTGAGGTTTGCCGGGCGCCCATTGCTGCGTGTGTGTGGCTGTGTGCGGCGCTTCAGACCCCTGCCCAACCCTTTTGCCTTGCCACTCCTCACCGCGCCCCAGTCATTAAAAACATGCGCAGTTAACTAAAGGGGTTTAACTATACCAAAATTTTTTAAAAGGGGGGCCCGGAACCAGCAAAAGGGCCCTCTGTCAATAACCCAAAAGCCCAACGCGGGCATCAGTGACAAGACCCGGGGTCAGGAAACATTTGCCCTTTTTTTCCTGACAGACCTTCCCTAACCTACACGACGACAAGCTACTGGTATACCGCTACCACTCAAAACCTTCCTCTCACCAAACCTATTTCCCCTATCCCCACTCACCCCCACAAAGGCTTTACCTAAACTCTCCAGATCTCGATCCTCAGAACTCCAGGGCAGTTGACCAACGGGGTTGGGTCCCCTTTTTCCCCACAAATAAAAAATAACCATACCTGATTATTATAACCAAAACTAAGCGCTAAACCAAAAAAATTCCCAAAAAACGCTGCAGGGAATCAAAACCGTGGGGGCTAGGAGTGTGCAATGAGGATGAGTCAGTCAGGGAAGTGGGGAACGCAAAGGCAAAAAAAAATAAATCAAAGTTGGTTAATGAAGCAGTCTTGACAAAAAAAAAAAGGGTCAGAAGAGCGAGGGACGTGCAAAGGGGGGGCTGCAGAAAGGGAGGAATTTTAACCTGCATGTGTAACACAGACACGAGGGCAAAAAAAACTCCAGCAGACAGCCCCTAATTCACTTAAAAGGTACAGACGCGTCAAATTAAATTTTAAGAAGGGCACAGACAGCGTCTTTTTTAAATTTATAGGGGCAAACAGCGCTAATTCAATTTATAGAAAAGGGACAACAGCGTCAAATTCAATTTTTTAGGGCAAACCGGTCAAATTAAATTTAAAAGGGGGGAGCAGTCAAATTTAAATTTTAGATCAAGTTTTGAACATTACTAAAAACTCTTGTTCATACAAATATCCTAAAACAGTCTTTCATATAATTTTAGTTTGAAAGTTTTTGAAAGTTAGATTTTTTTTTTATATAAAAATTTAGTGCGATATTACTACTTTCCGGCATTCTGACCATTTGTTAATGCAGTACAGGGGGTTAAGGTTCTGAATCATCAGTCATGCAGCGGGGGTGTAAAATTTCAGGCTTTCCCACTGCAGCGGGACCCCAACAGGGAAATTTTTCAGCTTGAAAATCATCCTTAATCTTTTTTATATCTGCTGTTTTTTTGCGGTGTTGACGTGGACCTAGTGTTACTCCCGGGTAAACACTGAGAAGCGTCCAACTCTCAGTTATTATATACTTTGTGAAAAATATACACAAAATGATATCATTTTAATGTACCGAGGTATACACAAAACTGTAAAAAATACGAACCTTTGGGGCAAACGCAATATCATAATGCAATCCTTTTACGGGCAACTTTTTCGCTCAGTCATAAGCATTTAAAAAAGTCCAAAACGTTTTGTGACGAAAAAAGGGTCAATATGGGATCGCGTTAAATCATTCCTTCTAAAAAATTAAACCGAAAAGTGTTTTTGAGCATGTATAAACTGAGACGCTATGGTAAAAACCCAGTTTACCCGAAATTCCATTATAGGGACTGAACTAGCTTGATGTGTACTGGTGAACTGTGACCTAAAAAACCCAACATGGGGAAAAGGAAAAAAAAAACAACTGTAGTATAATGAATCCTTATTGACTACGTTTCGGCCCCACACATGGGCTTTATCAAGTTACAAACAGATCTACCTGGATAAAGAGTACAATATTGGTTGGAGAGTCAGATGGAGAATGTTGGGTAGGCTGTCAGATTGCATGTTGACCTTGCCTCTGGCAGGACACAGTCGCTCTGACACACCTCTGCAGGCTCCCTATGATCCCTTTGCGAAGGGGAACTTACTTTCTGCAGTCGTTATCTGTGCTCTTCCACGATGTTTTTTTTTTTAAATCGTGTGAAAATTAAGCCTAGTACTGGGACAGTAAATGACTCGTGCAAATCAGCACTTTCAACTATTTATTGTGAGGGGGTAGCTTGCAGGTCAAATTTAATGCGATTCTTTCGCTCAAAGATGCATTCATTGTCATCTGTAATGACAATTTTGAAGCCAAAAAAACTGTCACTACACTGCCACAACTACTCTCAACGAACGTGATTCCAAGTTAGTCTTCCCCGGGCACTGGGGGGAAAAAATATTGTCTTCTTTAAACGACTGGACAAAAATTTTTACAACCTAATCTTCGACAAACTCAAACAAATAATCATAAACTTTGGGGAAAAGAACTACATCGCCAAAAAATTTCCAAAGCCTCTTCAATGCTGAAGACACCTACACTGATTTACCATGGCAAAACCCCAAACGCTTGCTAATGGAATGGCAATCTTTTACTAATGCATAAATCCTAGCTATTGGAAGCTGAGAAATTTCAACACATCACGCCCTTTGGGGCTGCTGCCTGCCACATCTCCCAAGGACGTCCTATCAAGTAAAAATTTCTGCCGACTTTTGGCTGGAAAGGGGAGATTACAAGGCTTGCACCACCACCTCCTCCAAAAGCCTGAAATGTTAGAGTGAAATTTGCACCCTACTGCTAAGTCCCAAAGAGAAAGAAATTGTCAATAAAAATCAAGAGGAACAAAAAAAAAACACTACCAAAACTCCAACGAAAGCGCCATCCAAAAATGCAAGCTAACCCCCAAAATTTTCAAAGCCATTCAAAACCCACCCCTCCACCAACAACTTTATTCTCCATTATCTATGGCATTTCAAAAAAAATTTACTATTCATAAAGTTTGCTCACATGCAAAATGTAGCACAACCGGATCCTTTAACACAACTATCAATAAATCTTCAACTCAATAAAATTCCAAAATTTTTCTTCCTTTATTCTTTACCTTCAGTTTTAAATACTCAAATTACTCCCAAAAAACTCAAATTCGCACACCCGAAACAAAAAAGACCAATGAAAGACCCTACAAATCCACCAATGACGTGCCACCCGACTTCCCCTCACCACCACTGCTCCTGAGAGTCACAACCTTGTTGCCAAAATCTACCATCTTACTGAAGAAAAACAATTACCCGAAAAGAGGGAAAAAGACATGGAAAAAGGAGAATGAGAAGAGGGGGAATTTCCTCCCTACCCAAAGAAGGGGTTGGCAAGAATAATTTTCCACAACGAACCAGCAGTATACAATGATTGCAAAAACTATTTCCGACTTCAAAAAGGAACATTAAGTTTACCTGCATCGCTGAAGACCCTGAAAAACTCAAAACTACTTTATTCTATTGCAACAGTTAAGAAGACCAATAACAAAGTTAAACCGTTCACTCTCGAAATCAAAATTTTATAAAAAAAGAAATGGCTCCCTAATGGATTCACTACGCCCGGGTCCGGCGGGGTTTCAAGTATCTTTGGGAGGTTTAAAACACCACCACCAAATGTAACAAAACGAAATGTAAAATTTGCCTGATGGACTATTTCACACCTTGCGTCATTATGTACTGGAGTGTGTAAAATTTAAAGAAATTTAGAGACAAACCCGAAAATCTCAAGAAAAGGCAAAGTATATAATCCACAGTGGGGATATTACAAACCATTCTGGAAAAATACCTTTACTTTGGGGGGTGTAAAAAAAGCATTACCGTGTGTGTGTGTTGGGGGTTTTGTGAGAGAGAGAGAGAGAGAGAAGAAGAGAGAGAGAGAGAGAGAGAGAGAGAGAGAGAGAGAGAAAGAGAGACAGAGAAAGAGAGAGACCCAATTAATATTTGCACTAATAACTCATTACGGGTGTGGACGTGTGAATGGCTCATTACTTTGTAATTTGTTCATGACTGTAACCATGTATGACGTGTAGATGATTCATTACCTTCGTAACTTGGTCATAATTGTGACCAGATCTACCTGGAGTTCATTACCTTTGTAACTAGTTCAGCTATCAAAACTTTGGGGTCCAGTCCCTAGACCCATTATGTACCTCTGTAATCTTTTGACTACCGCCCACAGGATGGGTATGAGGTGCATAATAAACATATTAAATTAAATATTACTGACAAACTTTCGTAAATCATCACATCAGTCATCTTGAAGCTGCCTTTCTCCAGTGTCCTGCCTACCTGCCGTCTTCCTCTACATTATCAAGATATACTCAAGACTACAGTCAGCACACTCAGCAAGTGTCCTCTTGCTTTTTGTACTGTCATCTACATCTGCCTTACAATACTCTGTGGCTGGGTTTACCCCCTGCTCTTTTTCTTCGACTCGAGACGTTCCTCTCCAGAGCTAATCTTCGTCTGTCCCCCACTTCCCCGCTCACCCCTTGTGGGTCTTACCTGTGAATCATTCAGTTCAGGGCAGGTTGTATTTGAAACAGACCTCCATGTGCAGGTCCGTCTCAAATACAACCTGCCCAACATTCTCCACCTGACTCTCCAACCTATACATATATGTATTCATGTACTCTTTACCCGGGTAGATCTGTTTGCAACTTGATAAAACCCACTGTGTGGGCGAAACATTGTCATTAAAAGATCGCATTGTATTGCATTTGTGTTTATTTTTCCATCGTGACGGTATTTTGTACCTTTTATCTCCATTGTGCAGATGATAGGCTTTAAAGCCAGCATAATTGCTAGCGTCAGAAAAGGAAATACATCTCCCTGCATGTGTCGACATTAGTGTTTTTTTTTTTAATTTTGTATTAAAATTTATTGACGTACATGTCATGGCATTAGTTACGTAAATGTTATTAAACGTGGTGAAGGGGTAAATCCGTTGAAGTCATAACGCACCAAGGGAATGAGGGGGTTAATCAGGTTTGATCCGAGGAATGCTCATCTCGTGGGATAAATAGGTTGCATAACACGCGTTATCGATTATGGTTTCAATTGCGCTGATGAAAAGCTCTTGCTCCAGGGAATTTGAGCTAACTACTTCTTGGATCAAACCTGATTCCCTACCATTTCCACGCAGTTTAACTCTTACGGGTTAGTGTTTTCCCCATGAATATATTAGCTTAGGTTATGGTTCTTATTCCAGATGCAACATTGTACAAATTCTTAATATATAAAGCTAATATCACTGTTGGAGACTTAACTGGCAATATAATTTTGGTATAGATTTTTATGATAATGTTGAAATAAGTACAGCTTTCCCCGTCAAGTCCTCTTTTTCTGTCTTCAAAGCTCCATCAAGCTGGGTTTTGCAGTCTTATAATGTACAGTATTTTTCCCTGCTTATTCACTAGGTTCATTATTCGTCTTACAAAGCTTTAAAACATGCTTTATGAATTTATGGCAATGAATTTCAATTGCCAATTCAATTGCGTTTGTCATTACGAGTAAGTTATGGTTTATGTTTATAGTAATCAGTCTGAGTACGGGGAAGGGGGTATTTGCACACTGTATATGTAAGTAGTTAGTAGTGGGACAGAGGGAAGAAAAGGGACTACATAATAGGAACACTTCAAACTGAGAGTCCCAAGGTGGTGATTGCAGTGATGTATAAGTTACCACAGAATAGCAGGAGGCCAAGACAAGAATATGATGAGAGCAACAGAGAGTGGTTGATGCACTAGCTGAGGTGGCCAGAAGGGCCCACGTGGGCAGGGCAAAGTTACTAGTTATGGGTGACTTCAGTCACAAGGAAATTGACTGGGAAAACCTGGAGCCGCGCGGGGAACCAGAAACACGGAGGGCTAAGATGACGGAGGTGGTACTGGATAACCTCAAGCATCAACACGTTAGGGACACTACAAGAGAGAGAGAGAGAGAGAGAGAGAGAGAGAGGAGAGGAGAGGAGAGGAGAGGAGAGAGGAGAGGAGAGGATGACCCAGCAAGACTGGACCTCATATTCACCTTGAGTAGGTCAGACATTGAGGACATCACATACGAAAGGACCCTTGGAGCGAGTGATCAAGTAGTCCTGAGCTTCGAATACACTGTAGAGTTACAAGTCTACCCGGAGAGCATTCCGGGGATCAGTGCCTCCGCGGCCTGGTCCACGGCCCGGCCTCCCAGTGGATCAAGGGCTGATCAACCAGACTGTTACTGTTGGCCGCACATAGTCCAACGTACGAACCACAGCCCGGCTGATCCGACACCGACTAAGTATCTGTCCAACTCCCTCTTGAAGACAACCAGGGGCCTACTGGTAATTCCTCTTATGCACGGTGCGAGGCTGTTGAACAGTCTTGGGCCCCGGACACTTAAGGTGCTGTCTCAGTGTACCAATGGCGCCCCTACTTTTCAATGGGGGTATTTTCCACCGTCTTCCCAGTCTTTTACTTTTGTAGGGAGAGGGAAGCAGGAAGAATAGGATGGCAGATGCCAAACGACGAAAGAGAGGACTACACAGGCATGAGGAATTTCTCACCAGTTCTCTTTCCTGGGAAAGAGAACTGGCGGAAAAACTAAGTGTGCCAGAGAGTGGAAAAAATATAGAAGAAACTGACCCAGAAAAAAATGAGATTAGTCGAAAAAACAGAAACGAATATGCACAGATAAGGAGGGAGGCCCAGCAGGAATATAGAAGACATATCAGTGAAAGCCAAGTCTGACCCGAAGCTGTTGTACAGTCACATCAAGAGGCAAACAACAAAGACCAGGTAATCAGGCTGAGGAAGGAAGGAGGAGAGATCACAAGAAACGACTGAGAAAATGTGAAGAGCTCAACACGAGATTTAACGAAGTATTTTCAGTGGAGACAGAAAGGACTCCAGAAAGACGGAATGGTGGGGTACACCAACAAGTGCTGGACACAATACACACCAGAGGAGAAGAGACTGCTAAGTGAACTAAATACCTCAAATACGGTGGGACTGGACACCTCTCTGTGGGTCCTGAGAGAGGGAGCAGAGGCGCTGTATGTGTTACTAACAACAATCTTCAATACATCTATCGAAACAGGGCGACTACCTGAGGTGTGGAAGACAGCAAGTGCAGTCCCAGTTTTTAAGAAAGAAGACAGACACTCAGCATTAAACTACAGACTAGTGTCACTGACATGTGTAGTATCCAAAGTCATGCAGAAGATTATCAGGAGAAGTGGTGGAGCACTTAGAAAGGAATGAGCTTATACATGACAACCAGCACGGTTTCAGGGAAGGAAAATCCTGTGTCACAAACCTATTGGAGTTTTACGACAAGGTGACGAAGGTAAGACGAGAGAGGCGTGGATAGATTGCATTTTCTTGGACTGTAAGAAGGCTTTCGATACAGTTCCACAAAAGAGATTAGTGCAAAAGCTAGAGGATTGGTAAGGTAAGAGGAAAGGCACTACAATGGATCAGATATATCTAACAGAAAGGCAAAAATGAGTCATAGTACGTGACGAAGTGTCAGAGTGGGCGCCTGTGACGAGCGGGGTCAGCCCTAGGACCGGTGTTGTTTCTGGTATATGTGAATGACATGACGGAAGGGATAGATTCAGAAGTGTCCCTGTGTTGTGATAGAAACACAGGCCTTATCTCTAGGCTTTATTGAACATAGAATCTTCATAGTACTTCTGCAACAACAAAATATAATGACTAGTACATCTAATAATGGCTTCTAGAGGGATGGTGATGTCTTGCATATGTCAAGAGAAAAGTTATAACTACAGGCCACATATTTAAACTCACCATGTAATCTGCATCGCTGATAAATGGATAAAGTAGGAGAGAATCACACACCATGTTTGTTGGTGCCCCATGACACACACCAACTGTTGTTGTTGTTAAGGGCCCCTAGAGTGGTGCAGTTATTTATCCTGCTTCTGCTCCCCACAGGAACCAGTATCACTACAATCCCCCCTTCTAAAATAACAGAGACATAATCTCCCAAACTGTTAGGTGGGCGACGTACAACGTCCCGACCTTCGCAACCCTTGAGCCTCTTATCATGTCATACCAGGTTCGATATTTCCCCAGCGGGGTTTAGGTTAGATTAACTGCTGGAAGCAGAATCCATCTATTTCCATAGGGTAGTCTCAGGTGCTTTCCAGGAGAAAACGAAGCAACTTTCACACATCTATTGGTGTATCTTGAGATTCCACACTAATAGGATTTCACTGGGGCTAAATGTCTTGGTAGATACTATAGTCTCTTCACACCATTTTGTAGCGAATGGTGGATTAGCTTGCAGAGCTCATAACCTCTTCCACTAAAGGATCCGTCTTGTTCATACCTACGTGACTCTCAGAGAACGGGTCCAGAACATAACCAAGTGGGCACGTAGGATCCCGTAAGGAACGACGTGAATAGTTGAGGAGTCTTTCATGAGGGTTTGCATTAGTAGCTGTGGCACAGCAGTGATCTAATAGATGTGAAGACATCAGGTAGACAGTTTTGCCAGTGTGGAACAGTAAGATTGCGCGACTTAATGTCATTTGTACTGCCTTCCATATAGTACCATTGAACCGCTCCACTTGACCATTGCCTTGAGGGTTGTAGCTTGTTTGTTCATGCTGCAGGCAATACCTTTGCTAGCCAAAACTCCTGAAAGTTCTTACTCATGAACGATGATCCCCTGTCTGAATGGATATAACTGGCATACCAAAAATAGAGAACAACTGTGAAAGACAACTAATAACAGTTGAAGCAGCCATATTTGCACAGGGGAATACAAAGGGAAACCTTGAATATTCATCGACTATGTTAAGGAATACCTATTCTGATTTGTGCTTGGTAAAGAGTCCTTTGAAATCTATATTCAATCTTTCGAAAGGGGGGGGGGGGGGGGGGGGGGGGGGGGCGGGATGGGGATTTTAGAGATGATCTTCTCTGGCTGATGAAAGTTTGGCTTGCACCTCTGCACATACTCTGCATGCTCTGATCAACTTGTCTGCACATCTTCCAACTGATAGGGCATGTCTTTTGATTGACAAAATGGTACAGGCGGTGTAACTCCTGGGTGACACAAAGCCTTGTGGAGAGCTGAGAGTGATGCAAATCATGACATGCTGCCCCACATGGGACCTAAGAATGCATCAGGTGAGATGTTCTCTTGACCCCTGTCGGTACAAGAATATCAAAGTCATAACACGATAAGTTCCATCCCCAGCGTAATATCTTGTCATTCTTAATCCTACTTTTGTGCCTCTTGTCGAACATATACATCACGGACCGTGGTCATCCTTATGTGAATGTCTACCAGCTTAAATAATGCCTCCAGTGGCGAACTGCGTTCTATGATGGCCTGGGCTTTCCTTTCTAACAGCAGCATAACATTTCTCTGATCCTTGAAAAGTTCTCGAAAAGAAGGCTACTGGTCGTCTGCCTGAGATAAACTGCAGCAATGGCAATGTCAGATGCATCCGTTCCCACTACGAATGGTAGGGACTTCATCAATGGCTTGAACTACTGAGTTTTCAATGTCCTGTTTGAGAGTATGAAAGCGGCTTCTGCTTCCTTGTCATCAGGAAATGTGGTACACTCATGGGCGGACTTTACTTGAATATTGTAGATCCATTGTGAGTAATAAGCAAAGAGACCAAGAGTTCTTCGAGTGACTTTTGTCTTGAGGCATTGGAAGTTCCCGTGAGGTCGTAGTCGTTCAGGGTCCTGGGAAATATTGAACCTCCTTCCACTACATAACCAAGATGCTAAGCCTTTTAGTTGAAAAAGTGCACTTTTCTCATTGTAACTGATATTTTTCTCTTGGCGGTTCCAAAACTTATCCAATTTGCATCATTTCCCCCCAGGGTCTTGCCACAAATGGTAACATTATCTAAATACGCAGTAGTTCCCATGAAGTTGCTCTTCCTGAATGAGTGAATCCATAATACGTTGGAAGCAGCACCCCATTGGTGACTCCCAAAAGGGACTCTGGTAAAACTGATACAGGCCATCACTAGCCTAAATGCTGTGTATGGTTTATCTCATTCCTTTAGGGACTTGATGATAGGCACTCTGCAGATCAATTGTGCTAAACACGTAGTACTGAGGCGATTTGTTCACTGTATCGTCAATTCGGGGTAGAGGGTACCCATCAGAAGTGTAAATTTGTTGATTGTCTCAGTGAATCGGTAGCCCGTCTCCGTTCCTATAACCCATCTTTAACAACAACAACCTGTGCACGCCAAGGGGAATCACTCGTTCTCTATAATACCCTCCTGTCAGCAGCCTCTGAGTTTCTTCTCAAGGGATGAACACCGATCCTCAATAAGAATAGCGGCGTGACTTAGCTGATATAGTGATGGCAATCCGCGGTAAGATTTGCAAACAGCTTTGGTGGTCCACCCTTAAAGTGCTAATCCACAGACAACAAGAGGAGGGCAGTTCACCTCCATATGTTAGGTGACACTACCATGCAGCTTTCCTGAAAGTCCTGACCAAGGATAACATCAAGAGCACAGTTGTGGACAGAATAGCTAAATGTACATCTTGATAACCTTTCCATTAACTCTGAGATTTACCTACAAACCCTAAGTCTGGAATAAGAAGATGTTGATGCCATGGAAACGGTACCGGATTAGTGATGTAATCAAGGAGAAGCCGTTTAACTAAGTCAAGTTATGAAACTCTCTGAGCTGAGCACTATCGCAATAAGACCCAATCTACTTCCTGTTCCTTTGATGAATACTTTCACAACCTTGCCTTTGACATGAATTTGGAGTAGCCGCAAGAAGTCACTGTTGCTAGAGTCGCATGATCCACTGAGGAATGTGTGGAGGCACTAGCTCCTTGTAGATGCATTAGCACGACAACTTTAGCAAAAGTGACCTTTCTTGTGGCATTTTATGGCACATTGCTTCACGAGCAGGACACTTTGACGTGGATGTCTTGAAAAACCACAAAAGAAACACATCTCGTACCATGCTGCTGCTGTCACTGAGGCAGGTTCCCCAAGTAACTTCATTGTAAGAGTCTTGGTCAGGGGAATTGCCGCACTTACCACTCGAGAAGGCTGAGTGGTAACTGTATACTTCAATTCAGAATTCTTTCTGGCTGAATCTAGAGCTCTTGCCTGGTCAAAGGCAGCGGCTAAGTCGAGAGTTTATTCTCCAATAAACGCTGCCTTATTAATGGTGATTGCAGGCCACTGATTAAAAGCATCCCTGATGGACTCTTCACAATACTGAGCAGCTGTCACTGGCTTGGAAGAGAGAGTGACAGTCCTCACCCAAAATTTTTCAGTGCTTGAAGGTAATCCACTAAGACCATCAATCTGCTGGGCGGCGAGTTGCAAGGCATAGCGTGCAAAGATTTCATTTGTAGGTTTAATAACTGAACTTGAGGGTTTTGGATGCATCTTCGCAGGTATTACACTTCAGAAATAGCCTCATATATCTAGGTGACACAAATTGATGAGGCATACTTCGTTTAACTAGAACTACTTAGGAAGGGCTTCCCAAAAGTTTTTCCGAAAGTCTTAAACCCATGCTATCCATTCCTGAGGCAAGGCCGTTGAATAAGGCTGGGGTCACAGTCCTAGCCTCTTCAGGTTTCAGAACGCTCCCTGTTTGTGATGTAGTCTAGGCGCAGATCACCACCAGGTACCCAGGATTCTATGTTCAATAAATTGTTGTGATAGAAACAAGGCCTTATCTCTAGCTTATTGAACATAGAATCTTCATAGTACTTCTGCAACAACAAATATAATGACTAGTACATCTAAATAATGGCTTCTAAACAGGGAGGTGATGTCTTGCATATGTCAAGAGAAAAGTTATAACTACAGGCCACATATTTAAAACTTCACACATGTAATATCTGATCTGCATCGCTGATAAATGGATAAATGTAGGAGAGAATCACACACCATGGTGTTTGGTGCCCATGACACACACCAAACTGTTGTTGTTGTTAAGGGACCCTATAGGTGGTGCAGTATTATCCTGCTGCTCTTCTCCCACACCAGGACAGTATCACTACACCGTTTGCAGACGATGTGAAGCTAATGAGAATTCAGTCGATGAGGATCAGGCAGACTCCAATGGAATCCTGGACAGTACTGACAAGCCTGTTCAGAAACTGACTTCCTGGAGTTTTAACTCCACCAAGTGCAAAGTCAAGATTGGGGAAGGGCAAAGAAGACCGCTAGGGAGCCAAAGACTGCAAGACTCAAAAAAGGAAAAGGATGTTGGGGTAAGTATAATACCGAGGACATCTCCTGAGGCACACATCAACCAAATACAGTGGTCCCTCAATAATCGACCGGCCTGTAAGTCGACCATTTCGGAAATCAACCGGTTTTTTCGACAAAATATTGACTCGGAAATTGACCGAAATTCGTTTATTTTTCGACCCGTCTCGACCCGTCGCCCAGATGCTATGCACGAGGTAAGCGGCCTCGACCCGCCTCAGCCTTCCTTCCTCAGCAGTATGCCATTGTTTACCAGTTAGACGGCGGTCCATCTCAACGTGCTCCAGTTGAAATATTTTGCATAAATTCAATTATTTTAGTGATTGCAAGTTATTAAGTGCTAAATAGAGCTACCATGGCTCCAAAGAAACTCCTAGTGCCAAACCTTTGGTAAAGAAGGTGAAGAAATAACCATTGAATTAAGAAAAACCATCATTGAACAATATATAGTGGGCGTACGTTGGGCGAACTGGCCGAGGAATATAACAAAAATCGATTCAACCAATATCTTTCCATCATAGCCATGGAGAAAGAAATCAAGGAGGCTGTTGTTGCAAAGGGGGTAAATATGCTGGAACAAAAATGAATCACCAGTACTTGAAGAGGTTGAGAAGTATTATGGTGTGGATAAATGAGAAACAATTAGCAGGAGACAGTCTTATGACCTCGATTATTTGTGAAAAGGCTAGGCAGTTGCATGATGAGCCTATGTCAGTTTTGAACTCTATGTGGCACTGGGGAGTTCCATGGGGTTGGATGTGAGTTTGGAGGATGTGGAAGAGTTGGTGGAGGACCACAACGAAGAGCTAACCACTGAGGAGCTGCAAGAGCTTCAGCAGGAAGAGCAACAGATCGCAGCTCAGAATCTTGCTGCAGAGGAGGAGGAGAGAGATGGAAGAAGGTGCCTTCTTCAGAAATTAAGGAGATTTTTTACTATGTGGGGTAAGATGGAAAGATTTATGGAGAAACATCACCCAGAGAAGGATGTTGCAAGCCATATCGGCAACTTGTACAGTGACAGAGTCTTGGCCCATTTTAGGGAAGTTTTAAAGAGACGCCAGAAACAGAGCTCTCTGCACAGTTATTTTGCGAGACAGGACTCCAGTGACTCTCAAGCTGGTCCTAGTGGCATTAAGAAACAGAGAAAAGAAGCAACCCCAGAAAAGCAAATGGTACCTGAGGTGTTCCTGGAAGGGGATTCCCCTTCCAAACTATAAACAATCCACTCTCTCCTCCTCCTCCAGTCTCCCATACACTAAGAAGAATCTCCAATAAAGGTAAGTGTTATGCTGTTAATGTTTCATTCATCATTTCCCATTGTATTGTTTATGTACTACATGAATATTTCATGTGAAAATTTTTTTTGTTTTAATACTTCTGGGTGTCAGGAACGGATTAATTGAATTTACATTATTTCTTATGGGGAAAATTGATTCGTAAATCGACCATTTCGATAATCGACCGGCTTCCAGGAACGGATTACCGTCGATAATCGAGGGACCACTGTAAATGCTATGGCATATGGGCGCCTGGCAAACCTAAGAACAGCGTGTCGACACCTCAGTAAGCAATCGTTCAAGACTATGTACACCGTGTACGACAGTCCCGTACTGCAGTATGCAGCACCAGTTTGGAACCCATACTTGCTCCAGTACATCAAGAAATTAGAGAAAGTGCAAAGATTTGCAACAAGACTAGTCCCGGAGCTAAGGGGTATGTCCTACGAGGAGAGGTTATGGGAAATCGACCTGACGACACTGGAGGACAGGAGGGATAGGGGATGGCATGATAACGACACATACAATAATAAGAGGAATTTATAAGGTGGACAGAGACAGGATGTTTCGAAGATAGGACACAACAACAAGAGGTCACAATTGGAAGTTGAGGACTCAGATGAATTACAGGGATGTAAGAAGTATTTCTTTAGTCATAGTTGCCAGAAAGTGGAGCAGTCTGGAAAGTTATGTAGTGGAGGCAGGATTCATACATAGCTTTAAGAAGAGTTGTGATAAAGCTCATGGAACAGGGAGAGTGGACCTAGTAGCGGCTAGTGAAGAGGCAGGGCCAGGAGCTATGGCCTAATCCCTGCAACCACAATTAGGCGAGTACATGGATACAACATGAGTTGGTGGATACACCTTCCTCTTGGAAGTGTCCTGGTGAGAAATATATCGAAGGATACCTCCTAGTAAGGGATACCTATGAGGGATACCTTGATGAATACCTCCGTGTCAGGAGTAACACAAGGTATATCTCCCTCTCCCGCGGAAGGCCACGGTCAGATAACCAAAAGCTCCAGCTGCGGGTCATCATATGACCAAGACTCGTATCAGGAAACATGTCCTGTTTCCTGACAAACCTAACGTTATTTGGTTATTATTATCCACTGGGTATTTTCGGACCCTCCAGTGAATTATGTGCAGATAACCACCCTCTGTCTCTGATAGATTTTTTTGACTCATTGTTGTGATCATTATGTAAGGTCATTACGATGTTATGGCTGGCAGAATGAGGAAGGAAGAGAGGGGAAAGGAAGAACAGAGGTGGAGGAGGAATGAGAACAATCAGTGGTGCTCTGGCTGGCACAGTGTGGGTGGAGACACACTGGCGATCCTTGGTTGAGCCTGGTCCAGGCTGCCATTAACAGTGGAATGAGCTGTGTCACTGAGGAGTTGAGGAGTCATGGGTCTGAGTAATGCACCTCTGAAATTACTCTCATTGGTACCTTACCCCTTTCAATTTATCAATCCCCATTTCCTCTTATATTGTAATTTAAATGTGTAAAATAGTTAATTAGTACGCAAATAGCAGCTCAGAGGTAAGGCACCGGACTTACTAATCACGGGCTACATTTCGGATATTTTTTTTTTAACAATTCGGCCGTCTCCCACCGAGGCAGGGTGACCCAAAAAGAAAAAAAAATCCCCAAAAAGAAAATACTTTCATCATTCAACTCTTTCACCTCACTCACACATAATCACTGTTTTTGCAGAGGTGCTCAGAATACAACAGCTTAGAAGCATAAACGTATGAAGATACACAACATATCCCTCCACACTGCCAATATCCCGAACCCCTCCTTTAAAGTGCAGGCATTGTACTTCCCATTTCCAGGACTCAAGTCCGGCTATATAAAAATAACCGGTTTCCCTGAATTCCTTCACTAATTACCCTGCTCACACTCCAAAAGATCGTCAGGTCCCAAATGCCATTCGTCTTCATTAACTCCTATCGAACACGCTCAAGCACGCCTGCTGGAAGTCCAAGCCCCTCGCCCACAAAACCTCCCTTACCCCTTCCTTCCAGCCTTTTCGAGGGCGACCCCTACCCCACCTTCCTTCCCCTACAGATTTAAATGCTCTCCATGTCATTCTATTTTGGTCCAGTCTCTCTAAATGACCAAACCACCTCAACAACCCCTCTTCAGCCCTCTGACTAATACTTTTAACTCCACAACTCCTAATTTCCACACTCCGAATTTTCTGCATAATATTTACACCACATATTGCCCTTAGACAGGACATCTCCACTGCCTCCAACCGCCTCCTCGCTGCTGCATTCACAACCCAAGCTTCACACGCATATAAGAGTGTTGGTACTACTATACTTTCATACATTCCCTTCTTTGCCTCCATAGATATGTTTTTTGTCTCCACATATACCTCAATGCACCACTCACCTTTTTTCCCTCATCAATTCTATGATTAACCTCATCCTTCATAAATCCATCCGCCGACACGTCAACTCCCAAAGTATCTGAAAACATTCACTTCCATACTCCTCCCCAATTTGATATCCAATTTTTCTTTATCTAAATCATTTAATACCCTCACCACCTTACTCTTTTCTATGTTCACTTTCAACTTTCTACCTTTACACACACTCCCAAACTCGTCCACTAACCTTTGCAATTTTTCTTTGCAATCTCCCATAAGCACAGTATCATCAGCAAAAAGCAACTGTGTCAATTCCCATTTTGTATTTGATTCCCCATAATTTAATCCCACCCCTCTCCCGAACACCCTAGCATTTACTTCTTTTACAACCCCATATATAAATATATTAAACAACCATGGTGACATTACACATCCCTGTCTAAGACCTACTTTTACCGGGAAGTAGTCTCCCTCTCTTCTACACACCCTAACCTGAGCCTCACTATCCTCATAAAAACTCTCTGCAGCATTTAGTAACTTACCACCTATTCCATATACTTGCAACATCTGCCACATTACTCCCCTATCCACTATCATATGCCTTTTCTAAATTCAGAAATGCAATAAAAACTTCCCTACCTTTATCTAAATACTGTTCACATATATGCTTCAATGTAAACACTTGATCTACACATCCCCTACCCACTCTGAAACCTCATTGCTCATCTCCAATCCTACATTCTGTCTTACCTCTAATTCTTTCAATTATAACCCTACCGTACACTTTTCCTGGTATACTCAGTAAACTTATTCCTCTATAATTTTTACAATCTCTTTTGTCCCCCTTCCCTTCATATAAAGGGACTATACATGCTCTCTGCCAATCTCTAGGTACCTTCCCCTCTTTAATACATTTATTAAACAAAAATACCAACCATTCCAACACTATGTCCCCCCCTGCTTATAACATTTCTGTCGTGATCCCGTCACTTCCAGCTGCTGTACTCCCTTTCATTCTACATAATGCCTCACGCACCTCCCCCACATTCACATCCTGTTCTTCACTCCTAAAAGATGATATACCTCCCTGCCCAGTGCATGAAATTACCGCCTCCCTTTCTTCGTCCACATTTAAAAGTTCCTCAAAAACTTTTCGCCATCTACCCAAAACCTCCATCTCCCCATCTACTAACTCCCCTACTCTGATTTTAACTGGCAAATCCATTATATATATAATGTTGCACCAAATAAGTAAAACTTGCGATTTTGGCTTAAATAGCAACGCATTTCTTGCCGAATAGGGCAAGCGAAAATTTGTGTATGCAATAATTTCGCAAAAATCATTCTGAACCTAACGAAAAAAATATTTCATTGTGTTTATTTATTACAAAATTATTGTAAACTTATCTAAAAAATATCTAGTTGGATTAGGGTAAATTAAATTGCACTTCTAATGAAGTTTTCTAAGGTTCTTTTGGTACAAAATTATTAATTTTTACATTTAAAATAAATGAAAAATATATATATATATATATATATATATATATATATATATATATATATATATATATATATTTTATATATATATATATATATATATATATTTCACACACACACACAACCCCACACACGCACATTAGCCAGGTGTTGGGAGAAGGAGCAACCACATGCCAGTTTGCCGAGGATGACTAAACACTTCGTAACCCATATTAACAAGGGCTCGCTAGAAGGGAACATTGCTGAGATAAGGCATCAACTGCTTTGTCATTCTTTACGTAACTGAGGGATGACTAGACGACTATTCTTAATAAATTTATTATTTTGTTTAGGTATATTTTGTAATTATATATAAATATAATATATATATAATATATATATATATATATATATAATATATATATATATATATATATATTATATATATATATATATATTACATAATATGGTACAAAAGATTTAAGAGATACATTGTTGATATAAAGGTGGCATATACGGTACATGTTACGTGTGTATCACCGATTATAAGGTGAAAATCTCATCCAGCTCCTCAGAGCTGGGGCGTGTGCCCAAAATACAGCAGACATTACCCCTCTGAACAGCCGCACTGAGCCGCTGGAACAGAAAACTAGCTGCCCTGGGATCCCTAGTTACCCTGATGAGTCTTTTTCCCAGCTCCTTAAGGAATTTAGATGCATTCTTTCCCCATGAGCCAAAGGTCTCTGAGCCTATGGGAACAAACATATAATAATGGGCTAGTTCTCCATATTTTCTAGACTTTTGGGACTCCCTGAAGCTGGCAGCTGCTGCTGCTTCTTCCCTGGTGTATTGGAGATAGGGTATCAGCCAAGGTAGATGCACATGTATAGTCCCACACCACCTGCTTCCCATCTGTCCAGGCTTGAAGGGTGATACCATCTGGACGCTTCTGGCTGCCATCAGATCTGCATAGCTGGGGTGGCTCCCTTACTGCTGGGCATCCGGCTGTTGTGAGGCTCCTCTTGATAATGTTATTAACCTCATGTCTTGCAATCTTTCCCTCGGATTTACGGCACACAAGACCGTGGTACCCGAATCGGTCTGCTGCTTCACTGCCACAAATACACCTGTGTTCGGCGAGAATAGGGGCGGCAAGTCGAAGGGCAACACCGATGCGGATGGTCTGTGGGTCGAGGCGTGTGCCAAGATTTCGTTCGGATTTTTAACCCCGGAGGGTTAGCCACCCAGGATAACCCAAGAAAGTCAGTGCGTCATCGAGGACTAACTTATTTCCATTGGGGTCCTTAATCTTGTCCCCCCAGGATGCGACCCACACCAGTCGACTAACACCCAGGTACCTATTTGCTGCTAGGTGAACAGGACAACAGGTGTAAGGAAACGTGTCGAAATGTTTCCACCCGCCGGGAATCGAACCCGGGCCCTCTGTGTGTGAAGCGGGAGCTTTAGCCACCAGGCCACCGGGCCACCAAGGCTGGAGTTGGGAACAGCCAACAGAAAATCCCCTGCATGAGGGGCTCTCACTGCCAGGAGGCGGGCTCTATCCTTCCCTGACACACACTGAAGCATTGTTGAGGTTATATTTTCCACTATTGGAATATCCCAGTGCGATTGTTTGTAGTTATTGGGGGGAGCAGGTCTGATTTCAGAGCCCGTTAGATTATCCCAGATCATGGCTCCGTCAATGAACTTTTGGTCCTGGACTCCAATCTTGTCCCTAAATGTTCAGGGAGAATCGCTGCTACAAGCCCTCTGGATGCAATACATGAGGACAGAAAAACAGGTAGCGCAATCTGTGATAACTTGCGGACACCAGTGCCTCCTAGTCTGACTGGAAGTGTAGCTTGGTTCCACTGCCCGTCTTCTAGAGTAAGGTTAAGTACTTTCGTAAAAATCTGCCTCAGGATACTGTCATATTCGTGCAGTATAGGGTTATCATATGAAGGTGCACATCTTAGGAAATAATATATATATATGCGAGACACATGTACACAACAAGGCCTCTTCATTGAACTGAAAATAATTTAACTGAATATAACGACATTGGAGGATAGAAGAACCAGGGCGATAACATACAAAATATTAGGGAAATTGATAGGGTTGACAGGAAAAGGTTATTTGAGGCGAAAAACTGAACTCGGGGACACAACTGCAAGTTAAAAACGCAGATGAGTCACAGGGATGACAGGAAGGATTTATTAATTAAATCTCAGGGTGGTCAGAAAGTTGAATGATTTTGGTGAAGAAGTGGTGGAGGCAGACTCCATACATAGCTTTAAGAGAAGGTACGAAAGAGGGAATGAATCTGGCAAGCGGCAAGTTCAGAGGCGGGACCAGGAGCTAAGACTTGAACCCTGCAGTCACAGACCATATGGAACTCGGCTAACGCATTGGTCCGAACCGGTAGATTATTGAAACACTCAACCTGTACGGGTCATTCAGTTCCTGGGGAAGTGGAGGCAATTATATTCCATGTAATAATAATAATAATAATAATAATAATAATAATAATAAAATTAATAATAATAATAATCTTTATTTCTATAAGTACATGTACAATGTACGTATACAGGTCTAGCTGACATCAACGACATACTACTATACAGAATGCCGCTTGTTATGCAGAGCAATTCGGGCAAATTAAGTCAGTTTTGTCCCAGGATGCGACACACACCAGTCCACTAACACCCAGGTACCCATTTTACTGATGGGGAACATAGACAACCAGTGTAAAGAAACACGCCCAATGAGCTTTAGCCACCAGACCATGGGGCACACAGTCTATTTCCTTAGATCAAGACACCAGCATCAACGAACTTCCTTGAGGGGTAAACCCAGTAGAATTATCATTAATATAGTCATGGGGAAGTGCTAAACGATGAGGATATTATCAAACATTTCGGCAGCTGTTTAAGGGCACCTAAGTTCCTCATCTTTTAATAACATGTTCATTTTTCCTCTGTAACCTACTTTATCCATAATTACTATCACATTTGCTTTGTTTGTTTTCGTAAGGTGAAGTCCAGGATCTTTCCTTAATTCATGGTATAACTTAACAAATATTTGAGGACAATTGTGTTGTAGAGTTCTGAACTCTGCTCAGACCTCTACAACACAAAGACGGGGAATTTAGGTGCCTCTTAGAGGTTTCCTTCAAGATGCAGGCTGGACTTACTCTTACATATAGACTACTACCGTGAGTGACATAATATGTTAGTCACTCGGTCAGTCAAGTTAAAGACTGTTGGGTGTGGCCAGTACCTGAGTGGGTGACAGTTTAGCTAGAGGGACCTTCATAAACCACTGACTTCCCGTCCCCTAACACGGGTACTTTATATAATTTACAGTAAAAATGAAACTTATTAGTGTAAATGCTAAATGCACAATTATGCGATTTTGTGGTCATTATTGTTATACGTAAATTTGGATAATAAAATATGCACTAGTTTTTGTAACCAGGTAAAATTTTATGTAGGTCAAGTTGCCGCACACTATATCAGTTTCTTAATAAATAAAAGAAAAGATATTAAACGCAGTAGATTTTTTTTTTTTGTTTCAAATATTAAACACAAGATCATTGCACACTTACCTTGATCTGTACACTTTAAAGGGTTAGAGTTATGTTAACAAAACACCCCCATCGTTGTCTTTATATAATAGTAACGTTGCTAGTGATAAAATAATAAGTGGCAACTGTTGGGTGCTGGTATGGGTGCTGGCAGTGAGTCAGCAGCTGCCGCTGGGGTCGGACCGCTGTCTCCCCAGTCTCTCCTACACTCGTCAGTGATATCGCTTGTTCCATTGCGTTATCCTGCAAATTTGCAGTTGCACGAGTGAAGCTGGAGTGTGTGCCCTTGCACTGGTGTTGTGGAGTGTGCTCGTGGTGGTGATTCTCACTGTTAAAGTGAATATTTTACAATCTGTGTGGGATGAAGGCTGGTCTCTTGGGAGGTACTTGGGTTAACATTTTCTCTCCCTCAAATATTGACATTTATAAAACGAGAGAACTTGATTTTCTAAGTACTTGAATGTTTAAGTGCGATTAACATAATTTTTTTATACTGAAATTCCAAGTACAACATGGTTATAGGTACAGTGTATATATAACACGAGTGGAATCTAATTTTGCAAAAGCAAAATTTATCAAGCTGGGTATCAGCTTGATAAATTTATTGGATGTATTGTGATGTTTACCTTGCCTAAGCTAAGGCTTACCTGAAGGATAAAAAAAAAAAAAAAAAGGATAAAATTTCTGAAGAATTTGTAATTACGAGTTAGATAATGGTGTATTTTCTTACGAAGATTCTTAGGGCTTTTGAAAACATGTATACATACATATATAACACATATAACACATACTTAGTTTCAATATTTTTTTTTTGGTTGTGGATATAAAGATGCAGTTTAATGTCAAAACTGGCGCAACTTTTAAAACAGTAAGGTATATCAAACTAAAAACGGTAATATATAACCATTTGTTGCCTTGATAGCCCTTTTAGGCCTAATCCTAATATTTTTTATTGTCGTAAACGATGGTGATATTCTTTTGCCCCAATGGAAATAAGTCACTGACTTTTTTGGGTTATCCTAGGTTCTCTACACATATGCTGCTATGATAATCTATGTAACTGTATTTGTGTATACCTGAATATACTTATTTACTTACTAATTAGGAGTTACCCTCCCCGTTCTTGAATCAAACTTGATTGCTTCCCATGCCCCGTGCATTTACGGGTTAAGCGCTTCACCATGAATATAAAAGTAATTTAGGTTAACTGCATGCGGTTTTGCAGACAGTTCTACGCATTTATACAATGGTTGCTTAGCGTTTTTAATATAATTTTGTACACACTGTTTCCATCAGGCAGACAACTCTTAGTCATACACACGTTTTACAGACCAGTAAAAAAAATTGTGCAATACACGTTTTCAGCATACAACAGTGGTATATTATATGCAAGAAATAGCCATTTTGGCAGTAACAATAATTTCTTAGGTATATATTTATAAAATGAAAAGAGAGAGGTATATTTTTAAGAATTGTTACACCGCATTGTGCCTAACAAATTAGGTTTTCTTGGGTAAGGTAATGGAAGCAGCGGATCATGATGTAGTATGTCCTTTATTTGAATTAAAGTAAAGTTTTTGGACTATTAAAGAAAAGCAGCAGTACATGGTACTGTTGGAAGAAAGCATCTCTTGTTGATCGAAGCATGGCTGAGTGATAGGCATTAGTGTGCATAAATGGAGTAAAATCAGAGAGGGGGATCTGTCACAAGTGGCTTTCAGAGGGGTCAGTTTTGGGCTCTTTATTATTCGTCAACATTAATGATTTTGACGAGTGAATGAAAAGCAACGAGTAAATTTGCTGGTGACAAACAGGCCGATAATAAAAAAAAGGTTGGGAGGATACCCCTGAACTTTGAGATTTGGATAAGTTAATGTCGTAATTCGAAAAATGGCAAATGCAGTTGGGTGTAAAACTGCAGTCCTAATCCTTGGGAAGGAAAATAACCTCTCCGAGAATGTGAAAAGGACTTCGAAATCATGAGAAGTAGACATCTAAAACCAGGAAGACAGCAGTGCCTAAGTGTGCTAACATGTCTTGATATAAATCCACGTAAAGTAACAGGAGTCCAAAGGTTATTCATCAGCTTTATACGTTAGTGGTGGATAAGACATGTGTAACACTAAAGATACCCGAGTATTGCACACGTGTTTTATTCTTCAACTTGTCGTTATTGTTTACCATCAGTAATATGATAGCTTTATAGATAATTAGTCAGGCCTCAGATGCAACTCGGCTCTGGTCTCCATACTACAGAATGGATATAAATGCATTGGAGAACATACAAAGGATGACAATTAGTCCACTGTACAAGCAATCTTGCATAAAGAGATTGAAAGCTCGGAACCTAGTTTCTATTTAGGCATTGGGAAGGCCTGGTCTGGAACCGGGCCTCGAGGCGGTAACCTCCGGAAGTGACTACGGGTAAGCTATATGTACATGTATATGGAAGAAATCACAATACAACGCACAATTGCAAATATGTAAAAATACCAGTGAAAATGGGAAATAAAACCTGAGCACTTTCATGTGCTGACACGCACACATATCTTCATAGGAATGGGAAGAATAGGCTTCCCTTGCCTCTTCCTATTCCTCTGAAGATATGTGTAAGAGCATGAAAACACTCAGAATTTATTTCTGAGTTTCACTGGTATTTTTACGTACATATATTTTACGATTTTGAGGGCGCACATCCCCTCAAGGAAGGTTCCTTGATGTTGGTGAGGGGCTCTTGATTTAGGGAATTGGATCTGTGCTCCAGTTCCCCGAATTAAGCCTGAATGCCTTCCACATCCCCCCCCCAGGCGCTGTATAATCCTCCGGGTTTAGCGCTTCCCCCTTGATTATAATAATAATAATAATAATAATAATAATGAGGGCACACATGCTATAGGCACTTGAAAGTATATTATGTAGATTTCAACTAGGATACCCATATAAAGTCAAACAATTGGTCCCTCTTGCAAGATGCAGAATGAGAGGACATATGATAGAAATATGTTAGCGGAAGACAGGTTTAAACAAAAAAGGATATTAACAAGGTACAGAGAAACCATTCAAATATGTTAGATTTATAGATTAAGAAAGAATATAGGGCAGTACATGCTTGTTGTAGATGATGCCAAGTAGGCATCGAAGCTAATCCCTTAGATAACTTTAAAATAGATTGGAGAAATATAAGAGCGAGAAGGGTTGGGCTTGATAAGGTAATGCCTTTCACTTAGTAGGCCTACTACAGTGCTTTATTATTTCACCATATTTATTAGTATGATATATTAGTGGTTTACAATTGAAATTTATGAGTAAGACATATGTTAACACTTGGTAGTTACATACGTCTTATTCCAGATGTACCAATTAGTGAACTGACTAACAAAATTTGTATGTACTTACTAATTTAGGAGGGTTAAATGTAAGGTTTACTCGTGTACAGTATATGGTGTGGGTCGCATCCTGGGACAAAACTGGCCTAATTTGCCCGAAATGCTCAGCTATTTAGTAGTATGTCATTGATGTCAGCTAGACCTGTATACCTTGTACATGTACTTGCAGAAAAATATTATATTATTCCCAACGCTCTGTACGACCCTTGTACTAGTTCAGCGCTTCCCACGAGTATAATTAATACCATCCGCTGTTTTAAATTTCTGCACTGACTGCATTAAGAACATGCATGCAATGGTGACAAATGTTAATTTAACCTAATAAACCCAGTACAGGAAAATACTGTAGCATGATTTGATTTCCATAAGGACTATTGTATACGGACAGGCGGTAGTAAATCCTTAGGAGGAACTGTAGGGTTTTCCTAGATCGTCATCATGTGACATTTATAAATCCTTATGTAATATGATGCAAATATGACTGCAAATTACTTATATGTAATGTACCATACCTTGATGTTGATGCTGACCTATTAAATCTATGAAGACAACAGTCGTCTGCACAGAGTGGCGACCAAGCTACCATGACTCGTCAAAAACAAGAAAAAGGTTTCACGCTAAATTGCTCTCCATACAAAGCTGATATATTGATTTAATATACATTATACTTAGAAGACTAGTATTTGTAATATAAAAACTTATTACAGTTGTACTTTGCGCTGGGCTTAGTGTACGGACTCTCTATGCCCTAGCGAATATTTCTAAATTTTTGCGATGCATATTATCTCTTCCTTCAATACTTGATGTGTTTATTAGGGCACTAAACAGTTTAATGGTTTTCTGTTATCGGCATTCAATTACAGACACATTGTGGGTCCAGGAGCTGGGACTTGACATACTGTTTATCAACACATGTTAATGAATACAATGGTATATAATACGGACAAGATGAGGTTTAATTCAATACAAAGATGATATGCGAAGACAACGTTACAGTAGTACTGGCAATGAGTTATTACTAAGAGTAATGGGTTCATTAACACCATTTTTTGGGGGTGCTTTTTTTTTAGGGGGGGGGAGATGTGAAGAAAGCATTACCACTGCCTGGGTTATCTTCAGCAAGGTCCAGTTTTAATATTTAGGAACATTTTTTTTTTTTTTTTTTTTTTTTTTTTTTTTTTTTTGCGTTTTGTTCCCACATTTAGTCATCATTTACTTCGTAATACCAGCAAGTGGGGAGAAGAGGGCCTGACGCAATGTAAGTGTACTTAGGTACAGGTACGTACAAGTACAATTATCATACATAATAACACGTGTAAATTACCAAGAATAACCCAAATAATAAGTCAGTGACTTATTTCCATTGGGGTCCTTCACTTATTTAATAGTGACCATTAACAACCCCAGCTGCAATATTGTATTGAACAAGACAGAGCACGCCAGACTTTTATTGGGACAACTTTTCTATCTGTTAAGATCTATATCAAAATACATCAAAATGTGTTATTATCTTAACTGTCCCAACAACGACAAGTTCATTGTGTCCTTTCTTCACTGTTGTCCAGCAGTATTGTATTAGCTAGTTATCTAACACTTAATAATTATTACCTCTAAGATGCACCTCTTCCCATTGATTAAGAAGTTTTAATTGCCAGGTTTATTAGTACCAAAGATATATAAAATCCCTTATCTCTACTTTTTCAGAACAAACCTGATTACCTCTCATTCCCCAGGCCTGTATGACCCCTTTTGGGTTAATTAGTGCTTCTCCATGAATTTATTTATTTATTAATTTGAACATGATACAGAGAAGTAAAAGGAATACAATTTTTTAAGTGCAGCATGCCAAAGCCCCTGGTATGCAGAGCATTATGGGCAGGCTTAAAATAATGCACCTTAACATGTTTTGGGGCTGTATTGTAATAATCATAATAAGTGGCTATCTACTATAAATTATAAGAGTGATCCAAACTAAACTTAATCAAAATTGTCATCATATGTTTGTAGCTATGCATTGTCACTAAACTGTTATTCCTGTTAATTCAGACTACATGCCCACTCAGAATAATCAGTAATGATTATTATTGTTAATTATTTTATTTACGATATGTAATGTATTTATTATTTTTGGAAAAGTTGTGAATTTGTGAACATACACTGTAGAACTTATAATAATTATTCACATTTTGGGTTATCCTAGGTTAAATCTACATAATTTATTAATAATGATGAAAATGATCCTTATGGGTTAAGTGTTTACCTTGAAAATTTTTTTTTGTCAGTGTTTGCTTGTAGTATATTATTATTACAATTAAAACTAAGTGCTAGACTCACAAGGGGCAATTTGCCTGTGTAAACTATGCATTTATTTCATTCAAATGTATAAATGTATAATAAGGTTGATATCTTCATATGTATCGCTAGGTAGTGATATATAATGTTTAATATTTGAAAATTAAAAAATTAATGGGTGATGAAACAGATTTGATTACACAGAACCGAGAAAAAAGACAAAGGAAAGGAAGGAAGGACAAGAGAAAGAGAGAGAGAAGAGAGAGACAGGAGACACAGAGACAGACAGAGAGACAACAAGACAGACAGAGACACAGAGAGAGCAGAGAGAAGAGAGAGACGAGACAGACAAGACAAGAGAGAGAGAGAGAGAGAGAAGAGAGAAGAGAGAGACAGAAGCAGAAGAGAGAGGAGGAAGACAGAGACTGTCTGACTTTTAGGTTTATTTAGGCATATGTACACAATGGTGAAAGTATTTTTCTTTTTCTGGTCACACTGCCTCGGCTGACATGTTGAAAAAAAGTACACATAAGTACAGTTATCATACATAGTGTAAATTACCCCTGCCAAAAAATCAGTGACTTACCATTGAGGTCCTTGTGTAAAGAAAAGACCCTAGAGGGGGTGAACTTGGAAGATGAGATAGAGTAAGAAAAGATTTTGTGAGGGATGTTACTAGAAGGAAAGCCAAGGCTCAGCTGCTGGGAACTGAAACATGGAAAATACTGTGCACCACTGTGTCTGACTTTTTTGGGTTATCCTAGGTTCTCTACACATATGCTGCTATGTATGATAATTCTATGTAACTGTATTTGTGTATACCTGAATAAACTTACTTAGTAAAAAGGGCAGCAGGTGTTAGGACACACTACTTCCCTCTTCCAGGGTTGGACCCAGGTTCTTTTAGTTAAGATTTCGTTCGGATTTTTAACCCCGGAGGGTCAGCCACCCAGGATAACCCAAGAAAGTCAGTGTGTCATCGAAGACTGTCTAACTTATTTCCATTGGGGTCCTCAATCTTGTCCCCCAGGACGCGACCCACACCAGTCGACTAACACCCAGGTACCTATTTGCTGCTACGTGAACAGGACAACAGGTGTAAGGAAATGTGTCGAAATGTTTCCACCTGCCGGGAATCGAACCCGGGCCCTCCGTGTGTGAAGCGGGAGCTTTGGCCACCAGGCCACAAAATAAATGCACTACCGCTGCACTCTAATAGGGCAAGGTTTGAAGGTGATTACAACTCCCATAATTTTTAAGTCACAGTGTGTTGTTTGAAAGATGCTAGGTTTTCTACTTCACTGGTATTATCAAAAATATTAATCTAAGGAAGATAGATTCAACCACTTAAAATTAAATACTGTAACATTAAACATTCCTGCCCTTCTTAAGATGAGGAGGATTTTCTTAGTATTGAACCAAATGAGAATTTAAATAACTACATTGTGAATATGAGTTTTTTGAGGAACAATTAAAATATTTGGAGGAATTTTAGAGATCGCCTAGGTTAAGCCATCATACAATGGTAAAATAAGGGCTGTAGCCAGTGGGTAAAATTATTCACTTATGAATACAAATTTCTTTCATGTAATCCATTTCCTTTATAAATGGTTTATTTAAATAATTACACTTGTACTAATTGTATGTTTGAGTGTGAGAAATGTAACATTTATGAAGGGATGCAGGAAACTGGTTAGCTGGATTTGAGTCCTGGAGGTGGGAAGTACAGTGCCTTGCGCTCTGAAGGAGGGGTGGAGATATGTTGCAGTTTTTGAACTGTAGTATCAGCATGCCTTTGGCAAAACAGTGATGGAGTGAATGATAATGAAAGTGTTTCTTCTTTTTCAGTTCACCCTGCCTTGGCAGGAAATGGCTGATGTGTTAATAAAAAAAACATTTTCACTGAACAACATTGAATAGATATGCACATTAATACTCACTTCTATATTTCAGGTATATTCAGAGATATGAGAAACCCTTGCAAGATGTCTCTACTTTCTTTAGCCCGTGCATGGGCTTCACTCCCAGATATAATCACCAGAAGCTGCTGCTATGTACTAAATTTATTAATTTGGAATAAAAATTATATTTATTGAAAAACAATACAGGTAGATAAATTGTGAAACGAGATATTAGTGTCCGCCAGTGATGATACGTTGATCACGGAATGAAAGGAACGCCATACTAATTTATAGTATTTAAGGACAAATATAATTACTGTATTACACAGTGAGTGATGACAATTCAAATGGAAAATAAAATCTTTGTGATATGGACTTACGATGCTGGGTGATTTTTATTTTTAGTATATTTTTATTTTTATGTACAATTTGAAGAACCTTTTTATTGTACTTTTGCTAAGCTGCAAACTACTACTTGGTGTTTACAACATCAAGTACCAAGTTTTACCTATGATAATGAACACTGTACTTTAATGGTGATTGTATGAAGCAGTATGGCCAGCTGGTATCCTGATATAGAAATGGAGGAAACAGGTGTTGGTGCACGAGGACGAGGAAATGGAAATAATACCACAGGGGCACGGGGTTGTATCCGCACACGCCAGTACACTGGTACTTCCTATAGAGACAGTGGGGAAATAAAGTTCTGCATATCAGAGTACAAGAGTGATGCATTTCAGGTAGGTTCTTTAGGTGTATATTAACTTTATTTGGGATTGGAAAATTTGTCAGATAATATGTTAGATTTTTATGATACAGCACTGTATTTTAACCATTATATTTTTTAAGCCTTTTCAAAGTCCTATTGGTTTGGAAGATGCATCCTACGAACAACTTTTGGAAACCCTCCTGAAGCTCACTTGTTTTTGTTAGGGGAAAAAGGGGTTACAGTACAGTTATCACAAGTTTTAGAGATCTGGTACAAGTTTCTAAACTGCCAATTTTTACATTTGTATGTTTACCAGCTTGAGACTTGCCTTTTATGGCCTATAATTTGCAGAAACATTCTCAGTCACTTCTGTATAATATTGAAAATCTGCAGTGCTGTTCAGTGTCAAAAAATCATAACCCCCCTTTTAAAAATAAATGGAGGGTGTTCTGGGGGATGATACCCCTGCTTGCTGCCCAGTAACAATTATATTTAAGATATGCTAAATAAGAACAATTTCTTACTGAATGTTGATAAAAACACGTATGCACAAATTGAGAAAAAGCTGTGTCACTTGTGGTGAAATGTCTTGAACTGTGCATGTGTCTTTATCTGCATACTGTGGGTATCACAGTCCCTTTTCAGTCATTCTTGCTGAATGCCTTAGTATGTCCCACTAGCTGGTAGACATTCTTTTTTTTAGGTTGCAATTCTCTAAAATTAAAAAATATATTTTTCATTTTCATTTTGTATTATGACCTATATTATATAAGAATCTAGCACTCACAGGTTTAATATTACTGTTATACAAGTTGGTAAACTTTTATGTTATTTCAGATGATGTTACTGATGAAAAGCAATCAAATGTTGACCGATGTCAAACTTGAAGTTGGCAGGGAAATCTTCCATGGCCACAAAATTGTTCTTGCAGCAGCCAGCCCATATTTCAAGGTAAAGCACAGTACTGTACATTTTCTTACTGTAGTAATGGTAGGTAAAGTAGCCCAAAGAAGCTGACACCATAACTTGCTGTCTGGATTATATTATTTTTCTTATGATTATTATTATTACTATAATATTCATGAGGGGAATGTAAGCAAGTTTATTTAGGCACAGGTACACATAAGCATAATCATCATATATAGTGGAAATTACCTAGGATAACCCAAAGAAAGTCAGTGACTTATTTCCGTTGGGGGTCCTTGCTTAATCTGTAGGGATCTTACAGTGCCTTGGCAATGTAAGGGGTGGGGATAATCAGATTTGATGTGAGGAAGGGAAAGACAGTTCAAAATCCTTGGAGAAAAAGCCCTTCACCATCTTCAAATGAACCCTCCCTTCCTTTTCCTTGAAGGATCTTATATTTTGGGACACCCTGCCAGTTTATCTTGATGGGAAGTTGTACGTGCTGCATACATATAAATTACAGTAAAACGAGATACGTTACATGAATAATTCGTATGTAGTGTCGGCACACCTCTGGCAAGACAGTGATGGAGTGAGTAATGATGAAAGCGTTTCTTCTTTTTCAGGTCATCCTGCTTTGGTGGGAAATAGTCGATATACTAATAAAAAATTATTAGTTTTGTAATTTTGTTTTCAACACACCGGCTGTCTCCTCACAAGGAAGGATGACTTAAAAAGATGGAAACATTCATCATTGTTCATTCAGTGGCTGTCTTACCAGACGAGTGATCATATCACAAAGTCTATCAACCAGTCATATTAGTCGTTCATTATTACACTTCTACATTTTCTGTTACATATTTGTATCTACCAGTACATACATTTTTTTTTTATCAAACAAACCATATCCCACCAAAGCAGGGTGGCTGAAAAAGAAAAACGAAAGTTTCTTTTAGTAATGTATACAGGAGAAGGGGTTACTAGCCCCTTGCTCCTGGCATTTTAGTTGTCCCTTCCAAGACGCATGGCTTACTGAGGAAGAATTCTGTTCTACTTCCCCATGGAGAGAAAATAAATAAATAAATAAATACTGTAATATACAAGTAGTGTGTGTGTGTGTGTATACTTTTTTTTTTTTCCAACAAGTCGGCCATCTCCCACCTAGGCAGGGTGACCCAAAAAGAAAGAAAATCCCCAAAACGACAATACTTTCATCATCATTCAACACTTTCACCTCATACATAATCACTGTTTTTGCAGAGGTGCCCAGATACAACAGTTTTGAAGCATATATAAAGATACAGTATAAAAAGTGACCTGAAATAATTACAATATCAGGGCCCCAATTATATACACCTACCATCCGACTTACGACCTGCTCGACTTACGACCGTGTTTTTTATGCCAAATTTCTGGGAAATAAACAACTATTTGTGTTGTACACGGTCTTTATCCTAAACCTTAGAGTATAAAATACAGTACTAACAACATAAAAAGTAAAGTAAAACATGAAATACCAAAATAAAACAATAAAATAAAGTCATTACAAACATGTTTTGTTGATATTCAGTAGTAAAGTTTGACTTACGACCATTTCGACTTACGACCAGTTTCTCGGAACCGAACTCGGTCGTAAGTTGGATGGTAGGTGTATATACCATCCTATTACACATCCCACCAAACTGGCAATATCCCAACCCCTCCTTTAAAGTGCAGGCATTGTACAGTGGACCCCCGCATACCGTCGGCATCACATAACGTACAATCCTCATACCGCTCGCTTTTATCGCAAAAATTTTGCCTCGCATACCGCTCAAAAACCCGCTCACCGCTCTTCATCCGAGACGCGTCCAATGTGCGCCCTTAGCCAGCCTCACATGTGCCGCCGGTGGCATTGTTTACCAGCCAGCCTCCGCGGTAACATCCAACCATACAATCGGAACATTTCGTATTATTACAGTGTTTTTGGTGATTTTATCTGCAAAATAAGTGACCATGGGCCCCAAGAAAGCTTCTAGTGCCAACCCTACAGCAATAAGGGTGAGAAATACTATAGAGATGAAGAAAAAGATCATTGATAAGTATGAAAGTGGAGTGCGTGTGTCCGAGCTGGCCAGGTTGTATAATAAACCCCAATCAACCATCGCTACTATTGGTGGTACAGCTGCTGCTGCTGCTGTACCACCGTCAGCTGCTGCTGCTGTAGTACCGTCTGCTGCTGCTGTAGCATCGTCTGCTGCTGCTGTAGCACTGTCAGCTGCTGCTGCTGTTGTACCACCGTCAGCTGCTGCTGCTGCTGCTGTACCACCGTCAGCTGCTGCTGCTGCTGTTGTAGTACCGTCAGCTGCTGCTGCTGCTGTTGTAGTACCGTCTGCTGCTGCTGTAGCATCGTCTGCTGCTGCTGTAGCATCGTCTGCTGCTGCTGTAGCATCATCTGCTGCTGCTGTAGCATCGTCTGCTGCTGCTGTAGCACTGTCAGCTGCTGCTGCTGCTGTACCACCGTCAGCTGCTGCTGCTGCTGTACCACCGTCAGCTGCTGCTGCTGCTGTACCACCGTCAGCTGCTGCTGCTGCTGTACCACCGTCAGCTGCTGCTGCTGCTGCTGTAGTACCGTCTGCTGCTGCTGTAGCATCGTCTGCTGCTGCTGTAGCATCGTCTGCTGCTGCTGTAGCATCGTCTGCTGCTGCTGTAGCATCGTCTGCTGCTGCTGTAGCATGTCTGCTGCTGCTGTAGCATGTCTGCTGCTGCTGTAGCATCGTCTGCTGCTGCTGTAGCATCGTCTGCTGCTGCTGTAGCATCGTCTGCTGCTGCTGTAGCACTGTCAGCTGCTGCTGCTGCTGTAGCACCGTTGTTGGTGTGGCTTATTGAGAATACCAAGAAACAATTAACCCCAGAGGATTTGCCACCCAGGATAACCCAAAAAAGTCAGTGTCATCGAAGACTGTCTAACGTATTTCCATTGGGGTCCTTAATCTTGTCTCCCAGGATGCAACCCACACCAGTCGACTAACACCCAGGTGAACAGGGAAAAATGCCTGGAACTAGTGCTCATATTGGTGAATTTAAAGCCAGCAAAGGTTGGTTTGAGAGATTTAAGAATCGTAGTGGCATACACAGTGTGATAAGGCCTGTTCTGGAAGAAAATGCCAAACAGGACCTACAGTACTCAGGAGGAAAAGGCACTCCCAGGACACAGTGTCTCATCAGTCATTGCTGCATCTTCAATAAAGGTAAGTGTCATTTATTCTTCATTTAGTAGAGTAGTACATGCACAATATATATTGTGCATGTACTACTCTACTGTTGTGCATGTATCCTTCTCTCTCTGTGTAGGAAAATGTATATTTCATGTGGTAAAATTTTTTTTTTCATACTTTTGGGTGTCTTGCACGGATTAATTTGATTTCCATTATTTCTTGTGGGGAAAATTCATTCGCATACCGATCATTTCGCATAACAATGAGCCCTCTTGCACGGATTAAAGTCGCTATGCGGGGGTCCACTGTACTTCCCATTACCAGAACTCAAGTCTGGCTATATAAAAATAACCAGTTTCCCTGAATCTCTTCACTAAATATTACCCTGTTTGCACTCCAACAGCTCGTCAGGTCCCAAAAACCATTTGTTTCCATTCATTCTTATCTAACATGCTCATGCACGCCTGCTGGAAGTCCAAGCCCCTCGCCCACAAAATCTCCTTTACCCCCTCTCTCCAACCTTTTCGAGGATGACCCCTACCCCACCTTCCTTCCCCTACAGATTTATACGCTCTCCATGTCATTCTACTTTGGATCCATTCTCTCAAAATGACCAAACCACCTCAACAACCCCTCTTCAGCCCTCTGACTAATACTTTTATTAACTCCACACCTTCTCCTAATTTCTACACTTCGAATTCTCTGCATAATATTTACACCACACATTGCCCTTAGGCAGGACATCTCCACTGCCTCCAGCCGACTCCTCGCTGCAGAATTTACAACCCAAGCTTCACACACATAACAGTGTTGGTACCACTATACTTTCATACATTCCCTTCTTTGCCTCCACTGATAACGTTTTTTCACTCTACATATACCTCAACGCACCACTCGCCTTTATTCCCTCATCAATTCTATGGTTGACCTCATCCTTCATAAACCCATCCGCTGACACAACTCCCAAGTATCTAAAAAAATTCACTTCTTCCATACTCCTTCTCTCCAATGTGATATCCAGTTTTTCTTTATCTAAATCATTTGATGCCCTCCTCACCTTACTCTTATCTTTGTTCACTTTCAACTTTCTGCCTTTACACACCCTCCCACTAACCTTTGCAACCTTTCTTTAGAATCACCCATAAGCACAGTATCATCAGGAAAAAGTAACTGTCAAATCCCGTTTTGTATTTGATTCCCCATAATTTAATCCCACCCCCCTCTCCCTAACACCCTAGCATTTACTTCTTTTACAACCTCGTCTATAAATATATTAACCCTTTGACTGTCGCGGCCGTATATATATGTCTTACGAGGTACCGTGTTTGACGTATATATACTCGTAAATTCTAGCGGCTTCAAATCAATCAGGAGAAAGCTGGTAGGCCCACATGTGAGAGAATGGGTCTGTGTGGTCAATGTGCACCATACAAAAAAAATCCTGGAGCACGCAGTGCATAATGAGAAAAAAAAAACTCCGACCGTTTTTTTAATTAAAATGCCGACTTTGTGGTCTATTTTTGTATAGTATTTATGGTTGTATTCTCGTTTTCTTGGTCTCATTTGATAGAATGGAAAACATATTATAGAAATAGAGGTGATTTTGATTGATTTTACTATAAAAAGTAGGTTGGTAGACAGCAACCACCCAGGGAAGTACAGTGGACCCCCGGTTAACGATATTTTTTCACTCCAGAAGTATGTTCAGGTGCCAGTACTGACAGAATTTGTTCCCATAAGGAATATTGTGAAGTAAATTAGTCCATTTCAGACCCCCAAACATACACGTACAAACGCACTTACATAAATACACTTACATAATTGGTCGCATTCGGAGGTGATCGTTATGCGGGGGTCCACTGTACTACCGTCCTGCCAGATGACTGTGAAACAGAAACCTGTAACTGTTTTGCATGATGGTAGGATTGCTGGTTTCTTTTTCTGTCTCATAAACACGCTAGATAACAGGGATATCTTGCTACTCCAACTTACACTTTGGTCACACTTCACAGACACGCACATGCATATATATATACATACATCTAGGTTTTTCTCCTTTTTCTAAATAGCTCTTGTTCTTCTTTATTTCTTCTATTGTCCATGGGGAAGTGGAAAAGAATCTTTCCTCCGTAAGCCATGCGTGTCGTATGAGGCAACTAAAATGCCGGGAGCAATGGACTAGTAACCCCTTCTCCTGTAGACATTTACTAAAAAAAGAAGAAAAACTTTATAAAACTGGGATGCTTGAATGTGCATGGATGTAGTGCGGATGACAAGAAACAGATGATTGCTGATGTTATGAATGAAAAGAAGTTGGATGTCCTGGCCCTAAGCGAAACAAAGCTGAAGGGGGTAGGGGAGTTTCGGTGGGGGGAAATAAATGGGATTAAATCTGGAGTATCTGAGAGAGTTAGAGCAAAGGAAGGGGTAGCAGTAATGTTGAAGGATCAGTTATGGAAGGAGAAAAGAGAATATGAATGTGTAAATTCAAGAATTATGTGGATTAAAGTAAAGGTTGGATGCGAAAAGTGGGTCATAATAAGCGTGTATGCACCTGGAGAAGAGAGGAATGTAGAGGAGAGAGAAAGATTTTGGGAGATGTTAAGTGAATGTATAGGAGCCTTTGAACCAAGTGAGAGAGTAATTGTGGTAGGGGATCTGAATGCTAAAGTAGGAGAAACTTTTAGAGAGGATGTGGTAGGTAAGTTTGGGGTGCCAGGTGTAAATGATAATGGGAGCCCTTTGATTGAGCTTTGTATAGAAAGGGGTTTAGTTATAGGTAATACATATTTTAAGAAAAAGAGGATAAATAAGTATACAAGATATGAAATGGGGCGAAATGACAGTAGTTTGTTGAATTATGTATTGGTAGATAAGACTTGAGTAGACTTCAGGATGTACATGTTTATAGAGGGGCCACAGATATATCAGATCACTTTCTAGTTGTAGCTACACTGAGACTAAAAGGTAGATGGGATACAAGGAGAATAGAAGCATCAGGGAAGAGAGAGGTGAAGGTTTATAAACTAAAAGAGGAGGCAGTTAGGATAAGATATAAACAGCTATTGGAGGATAGATGGGCTAATGAGAGCATAGGCAATGGGGTCGAAGAGGTATGGGGTAGGTTTAAAAATGTAGTGTTAGAGTGTTCAGCAGAAGTTTGTGGTTACAGGAAAGTGGGTGCAGGGGGGGAAGAGGAGCGATTGGTGGAATGATGATGTAAAGAGAGTAGTAAGGGAGAAAAAGTTAGCATATGAGAAGTTTTTACAAAGTAGAAGTGATGCAAGGAGGGAAGAGTATATGGAGAAAAAGAGAGAGGTTAAGAGAGTGGTGAAGCAATGTAAAAAGAGAGCAAATGAGAGAGTGGGTGAGATGTTATCAACAAATTTTGTTGAAAATAAGAAAAAGTTTTGGAGTGAGATTAACAAGTTAAGGAAGCCTAGAGAACAAATGGATTTGTCACTTAAAAATAGGAGAGGAGAGTTATTAAATGGAGAGTTAGAGGTATTGGGAAGATGGAGGGAATATTTTGAGGAATTGTTAAATGTTGATGAAGATAGGGAGGCTGTGATTTCGTGTATAGGGCAAGGAGGAATAACATCTTGTAATAGTGAGGAAGAGCCAGTTGTGAGTGTGGGGGAAGTTCATGAGGCAGTAGGTAAATGAAAGGGGGTAAGGCAGCCGGGATTTGATGGAATAAAGATAGAAATGTTAAAAGCAGGTGGGGATATAGTTTTAGAGTGGTTGGTGCAATTATTTAATAAATGTATAGAAGAGGGTAAGGTACCTAGGGATTGGCAGAGAGCATGCATAGTTCCTTTGTATAAAGGCAAAGGGGACAAAAGAGAGTGCAAAAATTATAGGGGGATAAGTCTGTTGAGTATACCTGGTAGTGTATGGTAGTTATTATTGAAAGAATTGAAGAGTAAGACGGAGAATAGGATAGCAGATGAACAAGGAGGCTTTAGGAAAGGTAGAGGGTGTGTGGACCAGGTGTTTAAAGTGAAACATATAAGTGAACAGTATTTAAATAAGGCTAAAGAGGTCTTTGTGGCATTTATGGATTTGGAAAAGGCGTATGACATGGTGGATAGGGGGCAATGTGGCAGATGTTGCAGGTGTTATGGGTGTAGGAGGTAGGTTACTGAAAGCAGTGAAGAGTTTTTACGAGGATAGTGAGGCTCAAGTTAGAGTATGTAGGAAAGAGGGAAATTATTTCCCAGTAAAAGTAGGCCTTAGACAAGGAGTGGTGATGTCACCATGGTTGTTTAATATATTTATAGATGGGGTTTTTAAGAGAAGTAAATGCGAGGGTCTTGGCAAGAGGCGTGGAGTTAAAAGATAAAGAATCACACAAAGTGGGAGTTGTCACAGTTGCTCTTTGCTGATGACACTGTGCTCTTGGGAGATTCTGAAGAGAAGTTGCAGAGATTGGTGGATGAATTTGGTAGGGTGTGCAAAAGAAGAAAATTAAAAGTAAATACAGGAAAGAGTAAGGTTACGAGGATAACAAAAAGATTAGGTGATGAAAGATTGGATATCAGATTGGAGGGAGAGAGTATGGAGGAGGTGAATGTATTCAGATATTTGGGAGTGGACGTGTCAGCGGATGGGTCTATGAAAGATGAGGTGAATCATAGAATTGATGAGGAGAAAAGGGCGAGTGGTGCACTTAGGAGTCCGTGGAGACAAAGAACTTTGTCCTTGGAGGCAAAGAAGGGAATGTATGAGAGTATAGTTTTACCAATGCTCTTATATGGGTGTGAAGCATGGGTGATGAATGTTGCAGCGAGGAGAAGGCTGGAGGCAGTGGAGATGTCATGTCTGAGGGCAATGTGTGGTGTGAATATAATGCAGAGAATTCGTAGTTTGGAAGTTAGGAGGAGGTGCGGGATTACCAAAACTGTTGTCCAGAGGGCTGAGGAAGGGTTGTTGAGGTGGTTCGGACATGTAGAGAGAATGGAGTGAAACAGAGTGATTTCAAGAGTGTATCAGTCTGTAGTGGTAGGGGTCGGCCTAGGAAAGGTTCGAGGGAGGGGGTAAAGGAGGTTTTGTGTGCGAGGGGCTTGGACTTCCAGCAGGCATGCGTGAGCGTGTTTGATAGGAGTGAATGGAGACAAATGGTTTTTAATACTTGACGTACTGTTGGAGTGTGAGCAAAGTAACATTTATGAAGGGGTTCAGGGAAACCGGCAGGCCAGACTTGAGTCCTGGAGATGGGAAGTACAGTGCCTGCACTCTGAAGGACGGGTGTTAATGTTGCAGTTTAAAAACTTTAGTGTAAAGCACCCTTCCGGCAAGACAGTGATGGAGTAAATGATGGTGAAAGTTTTTCTTTTTCGGGCCACCCTGCCTTGGTGGGAATCGGCCAGTGTGATAATAAAAAAATAATAAAAAGAACCTAGAAATGAAGCTCAAAGTAGGGGAAATGTTTGATTTTTGCCAATGTTCAAAAGTAAACAAATGATGGCATTGTCCAATAAATGTCCAACTAGCCATTCTAATATGGGTTGATGTTATTTATACAATTATTACAGTATTGCAGTAGTCTGCATAATAGTAAGTCTTATATTTTTTTTTGAATGAAAATTCAAAATAGAAAGCAAGAGTAATATCAGAGGGGCCTGGAGACATGACTGATGAACAAAGAAAATGTTATTTTAGAGCCAGGAATGTCTACATTGTTCATTCTGGACCCTATTTTGAAATTGTCATATTTTTTAGTTTTCGTGAAATTGGAAAATTTGCAAATTTCTGACCACATTATTAGATAGTTGAAATCGGTAAATGGGCAGTTTCTTGTACTCAATCGATAGAAAAAATGGAGTTCTAAAGAAATAGCTATGAGTTTGGGCGACTGGAACAATGGAATTAGCCGAAAATAGGTCTCAAAGTGGGCGAAATAGCCGATTTGTAAACAGCGCCGAGGTCGCTAACTTCGCGAGAGCATAATTCCGTCAGTTTTCCATCAAATTTCGTTTTTTTGATGCCATTACAATCGGGAAAAGATTCTCTATCATTTCATAAGAAAAAATAATTTTTTTTTTTTAAATTTTGTGACACCAGGAGACACCTCAGAATTGGGGGTTGCGACAGTCAAAGGGTTAAACAACCATTGGGACATTACACATCCCTGTCTAAGACATACTTTTACCGGGAAGTAATCTACCTCTCTTCTACACACCCTAACCTGAGCCTCACTATCCTCATAAAGACTCTCTGCAGCATTTAGTAATTTACTACCTATTCCATATACTTCCATGTACTTGCAGCGTCTGCAACATTGCTTCCCTATCCACTCTATCATATGCCTTTTCTAAATAAATAAATAAATGCAATGAAAACTTCCCTACCTTTATCTAAATACTGTTCACATATATGCTTCAATGTAAACACTTGATCTACACATCCCCTACCCACTCTAAAGCCTCCTTGCTCATCTGCAATCCTACTCTCTGTCTTACCTCTAATTCTTTCAGTAATAACCCTACCATACACTTTTCCTGGTATACTTGGTAAACTTATACCCCTATAATTTTTACAATCTGTTTTGTCCCACTTCCCTTTATATAAAGGAACTATACATGCTTTCTGCCAATCCCAAGGTACCTTCCCCTCTTCCATACATTTATTAAACAAAAACACCAACCATTCCAACACTGTATCCCCCCTGCTTTTAACATTTCTGTCACAATCTCGTCATTTCCTGTTGCTTTACCCCCTTTCATTCTATATAATGCCACATGCACCTTCCCCACACTCACATCCTGCTCTTGTTCACGCCAGTGCATGAAATGACCGTCTCCTTTTCTTCGTCGACATTTAACCCTTAAACGGTCCAAACGTGTGTGTGTGTGTGTATATATATATTATGTATTATATATATATATGTATATATATATATATTATATATATATATATATATATATATATATGTTCTCTTGAGTAGTGCCCCGGACGTATATATAAGTTTCCTTTGTCATTCATTCAACATTGGCACGATAAGCCTGAGTCGCCTAGACACGAGAGAATGGGTGTGTGCACTCACTGTTCGCCATATGAAAAAAATTGGGGACGCCTGGGTACCATATGCTCTTTTTTCCTATTAAAAAAAAAAATTTTTTTTCCTCAAAAAATTCGGGGCGCTAAGCGAGAGAATGTATGTATACATTTGGACCATTTAAGGGTTAAAAGTTCCTCAAAATATTCCCGCCATCTACCCAATACCTCCAGCTCCCCATCTACTAACTCCCCTACTCTGTTTTTTAACTGACATATCCGTTTGTTCCCCAGGCTTTCTTAACTTGTTTATCTCACTCCAAAATTTTTCTTGTTTTCATTAAAATTTCTTCACAGGGCCTCTCCCACTATCATCTCCTTCACCTTTCTTTTACTCTATATACTCTGCTCTTATAACACTTCTGCTTTGTAAAAACCTCTCATAAGCTATCCTTTTCTCTTTAATCACACCCTTTACTTCATCATTCCACCAATCACTCCTCTTTCCTCCTGCACCCACCCTCCTATAGCCACAAACTTCTGCCCCACATTCTAATACTGCATTTTTAAAACTATTCCAACATTCTTCAACACTCCCCCACTACTCATACTTGCGCTAGCCCACCTTTCTGCCAATAGTTTTTTTATCTCACCCTAACTTCCTCCTCCCTAAGTTTATACACTTTAACCTCTCTACTTTTGTTTCCATTTTCCTTTCATCCCATCTACCTCTTACTCTAACTGTAGCAACAACTAAATAATGATCCGATTATCAGTTGCCCCTCTATAAACATGTACATCCTGAAGCCTGCCCATCAACCTTTTATCCACCAATACATAATCTAACAAACTGCTTTCATTATGTGCTATATCATACCTTGTATATTTATTTATCCTCATTTTTATAATTTTTATTTTAAAAATAAATGCTCTTAAAGGCTTATTAAAATTTATCACCCCAAATTTGGGTTCCCCGCCCTTTTTAACCCCCTTTGCTTTGGGGGAAAACCCAAAAAGCTCAAATTGTTATATTTTGGATTCCCAAAGAAAAAATTATTTTTTCCCCAAAAATTTTTGTTTAATAAAAAATTTTGAAAATTAATATCCTTAAAATTTTGAATTTAATATTAATTGGGATCGTTAATTTTCTTTAAAATTATTAAATTTATAGGTTTGTTTAAATTGTGCATGGGTGTGGGAGAAAAAACTTTTCCTTGGACCCCAAAAAATGATTAATAAAATTTAAAACCCGCTCTTATCTTTGATAACATTTTGAATTAATGGTTGCAAGGAGAATTTAGCTTGGGATTTATGTCTGAGGAAGTGGGGTAATGCCAAAATTTAAGGAATAAAAATCTTACCAAAATTGTCCAGGCGGAAGGGGGGGTAAATTTTGGGCAAGTAAGAATGAAACATTTAAAGCTCAAGGTGTACATCGTAGTGAAGAAGGGGGTGGGGTGGCCAGGAAGGGTTAGGGGGGGGTAAATTTTGGTCACTTGGGCTTAGCAGGATTTTGAGGGGTTATGGTGTGATGGGAAATTTTTTAATTAATAATAATAAAATGTATTACTTATTACCAAACCTCTTTCTACACATAGCTCAATTAAAGGCTCCTTATTTTTATTTACCCCTGGCACCCCAGATTTACTGCTACTCCCTCCGCAACATTTTTACCCACTTTAGCATTGAAATCCCCAACCACAAGTACTCTCACACTTAGTTCAAAACTCCCCATGCACTCACTCAACATTTCCCAAAATCCCTTATTTTACTCCACATAATCCTTGAATTAATATATTTATATTCCTTCTCTTCCTGCCATAACTTATCCTTCAACATTATTGCCACTCCTTTAGCTCTATTTGAAACCTTTGACCTAATCCCATTTATTTTTCCCCCTGAAACTCTCCCACCCCTTTCAGCATTCATCTGGTTTGTTTACATTATGCATGGGTGGGGTGGGGAGGGCTGCCCTTCCTGGCTACCCATACTTCCCAACCTGACTTCATACAAATAAAACTCGCCTCTCACCCTACATTAAGACTACAAATATTTTAAGGTAATTAATGAGTGTGCTATATATGCATTTTATTGCTCTAGGGATCTTAATGTCGTAGTAGGTATAAGTGGCCAGGTAGGATGCCATACCTCCCACAGGACTTTCAACAAATACTTTTCACCTCTCGCCCTACATGAAGACCATTGAGACTAAATATTTTAAGGCAAGTAATACGTCTACTGTATATGCATTTTAATGCTCTAGGGAACTTTAAGCATCGTAGTATAGTATGTGTGGGTGGGGTGGCCAGGAGGGCTACCACACCTGACTTCTTTGAGTAAATACTACTCACCTTTGGCCCTACATTAAGACTACAAATATTTTGAGGTAAATAATGAGTGTACTGTGTGTGTATTTTACTTTTTAATGCCTAGTTCTATTGCTAACTTAATATATGTTAGTGTAAACTTTATCTGGCATTTATAGGCATTTATAAATGGAAAAAATGGAGCTCTGCTTTCCGGCAGTAGCCTGGAACCTAACGTGTCGAATAAGTAGGGCCCTACTGTATTAGGCTTTTATATGCATTTGAAAGTGAAAAAAGGCTATATTTCACTTTACAACAATTTTTCCTTTACAGCAGTAGCCTGGAACCTAATTTGCTGTATAAGTGGGGCCTGCCTGTATTTTTTTTTTTTTTTTTTTTTTTTTTTTTTTTTTTTTTTTTTTTTTTTTTTTTTAGGAGAAATGGGGAATTTTTCCTTTAGTGTCAGTCATATGATGATCAGCAAGTGGAGCTTTTGTCCACTTAATTGAAGTCTGCCAGTTTACCAGTCCATGCCATTAAGAATTAAATTCACATCGTATCTTTATTGCTTATTGCTTGATAAGGTTCAGTAAGACGAGCATTTTTCAAAGGTTGAAAAAGAGCATAACAGTGCTTAATTGAGGATTACTTCCTGTATGTAGACCTTGTGGTAACGGTACTTAATTTGTCCAGGAAGTTATCTCATTGTGAGAAATTATTCTCCATGAGTCTCGATTAATGTTCTTACCAGTGTGTAAATTATTCTGTTTTCTAATGAATCAGAATTTAGTGTTCTTACAAGTCCGAATTATTCTTAATGTTCTTACCAATGAACTTGAATTGTTCTTAGTGTTCTTACCATGTGGTCTGAATTAATCTTAGTATGTTTACCAACGAGTTGGAATTTTATTGAGAGCTCTTACCAGTGAGAGTTGTTCTTAGTATAGTATTCTTACCATTGAGTTTAAAATAGGCATAGTGTTTTAATTTTTAGGACACCATTTATTATATGTTAGTGTTGTTATTGTTGAAAGCAAGCTGCTGCTCTTGTTGGGAGGGTTCGTGGAGATGTGATGGTTGGGGTTGAACACACTTGTTGGATGGTAACACTTATATTAGCAGAGTGTGAGAAGGGAGCCCAGACTGCCTGTGTTGCCTGTCGTAGACCTAAGCACGGAGAGAGGACGAGGCCAGGAGCGCAGCGCTCTCATGCAGCACCACGTGACGTCACACAAGCTAGTCACTGAGCCTAGCCAGGGGTCAACTATGTAAAACATATGGATGGTACTACTATGATACTCAGGTAACGTACATATACAGGGGATCAGCAACTATGCTGACAGCTCGGTCATGTTACGTATGTCTTCTCAACATACAATACTATGCTATAGGTTGAACAGGCAGGTGGCTCTGGGCTGATTCTATACAATAGCAAAGACATATGAAACTTAGAACTACTGGGTGGTATCATAATACATTACAAATTATAAGAACAAATCATGATATAATAAAGGATGTAATTGATCGATCGATCTGTATTTATTGCATTCTACGGATTCTGAGGTAGAATAATATACAAGTACCATCCGACTTACGACTGAGTTCAGTTCCAACAAACTGGTCGTAAGTCGTAATGGACGTAAGTCGAACCTTACTAATGAATATCAACATCACATTTTTGTAATGACTATTTTATTGTTTTATTTTGGTATTTCATTTTTTACTTTACTTTTTATACTGTTAGTACTGTATTTTATACTGTAAGGTTTAGGATAAACATTGTGTACAACACAAACAATTATTTATTTCCCAGAAATTTGGCATAGAAATCACGGTTGTAAGTCGAATGGTCATACGTCGAGCAGGTCGTAAGTCGGATGGTAGGTGTATTTACAAAGGTGAAAGTAATTAACAGCAAAGGCAGATCTGGCACGCACAGATTAGTACTGCTAAATTCTCAGAATTCGGAGGGAACGTGAACACAAAAAAAAAAATTCTGAAAACTGATCAACTAATAACAAACGCACAGTGGACAACTTCATTCATCTTGAACATCTAATTATACAGGCTATGTACATTTAAACCCAACTCTGTGAGGGTAAGATTTACATATGCAGAATGGTTATCGTCTTTGGGAGGATCAAATTCCTTTGCAATGGCTAACACATGCCTTGACTGAGGGAGATCTGAACAAGTACAGTGATCCCTCGTTTTTCGTAGTTAATCCGTTCCTGGAGCTGTTACTATTAATGAAATCTATGATTTGCGAATCAATTTTCCCCATAAGAAATAATGTAAATACAATTAATCCGTTCCTGACACCCAGAAGTATTAAAACAAAAATAATTTTTACATGAAATATACATGTAGTACATAAACAATACAATGGGAAATGATGAATGAAACATTAACAGCATAACACTTACCTTTATTGGAGATTCTTCTTAGTGTATGGGAGACTGGAGGAGGAGAGAGAGTGGATTGTTTACAGTTTGGAAGGGGAATCCCCTTCCATCAACACCTCAGGTACCCATTGCTTTTCTGAGGTTGCTTCTCTTCTCTGTTTCTTAATGCCACTAGGACCACCTTGAGTCACTGGAGTCCTGTCTCGCAAAATAACTGTCCAGAGAGCTCTGTTTCTGGCATCTCTTTAAAACTTCCCAGAAATGGGCTAAGACTTTGTCACTGTACATGTTGCCAACATGGCTTGCAACAACCTTGTCAGGGTGATGTTTCTCCATAAAGCTTTCCATCTTACCCCACATAGCAAAAATCTCTAATTTTTGAAGAAGGCACCATCTTCTTCTCTTCCTCCTCCTCCTCTGCAGCAAGATTCTGAGCTGTGATCTGTTGCTGTTCCTGCTGAAGCTCTTGCAGCTCCTCAGTGGTGAGCTCTTCATTGTGGTCTTCCACCAATTCTTCCACATCCTCCAAACTCACATCCAACCCCATGGAACTCCCCAGTGCCACAATTGATTTTACAACAGAAACAGGCTCATCAGGGTCAGTCCCAAACCCTTCAAAATTCCTCTTGTTGACACAATCTGGCCACAATTTTCTCCAGGCAGAGTTCAAAGTCCTGGTAGTCACCCCCTCCCAAGCCATACCTGTAAGGGTTATGCAATGGAGGATGCTGAAGTGTTCTCTTCAAAATTCCCATATGGTCAAGTGAGTATCTGTGGTCACAGTCAAGCACCTGTGAAACATTGCTTTGGTGTAGAGTTTTTTAAAGTTTGCAATGACCTGCTGGTCCATGGGCTGGAGGAGAGGAGTGGTATTTGGGGGCAAGAACTTTACTGTGATGAACACAAACTCCTCGAAAATTAGGTCATCCAAGTTTGGAGGATGAGCAGATGCATTGTCCATTACTAGCAGGCACTCGAGATCCAATTTCTTTTCCAGGAGGTAATTCTTCACACTAGGGCCAAACACTTCATTGAACCACTTGATGAAAATTTCCCTCGTGACCCATGCCTTACTATTAGATTTCCAAAACACACACAATTTACTCTTCATAACATTGTTTTTCCTGAACACTCTGGAATTTTCAGAATGGTACACTAGTAATGGCTTCACTTTGAAATCCCCACTAGCATTAGCACAGAACATGAGCGTCAGCCTGTCTTTCATAGGCTTGTGTCCTGGCATTGCCTTTTCCTCCTGTGTAATGAAGGTCCTCTTTGGCATTTTCTTCCAAAAGAGGCCTGTTTCGTCACAATTGAACACTTGTTCAGGTTTCAGTCCTTCAGCCTCTATGTACTCCTGGAATTCATGCACATATTTTTCAGCCGCCTTGTGGTCCAAACTGGCAGCCTCACCATGCCTTACCACACGATGTATGCCAGTACGGTTCTTAAATCTCTCAAACCAACCTTTGCTGGCCTTAAATTCACTCACATCACCACTATTTTCAGGCAATTTCTTTACCAGATCGTTGTGCAACTGCCTAGCCTTTTCACAAATAATCGAAGTCATAAGAGTATCTCCTGCTAATTGTTTCTCATTTATCCACACCAGTAATAACTTCTCAACCTCTTCGAGTACTGGTGATCTCATTTTTGTCAGCATAGTTACCCTCTTTGCAACAACAGCATCCTTGATTTCCTTTTTCTTGGCCACTTTGGAACATATGGTTGTGTAGGGTTTCTTATACATCCTGGCCAGTTCGGCCGCACTTGTACCACTTTCATATTGTTCAATGATATTTTTCTTAAATTCAATCGTATTTCTCACCTTCTTTAACACAGGCTTGGCACTAGGAGCTTTCTTTGGAGCCATGGTAGCTTATTTAGTACTTGCAAGCACTAAAATAAATGGAATATTATGAAATATTTCGCTGGAGCACGTGAGGGGACCTTTGCTCACTGGTAAACGATGCCAGACTGGCTGCCGCCCTGGCTCACGCCATGGGCATGCGTCCCGGACGAACTACTACTTGCGAGTCAACCTATGAAAAGCGAGTCCATGTTTATATGAAAATACCCCTATGATTTCCGAAATCTATGATTGCTGAGAACTACGAAAAGCGAGGGACCACTGTATCTACAAAAGATACTTGGGGGTTTCTCATTACTTGTCGTGTATGCAAAGAATAACGACATTCAGGTTGATCATCTGGCCGAGTGACAGTTGTAGAGGGTACAGAATCAGGAGGAGTGTCAGCATCTGTCACATTGGTCTGGGTAGAAATATCGTCCTCGACATCGCATACTAACTTCATATGATCTAAATGCAATTCCTTATACTGACCGGTACTAATTTCTCTAACGTTATACTTATTGCCATTGATATGTTCAACTACTCGATAAGGACCAACAAACTTTTGATCGAGCTTAGGCACTGCGGATGTTTTGTTGAAGTTAGTCAGCATTACTCTTGAACCCACTTTAACTTTGGTCGGCTTAGCACGGCTATTAGTTACTTTTGTGAATTCTGCTGTTGACTTACGAAGTGTCTCACGGATTCTTCTAAAAACACTGAGGTAAGCTGGTACGAGTTGCTATAAAATCATCAGGGTTGTAATTGGGTTTCGGTGTGGAATATAACAACTCAAAAGGTAAACGTGTGTCTACACTGTACAATGCATAATGTGGAGTGTCACCTATGGAAGCATTATAAGCAGAATTTATAGCACATTGAACATCCGGTATAACTTCATCCCAAGTTTCACTATTGGGGTTGATAGTGGCTCTCAAAACATCAAGTACTTTCTTATTTGTTCGTTCTGCCAACCCATTACTTACAGGATGATGGGGAACAATGGTTGACTTAGAGATCTTGTACAAGGTACACAAATTTTCAAGAAATCTCATTACAGAATTTACCTCCATGCAAAGCTGGAGGTGAATTCTGTAATGAGATTAAGACAGGCTGGATGGTGTAGGGCTAGACTCCCCCCCCACAGACTGGCTTGGCGGCTTGGCTTAATTTGCAAACTCGGGTCAACCCCTCGGAAGTAATGCAAATAAGCAAATAAAACACTAAGACACAAAGACTGACCAGTATGCAGGAAGCAAACAGGCTGGTGGACACCTGCTCGGGTAGCTGGCTGTGAGGTCGACTTGCTGGTGACACAAAATGTCCGTCGTGCTGGTAGAAATTAATCTGCGTACATCTGCGTAAATATCAAATGTACACCTGCACCGCTAGCACCATTTGTTGGGAGGGTTCGTGGAGATGTGATGGTTGGAGCTAAACACACTTGTTGGATGGTAACACTTATATTAGCAGAGTGTGAGAGGGAAGCCCAGACTGCCTGTGTTGCCTGTCGTAGACCTAAGCGCGGAGAGAGGACGAGGCTGGGAGCTCAGCGCTCTCATGCGGCATCACGTGATGTCACACAAGCTAGTCACTGAGCCTAGCAAGGGGTCAACTATGTAAAACATATGGATGGTACTGTGATATTCAGATAACATAAACATATACAGGGAATCAGGAACTATGCTGACACTCTGGTTTTACAGGCTATGTTTACTGGTGGCTTACGGGAGTGTGAAATGGATACAGTAAAGCTACAAGGTGTCTGTCCTACAGTCCTGGCTCACCTTCTCTGCTTCATGTATACTGGCGAGATTGTCATCAACGAGATGCTCGTGTGTCAGCTTCTTCCTGCAGCCACTATGCTCCAGGTTAGTTTTTATTTACTGTTGTCTGATAATTTCTGTATAAACCACTGAGCAGGTGGCTTACGCACTGGCCTGGAGTCTTACGACTCACATGCCATGGGTTCAAGCCTGACCCGTTCGTGGTTTGTCTGCAATTGTGTTATTACGATTTCACGAGTCAATTTCTGTATATTTTCTTTTGGTAGTTTTCCCTTATTTGGCCAGAGGCACAGCTTTCCACAGTACCTTTAAAAGGTAATATGTTTTTGGAATTATTTATAATGTAGTACTGTGAGTTATGTTCCTGCTTCTTTTTTTTTTTTTTTTTTTTTTCCACCGACTTTTTAAGTACCAGTAGGAATGGTCTCATCTTGCAGTTACTGAGCCTCCACCCCATGCACTGAATGATACAAATTGGTTTTGTGCTCCACTAAAACAAACCTTCCACTATTTTACTACAAGTCCTTCCCCTCAGGTTTAAACTGGCTGATATTAGCCTTATTGCTTGTACAGTAAATTTTCGGAATATGTTCGTAAATATTGGCAAGTTATGTAAAATAGCATTGGGAGGTGAAGAACAAATGGGAAAATAAGGTAATGTTCTGTATACCTCCAAATTTTGCAAAAATTTTTACTATTGTACAAAGTACAAATTAGTACCATAGAAGTGGAGAAATGGGGAGAGGGTTGATGTGGGTTTACTAGGCTGAGGTGGATGGCTGTGGGTCTTGTGTTGATGTGGATACATAGTTGTCAGTAGTTGATGGTTGTATTGGGATGCTCATATATTCTGTAATACATCTCAGGTATGTTTTACTACAGTACATAGCCCCACTCCACAAAGGGGGCAGTAAAAGCAATAGCAAAGAACTACAGACCGATAGCACTAACATCCCATATCATAAAAATCTTCGAAAGGGTCCTAAGAAGCAAGATCGCCACCCATCTAGAAACCCATCAATTACACAACCCAGGGCAACATAGGTTTAGAACAGGTCGCTCCTGTCTGTCTCAACTATTGTATCACTACAACAAGGTCCTAGATGCACTAGAAGACAAAAAGAATGCAGATGTAATATATACAGGACTTTGCAAAAGCCTTCGACAAGTGTGACCATGGCGTAATAGCGCACAAAATGCGTGCTAAAGGAATAACAGGAAAAGTTGGTCGATGGATCTATAATTTCCTCACAAACAGAACACAGAGTAGTAGTCAACAGAGTAAAGTCCGAGGCAGCTACGGTGAAAAGCTCTGTTCCACAAGGCACAGTACTCGCTCCCATCTTGTTCCTCATCCTCATCTGACAGACAAGGATGTCAGCCACAGCACCGTGTCTTCCTTTGCAGATGACACCCAAATCTGCATGACAGTGTCTTCCATTGCAGACACTGCAAGGCTCCAGGCGGACATCAACCAAATCTTTCAGTGGACTGCAGAAACCAATATGAAGTTCAACGATGAGAAATTTCAATTACTCAGATACGGTAAACACGAGGAAATTAAATCTTCATCAGAGTACAAAACAAATTCTGGCCACAAAATAGAGCGAAACACCAACGTCAAAGGCCTGGGAGTGATCATGTCAGAGGATCTCGCCTTCAAGGACCATAACATTGTATCAATCGCAGCTGCTAGAAAAATGACAGGATGGATAATGAGAACCTTCAAAACTAGGGATGCCAAGCCCATGATGTCACTCTTCAGGTCACTTGTTCTATCTAGGCTGGAATATTGCTGCACACTAACAGCACCTTTCAAGGCAGGTGAAATTGCTGACCTAGAAAATGTACAGAGAACCTTTACGGCGCGCATAACAGAGATAAAACACCTCAATTACTGGGAGCGCTTGAGGTTCCTGAACCTGTATTCCCTGGAATGCAGGCGGGAGAGATACATGATTATATACACCTGGAAAATCCTAGAGGGACTAGTACCGAACTTGCACATGAAAATCACTCGCTACGAAAGCTAAAGACTTGGCAGACGATGCAACATCCCCCCAATGATAAGCAGGGGTGTCATAGCACGTTAAGAGACCATACAATAAGTGTCAGGGGCCCGAGACTGTTCAACTGCCTCCCAGCATACATAAGGGGGATTACCAATAGACCCCTGGCAATCTTCAAGCTGGCACTGGACAAGCACCTAAAGTTGGTACCTGACCAGCCGGGCTGAGGCTCGTACGTTGGTTTGTGTGCAGCCAGCAGTAACAGCCTGGTTTATCAGGCTCTGATCCACCAGGAGGCCTGGTCACAGACCGGGCCACGGGGGCATTGACCCCCGGAACTCTCTCCAGGTAAACTCCAGGTACTTTTATAGAGCTGACCAAAAAACTGTCCTGAAGATGACTGCATTTTTTAATTATAATAAAAAAAAAGGGCTAAACCAACAAGGGCCATACAGCGCAACAGGGCAGGGGGGTAGTGCAGAATTATCCAGGAGCAAGGGTGGAGTGGACAACAGAAAGTTAGAAAGGGCTGTGAGGAGTGCTAGAGGAAATATCATCAAAGTTTGTGTAGTAAAGTAATTGCTGTCAGAGTCAGAGGGAGTCTGAGTCAAAGGTGGGTCCATCAGCATGGAAGGAAAATAAAGTAAGGGTGTTAGAGCAGTGACGATGTCGGAGGCAAATTTGTCAGTAGTATTACTCTGTACTTGTGTAGTATACTTAGATAAACCCAGTTACTTTATAGACAGGCTCCCTGGCTATCTATGACGTCATGATTTCCGCTCATGTGAGCCATAGGCCACAGCCCTCCTCAGTTCAACACTAGTAGTTATAGACTCAACAGCAGGCTCCTGGGCTTGTCCTCAAGACTCTTAATTATGAACCTCCAGACATCCAACGTGTGTATTTCTTACTCCAATATCTCCTTACTAACCCCCACGACAAATTCTGTGTGCTCATTGATAGACCTGACAGTCCAACAGAATATGGCTAACCAAAACTGGAACCTGATAATTCTCATAGGGTGGAGCAGGGCACCTCTCCATGAGATACCTGTAAGACGAGTGTGCCCAATGCGAAGACAGGAGAGTGCAGTCTCCCAACCTCTGCATTGATGACAAGAAGATGACCAGAAACCTAAACTTGGTTTAACTCTTTCAGGGTCCGTCCCGTAGATCTACGGCTTTACGTTCAGGGTCCAAACCGTAGATCTACACCATGAGCTCAGCTCACTCTGATAAACTGTGTGGTACATTTGGGCCTAGATATGAGAGAATACATCTATGTGGTATGTGTGCACCACATAAAACAAATCCTGCAGCACACTGTGTATAATGAGAGAAAAAACTGAGACCATGATTTTCGATTAAAACAGCAACTTTGCAGTGTTTTTTCATGTGTTTTTTATAGATGTATTTGTGATTTCTTGGTCTCATTTGATAGAATGGAAGACATATTACAAAAATAGAGATGATTTTGATTGGTTTTAGCACAGGAAATGGCTTGAAACTGAGCTCAAAGTAGCGGAAATGTTAAATTTTTGCAGATGTTCAAGAGTAAACAAACGACCTCACACGTCTAATACACGCCAGCTGGTGGGTCTAATATACATTCACAAATGTGGTGATGATATTTATACAATTATTACAATATTGCATAACAGTAAATCTTCTATTTTTTGGTGTGAATAAAAATTCATTATGTGAATAAAAAATCAAAATGGAATTTATTTGTAAAGCCTCAAAACATAACTAATGAACAGAGGAAATGTTAGTTTAGTGCCAGGAATACCTACATTGTTTATTCTGGACCCTACTTTGAAATTGGAATATTTTGAACTTTGTGTTAAATTGGCCAAATTACCAATTTCCGATCACTTTATTTTGTAGTTGAAACAGTTGACCTGGTGATTTCTTGTGCTCAATCGATAGAATAGAAGTAATACTAGTGACATCGCTAAGAATTTGGTTGACTGGAATAATGTAATTGGCCTAAAATGGGAGTCAAATCGCCGATTCGTAAATATCGCTGACACATCAAAATTCACGAGAGCATAATTTCGTCAATTTTCCATCAAATTTCGTACTTTTTGTTTTATTACCTTCACAAAAAGATTCTCTACCATTTCATAAGAAAAAATAAAATTTTTTTTTTTGGGAAAATTCTTGGACACTGGGGCACCACTTCAGATTTTGGCCTTGGACCCTGAAGGGGTTAATAGAATGTAATTTGTCATGTATCATATCAGACCAACATTGTTGCCAACGTTTACAATGGTGGTTAGAAATTTCAGCTAGTCTGTGAATGGAACACCTCTGTATGAAATTGGGAGGTCATGTACTGCTGACCGTGCAACAGTGTCTGTCTGTTCATTGCCCTGTACAGCAACATGACCGGGGACCCAACAGAAAACAATATCTGTTTTTGCTAGAGATGTGACATAACCAAAGTTGTATACAAGGAACCAGGGGATGAGGTTAATCAAATTTTTTTATAGCTTGCAAAGCACTAAGGGAGTCTGAAACTACCACAAATGGCAACACAGGCATTGATGCAATATGGATAATTGCTATGAGAATTGCAATACAGGTCTCCCTCAACATTCACGTTTTCAACTTTCGCGGGCTTCACACATTCGCGAATTCCTAGCTGCCAAATTTCCAACCGCTAAATTCCCAGGCACCAAATCATATTTAAGTTTCCCGCCACCCGCAAGTCCCTACTACCCTCCCTCTGACCCCTGCAACTGGCAGCCAGCCCTCCCGCCACTCAGTGTGGCGAGAGTTTTGTTTGTTCATTATTTGCTATTAAACTACAGTATAAATAATGTCAACCGATTCACGACTTCATATTGGAATGGCCATTAGGACAGGTATTGGACAGTGACATCATATGTTTACTCTTGAACACGGCAAAGAATCAACATTTCTGCTGCTGCTAATAATAATAATAATAATACTATAGAATTGAAGAAGGAAATTGCACAAAAATACAAGGGTTGAAGCAGTGGTAGAGGAAGTGGTTGAGGCATCGTCAGTGTGGTCTTGTTTATGCTGGAGTGAGAAAGTCTCTCTGCTCTTCCAAACATTTCACAATAATTCATTGTTTGGTGCTTGTAGATTGAGTGTGACTGGAGTGGTTGAGGCAGTGGTTGAGGCAGTGGTTGAGGCAGTGGTTGAGGCAGTGGTTGAGGCAGTGGTTGAGGCAGTGGGTTGAGGCAGTGGGTTGAGGCAGTGGGTTGAGGCAGTGGGTTGAGGCAGTGGGTTGAGGCAGTGGGTTGAGGCAGTGCTTGCAGCAGTGGTTGAGGCAGTGCTTGCAGCAGTGGTTGAGGCAGTGGTTGAAGCAGTGGTATTTAATAACATCTGTTATTAATGATAATACATATTAATAACATTTATTATTATTATTATTAAAATGTTATTAAATACCACTGCCTCAACCTCTGCCTCAACCTCAACCTCTGCCTCAACCTCTGCCTCAACCTCTGCCTCAACCTCTGCCTCTGCCTCAACCTCAACCACTGCCTCAACCACTGCCTCAACCACTGCCTCTACCACTGTGTTTGGAAGAGCACGGAGGTTAATGCTCACTCCAGCATAAACAAGACCACACTGACTGATGATGCCTCAATCACTTCTTCCACCACTGCTTTAACCCTCGTATTTTTGTACAATTTCCTTCATTTCTATCATATTAATAATAATAATAATAATTGTAATTGTAATAATTGTACAAAAATATGTGGGTTGAAGCAGTGGTGGAGGAAGTGGCTAAGGCATCGTCAGTCAGTGTGGCTTTGTTTATGCTGGAGTGTGCATTAACCTCTGCGCTCTTCCGAACATTTCACAATAATTCATTGTGTTTGGTGCTTATAGACTGAGTGCAACTGCTACATAATTAACCATGGGCCCAAAGAAACTTGCTAGTGCCAGCCCTTTGGTAAAGAATTTGAGAAACACGATAGAATTGAAATAAGAAATTGTACCAAAATATGAGCAGTGTGCCGCAGTGGTTGATGCAGTGGTATTTAATGACATGCATGTTATTAAACCATAACATGTATGTATTTAGCACAATATTTTATGACGTTTTCATGTATTTTATGACTGTTCATGGTTCAACAAGTTAAGGAAGCAGTATTGTATTATATTTCCCTACAATATATTGGGGCACCAAACATTCGCGATTTTTCAACATTCGCGAGGCTCTTGATCCCCTAACCCTCGCGAATGTTGAGGGAGACCTGTACAATTCAGCTGTAAAAATTCTAGCAGAGTCCAATAAATGCCCTTGCACTATGCTGTCAGGAAACACTGCTGCAAACCCAACACCATCAGAGGATCTAGAACCATCAGTGTACACTGCGAAGGAATGAGAGACCAGAGGTGATTGACCCTTTGACTGTTTATGTCGTATATATACGTCTTACGTGCCACTGTTTCTGACGTATTTATATGTGTAAATTCTAGCGGCTTCAAATCAAGCAGGAGAAAGCTGGTAGCCCTACATGAGAGAGAATGGGTTTGAGTGGTGGGTGTGCACCCTGTGAAAAAAATTTCGGACTCAGTGGTGCATTGTGGGAATGCCATCTTGGTAGTCCATTTTCACCATGCCTCGCAGTAAGAAGTACCTCACTCCTAGGCGGATTGGAGGTTTTTTGTTCCCAAGTGATAGCTCTAACAGTGATGGAAGTGTCAGTGAAAGTGAATTCCATGGTTTTCAAGCGGGTGTGATCGAAAAAAGTGCCCAGGATAACGTAATTAGTGATGAAAACCCAGATGACCCACGACCTTCCACCTCTCGTGTTGGGCCGGCTCGTTCACGTTCACCTGTACCAGGATGAAAGAGGAAACTATTTGCCCATGTACAAGACTCAGATGTGAGCAGTGATAGTGATTTCAAAGTTACTGAAAGCAGTTTTAGTTGTGACAGTGAGGGTGAATATTCCCCAGTGAAGTGGCAGTATATACGACGTAGCATGCAGTCTGGTAGTGTTTCATATGCTGTTCCAAGGCGAAGGATTAAATCTCGGAGCACATCTCGTGGCCCTACACCACAACCTGATAGTGAAGGTGACGATATTGTTACGATGGGTATGAATGATGTGAGTGAGGCAGCAGGTGGTGGTGGTGATAGTGATGGTGGCATGAGTCGTGGCACCGGCAGCAGGCCACGCTACTACCCACGCTGCTGACTGCACAACCAGCCTCACCCAACCCCACACTCCCACAACCTGCACAACCACATTTCAATATCCAGAACCCACCAGCAGACCGCATCTGGGATTGGCAGGAAGGTGACGAGTTTGTTCCCAGTCCCCATGACTTTGATGAAACACAAAGTGGAGTACGGCCATTGTGTACACTTGGGAACAATGGTACTGAACTGGAATGCTTTCAGTTATTCTTCAGTGAGCCCCTGATGGACATTATTGTCAGGGAAACAACATATACTATGAGTACACCATGGCAAATACAATTCACCAAGATCACAGCTACACCAGTGGAAGGACACAGCTGTGGCAGAGATGTACCTGTTTTGTGCCACAATAATGCTTATGCCACATGTGTATAAGCACACTGTCACCACATACTGGGCAACAGAACGCCTGATTTCAACCCCAGGTTTTAGTGACATTATAGGTGTGAATCGTTACTTGATACTGTTACGTATGTTACACTTTTCAGACAAAACAAGGCCTGACAGAAGCGACAGGTTATATAAGATCAGAAATGTGTTTATGTACCTGAAACAAAAGTGTTGCATGCATTTTTATCCCTTTATGGCTTGTTATTGACGAATCTTTGATTTTATTCAAGGGAAGACTCTCATTCAAGCAATACATACCAAACAAGAGGAAACGCTTTGGTATAAAGTTATTTGTACTGTGTGATTGCAAAAGTGGTCTCGTTTTGGATATCATTGTGTACACTGGCAGTAATACATTGAGAGATACCAGGAAGTTATTGGGTATCTGGTGATGTGGTTCAAACAATGATGGAACCATATCTTGGTAAGGGGCATATATTATTTATTGATAACTGGTACACAAGCCCCGTACTCGGTGATTTCTTGCGAGTGAACCTGACAGACATGTGGCACAGTGCGTGGTAGTCGTAAACATATGCCAAGGTTCGACGCTAGCACTCGCAGAGATGATGGTCCCTACTTAACAGAACTCAGTGTGAATGCTTTGAGAAGATACCAGAGCAGCGAACGGACATCCCAGTGCATCGTTTCAGCGTAAATAGTTGAAGTGTTGTGCAGTTTTAGAGGGTTTGGTGTTGTAGAGTCAGGACCAGTCAGCGCCTCCCCCCCTCTCTGCTGGGGGGGAGGGGGAGGGCGTGTGTAGTAAACAGTGACCCTCTCATAACGCCTCACCCCTGCGCATCTCCCCCGCCTCACCCACCCAACTCCCAGCGCCACCCCATCTGTAGAGGGTACTTCTCCCCTAACCCACGATGTCAGTGATGGCACTGCAGGGAGTGCCGGGCTCACAGGAACTTCCACTACAGGGACAGCATTGTGGAGTTTGACCGCGAGGCAGCTGCCAGGTGTGCCACAGGCAGTGTGTACTCAGTTTCTCAATCTTCAACATCCGTGCACACGAGGGCCTGGGATCTTCAATCAACTTGGCGTCCACCAGGACGCTGACATGTCCCTAGGACAGCTCTCCATCGGGCTGCTAACGGAGTCACTGGCTTCTTGGACCTCTTGGGGAGGGTCGATGGTGCTCGTGCAAGCAGCAGATCCCTGGGCAACTTGCTGCTGTTTGCAATGGCTGTCTACCGAGGAGAGACAGGCACCTAGCAACATCTGTTGTTGGGGCATTGGATGAATTCCCTACTATGTTTGTTAACTGCCATTACTCCGTAATTTGTCTATGATTGTAATCATGTCATAACGTGTTTATCATTCATTACCTTTGAAACTTGTCATGAGTGTGACCAGCTCAACCTGGAGCTCATTACCTTTGTAACTTAGTCATGATTATGACCAGATCTAGTTCATTACCTTTGTAACTTGCTCAGCTATCAAAACTTTGGAGTCCAGTCCCTGGACCAATTATGTACCTCTGTAATCTTTTGACTACCGCCCACAGGATGGGTATGGGGTGCATAATAAACATATTAAACTAACTAAACTAGAGATGAGGTGCAAGCCTTTGCTGCCAATGACATCATGGCATTTCAGTGGCATGACAAATGTGATGTCACTTTGTTGACATCGGTTCACTGAAACGAAATGGCACACACTGGCAGGCACAATAGAGAGACCAATGAACCCATTCTAAAACCTGCAGCTGTCATGGACTACCTCAATATGCACTTAGTGGACAAATGTGACATGCAGATTGGGTTTGCTGATTGTGTACGCAAGAGTTAAGTGGTATATAAAACTTTTTCCATGCTAAATGCTTATAACATATACAAGTTGAGGACCAACAACAAACCAAAATATGGTGAATTTTGTTTGTCAGTTATCAGACAAATAATTGCCAAGTACCAAGGAGCAACACCTGCAATAGACCAGCACCCACGAAATTACCAACACACACCATCTCGTTTGAGGCCTGGTGATCACTACCCCATACAACTGCCTTCTACTGCTTTCAAGAAAAGTGCTCAGAAGAGGTGTTTTGTATGTGGACATACCACAAAATGCCCACAAACTCGCAGAGACACTTGTTTTATGTGCAACGAGTGTCAAGTGCCACTCTGCATATACCCATGTTTCAAAGAGTTCCACAAGCTGCAGCAGTTATAGGAAAGTGTTCAGTGACTGTACATATGTATATATATTATGGAACAATAGTAATAAACAATGTTTTCTATTGTTTGTTTGTTTGTGTAAAAAAGTTTTATACACAAACTAATAGTGATAATGTTTCTTCAGTTATTGTGTTGTAAACAATGAGTGTATATTTGAACAATGCACCTTACTTTGGTCTCACAGGCCACATAAGTTACTTAGAAAAGGAAAATATTGGAAAATACAAGAAACCTTCAAATTGGAGTAAATAAAAGAATACCGGGTGGGCGGCATTCGCCGCTGTTGCCATACACTGCTCATTTTCTGCCAACTTTGCACCTCTATCTCGGTAAGTACTGATGGCAAAATTTTTTTTTTAGGCTTAAAACACTCAACACTGGTCACAGACTGGGCCGCGGGGGCATTGACCCCCGGAACTCTCTCCAGGTAAACTCAGTAAAATAATCCTAACATTTTGGTAAGAAAAAATAATTTTATTTTTTTCGAATATTTTGCGACATAAAATGACAGTTTCAGAAAGGGGCCTGCGACAGTCAAAGGGTTAAGAAAAAGAGAGCAAGAAGCAACTGGAGGTATTTGGGCTTTCATGCACAGCAGTGGGGAATAACAGACAGGAACTGCATTTCTTTAAACTGTAAACCATCCAACAGTATACATACACTGATGTGAAGACTGGCCTTCCTTTTCATACAATTTTTTAGCATGTTAGAACTTTGTGTCTTATTATCTGGGAAATAAATGGGACCACTTTGTTTTTTCCAAGAAGTAGATTTTATTTCTTTGCAAAGGTTACAGTGTGTAGTTAGTTTTGATTTGTTAAGTACAAAGAAAACCACTTTCATGCTGGGGCATTTTGCATAATCTTTCATTGTATATATTCTTTATAACTGAATATGTGTCTTCCTTATATACTATTTTCATTGTATAAATTTAGTGGCAGTAGGGTTTTTGCTCTCACAAAAGTACAGTATCACACATGCACTTGCTCCTCTGCCTCTTAACCATCTTACCTCTTTTCTGTCTCATCTGCATTTCTAACAGTGCTCTACCATCATTGTAATCCTAGAATTAGATAGACCACCACTAAAGTGTTGGGTACATTATATCATTTTTTGTAATTTGTGTTTCAGATGAACCATGTAATTGATGCATGCTGCACTTTCCTCGAGCAACAACTTGAAGCTGGGAATGCCATTGGCATTGCGAGCTTTGCTCAGCAACATGGCTGCATGGATTTGTATCGCAAGGCCAATACATTTATAGAACAACATTTCTCAGAGGTACGATCATGATGAGGGATTCATTCATATATAACAGGGCCAAAATATGCAAATTCTATAACTGAAATATAAAAAAATTCAAAATAGACAAACATTTGCTTATAGTTTTAATATAGTCTATAGGTAAAAAATCTGTAGTAGTCTACAGAAAAGCTTCACTTTCATGATTTGTATATTTTTTATATGGTTCAGGCATACCTTGCTAATACAGTGCTTTGCCAGTGCGGCACTGTTTAGTAGCATTTTTCTATTAATTTGATTTGGCCATCATGTTTTACACACTTAATAAATGATAGTGTAAACATGTTTTTAGGCTTTTATATGCACTGACCGGTGAAACAAAGGTTGTGATTCATTTAATTAACAGCTGTGGTCAGGAACCTAACCTGCCATATTACCTACTATATTCTGCTGCTTATTGTATAACTGTTTTTGTTGCAGTTAAAAAAAGATCAGAATATTGCATAACTAAAAACGTGATTAACTTTGGTTCTGACAGTATAGTCACACGTAATTAAATTCTCATACATAGTACGGTGGTACCTCGGGATATGAACAGCTCAAAACTTGAACATTTATGTAAGTGCTTTTGTAAGTTTTTTTTTTGGGGGGGGTCTGAAATGGTTTAATCTGATTTACATTATTCCTTATGGGAACAAATTTGTTTGGTATTGGCACTCTAACAGCCTTCTGGAACGAAAAAAATTCATATCCCGAGGTACCATGTACAGGAAGGCCCCACTTATACGGCTGGTTAGGTTCCAGGCTACCGCCGTAAAGCGGAAACCGCCATAAAGTGGAACACCCTTTTTTTCCACTTACAAATGCATACAAACACTAGATAACAAGTTTCCACTAACATATATTAAGTTAGCAATAGAACCAGGCATCAAAAAACAATAAAAAAGTACAACACACACATAGTGCACTCATTACTTACCTTAAAATATTTATAGTCTTAATCTAGGGTGAGACAAGTAGTATTTATTGTAAGAAATCAAGTGTGGTATGTATGGTAGTCAGCCAGGCTACCATACCAGGCCACCCCACCCACACATACAATTCTATGATATTTAAGCATCCCAGAGCGATAAAATGTATATACAGTTCACTCATTACTTACCTTAAAATATAGGGTGAGATGAGTAGTATTTATTGTAAAAAATCAAATGTGGTATGTATGGTAGTCTGCCGGGCTATCATACCAGGCCAACCCACCTACACATAATATTCTATTACATTTAAGCATCCCAGAGCGATAAAATGTACATACAGTTCACTCATTACTTACCTTAAAATATTTGTAGTCTTAATGTAGGGTCAGGAGTAAGTAAATGAGATAAAACGAATAAATGAGAGAGAGAGAATGAGTGCATGAGAGAGTACAGGCGCAGAGTTATGTAAACAAACCAGGCGAAGGTAAGTTTTGTAAACGAAGTGTACACGTCTGGTTTGTGTACAAGTTACATTGTGTACAGGTTTGTCTCTACATTGATACGGTAGAATAATAAGAAGAACACTCCCATTCTCATGTAACATCATTTTGAGAAGAAATGATGCTCTGAGTGAAGGCAATGGAAATAAGTCACTGACTTTTTTGGGTTATCCTAGGTTCTCTACACATATGTTGTTATGTATGATAATATATGTAACTGTATTTGTGTATACCTGAATAAACTTACATACATACGAAAGGAATAATTTTCTACAGTTACCCCCAGTAACACATTTTCTCTTATGTTAGATTAGAGAAAATGTTATTCTTGGCATCACTTATAAAAGTTATCTGGCTACCACATCTCATATTTGTTTATTTATTCTATTGTAGGGTGTATTTATCATCTTTTTATGTTATGTATCGTGTTTATTATATAATTTTGAAAAAAATATCATGGATGGATTAATGAAAATGTGTATATTAATGTAATATACAACATTTAACCCTTTCAGGGTCCGTCCCGTAGATCTACGGCTTTACGTTCAGGGTCCAAACCGTAGATCTACGTCATGAGCTCAGCTCACTCTGATAAACTGTGAGTGGTACACTTGGGCCTAGATATGAGAGAATACATCTATGTGGTATGTGTGCACCACATAAAACAAATCCTGCAGCACACTGTGTATAATGAGAGAAAAAACTGAAACCACGATTCTCGATTAAAACAGCAACTTCGCACTGTTTTTTCGTATGTTTTTTATAGTTGTATTTGAAATTTCTTGGTCTCATTTGATAGAATGGAAGACATATTACAGAAATAGAGATGATTTTGATTGGTTTTAGCTCTGGAAATGGCTTGAAACTGAGCTCAAAGTAGCGGAAATGTTAAATTTTTGCCGATGTTCAAGAGTAAACAAATGACCTAATACATGCCAGCTGGTGGGTCTAATATACATTCACAAATGTGGTGATGATATTTATACAATTATTACAATATTGCATAACAGTAAATCTTCTATTTTTTGGTGTGAATAAAAATTCATTATGTGAATAAAAAATCAAAATGGGATTTATTTGTAAAGCCTCAAAACATAACTAATGAACCGAGGAAATGTTAGTTTAGTGCCAGGAATGCCTACATTGTTTATTCTGGATGCTATTTTGAAATTGGAATATTTTGAACTTTGTGTTAAATTGGCCAAATTATCAATTTCCGATCACTTTATTTTATAGTTGAAACAGTTGACTTGGCGATTTCTTGTGCTCAATCGATAGAATAGAAATAATACTAGTCAAATAGCTAAGAATTTGGTCGACTGGAATGATGTAATTGGCCTAAAATGGGAGTCAAAGTTGGCAAAATCGCCAATTCATAAATATCGCTGACACATCAAAATTCGCGAGAGCATAATTTCGTCAATTTTCCATCAAATTTCGTACTTTTTGTTTTATTACCTTCGCAAAAAGATTCTCTACCATTTCATAAGAAAAAATAACAATTTTTTTTTTGGAAAATTCTTGGACACTGGGGCACCACTTCAGATTTTGGCCTTGGACCCTGAAAGGGTTAATGAGACTTGGTGATTATTATTATTATTATTAGCATTTCTAATATGGCGTCACTTGTGCAAGTCGTCTGCTACCACATCTCATATTTATGTTTATTTATTCTATTGTGGGGTGTATTTATCATCTTTTTATGTTATGTATCGTGTTTATTATATAATTTTGAAAAAATATAATAGATGGATTAATGAAAATGTGTATTTAACGTAATATACGACATTTAAATGAGACTCGATGATTATTATTATCATTACTAATATGACGTCTGGAGACATAAGACACTCTTACTGATTTTAATGTGTACCTGTATGCCAGCACAGTATGTAAGTTTATTTAAGTACAGGTATACATAAGTATAATTATCAGAGTATATATGAAATAACTTTTAAAGACATTTGAAATTTTGGAGTTTCCAGACAAAATGGAGAGACTTAGTGCTTACTGAGCTCACGAAGAATGTAAACAAACAAGGTGGGGCGCGGTGACCGTATTAGAAAGTCGGGTGGGGGGAGCCGTATAGCGAGTTTTGGTCATAATTTGAAATGACCGTATTAGCGGAACGCCGTAAAGTGAAACGCCGTAAAGTGGGGCCCTGCTGTATATGCATTTTAGCTATAGACTAGTAATCATAATGGCAATGTAAGACTAGTAAGAATTCAGGTGCAGTATTGTCACTATATTAAGGGTTAGATGTAATGCAAACTTTTTTTTTTTTTTTACACTAAACTTGCTAAGCGTAACTAAATGTAGTTCATACTTTGCAACTCCCCCTTAGTTCTATAGCATGGCAAACACTTGGCACAGCTCAGTTGATCCAGGGGTATATCTGCACCTACCTTGGTATCTGATGTTTTCTGGTCACCTCTACCCAGCTACCACACTTCAGTTATGCAAGCAGTCACTTAACATCAAAAATAATTTTATAGAGATACAAAAACAAATTTGAAATAAACCTCTGAGGATGCAGTCACATGGGATAGTGGTGGGCAAGTGAAGAGTTTGTGCGTTAGGAAGTGGTGGGTAAGTAAAGAGTTTATTCTGTGTTAGGAGGGTACTGTAGTTGTCCTCACTACCTTTCATAGCTCTCTCCCTCCCTCATTTTTAACCCTTTGAGGGTTCAGATGCCAAATCTCAGAGTGACAGCCAGGGTCCAAGAATTTAAAAAAAAAAAAAAATATTTTTTTCTTATGAAATGGTAGAGAATCTTTTTCTGAAGGTAATAGAACAAAGAGTATGAAATTTGATGGAAAATTGACTAAGTTATGCTCTCGCGAATTTTGCTGCGCTGATTTACGCATCGGCAATTTTGCAGACTGACTTCCATTTTAGGCCAATTACATTATTCCAGTCGACCAAATTCTTAGCTATTTCGCTAGTATTACTTCTATTTTATTGATTGAGCACAAGAAATTGCCTGGTCATCTGTTTCAACTAACCAATAAAGTGATAGGAAATTGGTAATTTGGCCAATTTAACACAAAGTTCAAAATATTCCAGTTTCAAAAAAGGGTCCAGAATAAACAATGCAGGCATTCCTGGCACTAAACTAACATTTCCTCTGTTCATTAGTTACATTTTCAGGCTTTGCAAATGAATTCCATTTTGATTTTTTACTCACAATGAATTTTTTTCCACACCAAAAAATAGAAGATTTACTGTTATGCAATATTGCACTAATTGTATAAATAGTATCAGCACATTCGTGAACATATATTAAACCCACCAGCTGATGTGTATTAGACGCATAACGTCATTCATTTACTCTTGAACATCTGAGAAAATTGAATATTTCCGCTACTTTGAGCTCAGTTTTAAAGTACTTTCAGTACTAAAACCAATCAAAATCATCTCTATTTCTGTAATATATCTTCCATTCTATCAAATGAGACCAAGAAATCGTGAATACAACTAAAAAAACATACAAAATTACGGTCGCAGTTTTTTTCTCTCGTTACACACTGCGTGCTGCAGGATTTGTTTTATGTGGTGCATACGTACCACACAGATGTATTCTCTCATATCTAGGCCCAAATTTACCACTCACAGCTTATCTGAGTGAGCTGAGCTCATGGCATAGAACTACGGCTTGGACCCTGGCTTCAAAGCCGTAGAACTACTGGACAGACCCTCAAAGGGTTAAGCTATGCTTGTCACCGTTGGTTGTCTGTACTGAGAAGAAAACAAAAATGTAAATTATTTGCTCAAACATTTTTAACCTAAATAGCATATACTGTACCTGGTTATAGGTGTTGAAAGTCAATTTTGTTTGTGTATTCCTAGGTACTTGCCTTTAAGTTTTCAGAAAAATTTTATATTTGCTCTATGGTCTATTTAAGTAAATGGTTTAATTTTGGATAATACAGGTAACCCTTGCTTAATCATTTGAACTTTCAGTGTGACAGTATTTGCATGCCGAATCGAAGTTTGATGATGATACGTTAAATGTTTCAACACACAACTGGAACAGTTACCAAATGTTTCAGTTGTGTGTTGAAACATTAAATGTTGTATCATCATCAAACAATGATTGCCTGTACATAAATAATATGCACTTGGAAGAGTGAAACATGTTTTTTTCGGTCTGACTTAAACTCCTGACAAGTCAAACATCGTCATAAGTTTCCCTCTACTAAGTGCGGGTTATTTTTGTATTGTCCCACCCATGGTATTGTGACTCTTTAGTCATTACCTGTACGTATGAAGATAGTTTTTACGTTAAATGTAAATTGGTTGTTAGTGTCTATTTAGTCTTTTTAATTTCATCAAACAAGTTGTTCCAGAGGCTGAGATCATAGTTTGAAATGGAAGTATTGTCAGCAAAAGCTATGGGTTTGTCGGGACTAGGATGATCATTGACACATAAGGAACAGGAGAGGACCAAGTATGATGCCTTGGGAAAAAGTGCTCATTGGGAGCATAAGTGAAGTAGTGTTAGTTATTATGAAATGTAAGTGTGTTTGTTGTCAAGGTAGGCATAATTCAGATAATCACATAGAAAAATAGTATATCTGTTTTCTCAGGTTTCAATGGAAGAAGAGTTTTTGCAGTTATCTAGTTGCCAGTTAGTCAACCTCATCCAGCGAGATGAACTTAATGTACCTGATGAGAAGGATGTATATAATGCTGTTCTTAAGTGGGTAATGCATGATGAAGATAATAGACAACCTAAAATGGAACATATTCTCCAGGCAGTCAGGTAAGGTTCACTATGTTTAAGGATTATGTATTTTCCAATGTTTAAGAAACTTCTATAAATATGAAAATTATTGTGATGCCATCTATGGTGCAAAATCAATCTTTCTTCTTTCAACAAACTGGCTGTATCCCACCGAGGCGGGGTGGCCCAAAAGGAAAAACGAAAGTTTCTCCTTTTACATTTAGTAATATATCAGAAGAAGGGGTTACTAGCTCCTTGCTCCTAGCATTTTAGTCGCCTCTTACGACACGCATGGCTTACAGAGGAACAATTCTGTTCCACTTCCCCATGGAGGTAAGAGGAAATAAGCAAGAACAAGAACTAGTAACAAAAATAGAAGAAAACCCAGAGGAGTATGTATATATATGCTTATACATGTATGTGTTGAAGGTAGTAGGTTGGTAGACAGCAACCACCCAGGGAGGTACTACCGTCCTGCCAAGTGAGTGTAAAACGAAGCCTGTGATTGTTTTACATGATGGTAGGATTGCTGATGTCTTTTGTCTGTCTCATAAATATGCAAGATTACAGGCATGTCTTGCTACTTCTACTTACACTTAGGTCACACTACACATACATGTACACATTTATTTATACACACTCATCTGAGTTTTCTTTGATTTTATCTTAATAGTTCTTGGTCTTATTAATTTTCCTTTTATATCCATGGGGAAGTGGAATAAGAATCTTTCCTCCGTAAGCCATGCGTGTTGTAAAAGTCAACTAAAATGCCGGGAACAATGGGCTAGTAACCCCTTTTCCTGTAAAGATTACTAAAAAGAATAAGAAGAAGAAAATTGTCAAAGTGGAAGTCTGAATGTGCGTGGATGTTGTGCAGATGATAAGAAAGAGATGATTGTGGATGTTATGAATGAGAAGAAGCTGGATGTCCTGGCTTTAAGTGAAACAAAGCTGAAGGGGGTGGAGAGTTTCAGTGGAGAGGAATAAATGGGATTAGGTCAGGGGTTTCAAATAGAGTTAGAGCTAAAGAAGGAGTAGCAATAATGTTGAAGGATAAGCTATGGCAGGAAAAGAGGGACTATAAATGTATTAATTCAAGGATTATGTGGAGTAAAATAAAGATTGGATGTGAAAAGTGGGTTATAATAAGCGTGTATGCACCTGGAGAAGAGAGAAGTGTAGAGGAGAGAGAGAGATTTTGGGAAATGTTGAGTGAATGCGGGGGGAGTTTTGAATCAAGTGTGAGAGTAATGGTGGTTGGGGATTTTAATGCTAAAGGGGGTTTAAAAATGTTATGGAGGAGTAGTAGGTAAATTTGGGGTGCCAGGGGTAAATGTAAATGGGGAGCCTTTAATTGAGCTATGTGTAGAAAGAAATTTGGTAATAAGTAATACATATTTATGAAAAAGAGGATAAATAAATATACAAGGTATGATGTAGCACGTAATGAAAGTAGTTTATTAGATTATGTATTGGTGGATAAAAGGTTGATGGGTAGGGCTCCAGGATGTACATGTTTATAGAGGGGCAACTGATATATCGGATCTTTATTTAGTTGTAGCTACAGTTAGAGTAAGAGTAGATGGGAAAAGAGGAAGGTGGCAACAACAAGTAAGAGGGGGGTGAAAGTGTATAAACTAAGGGAGGAGGAAGTTCGGGTGAGATATAAGCGACTATTGGCAGAAAGGTGGGCTAGTGCAAGATGAGTAGTGGGGGGGTTGAAGAGGGTTGGAATAGTTTTAAAAATGCAGTATTAGAATGTGGGCAGAAGTTTGTGGTTATAGGAGGGTGGGGCAGGAGGAAAGAGGAGTGATTGGTGGAATGATGAAGTAAAGGGTGTGATAAAAGAGAAAAAGGTAGCTTATGAGAGGTTTTTACAAAGCAGAAGTGTATAAGAAGAGCAGAGTATATGGAGAGAAAAAAGAAAGGTAAAGAGAGTGGTGAGAGAGTGCAAAAGGAGAGCAGATGATAGAGTGGGAGAGGCACTGTCAAGAAATTTTAATGAAAATAAGAAAAAATTTTGGAGTGAGTTAAACAAGTTAAGAAAGCCTAGGGAAAATATGGATTTGTCAGTTAAAAACAGAGTAGGGGAGTTAGTAGATGGGGAGATGGAGGTATTGGGGAGATGGCGAGAATATTTTGAGGAACTTTTAAATGTTAAGGAAGAAACAGAGGCAGTAATTTCATGCACTGGTCAGGGAGGTATACCATCTTTTAGGAGTGAAGAAGAGCAGAATGTAAGTGTGGGGGAGGTACGTGAGGCATTACGTAAAATGAAAGGGGTAAAGCAGCTGGAACTGATGGGATCATGACAGAAATGTTAAAAGCAGGGGGGGATATAGTGTTGGAGTGGTTGGTAAATTTTGTTTAATAAATGTATGAAAGAGGGGAAGGTACCTAGGGATTGGCAGAGAGCATGTATAGTCCCTTTATATAAAGGGAAAGGGGGCAAAAGAGACTGTAAAAATTATAGAGGAATAAGCTTACTGAGTATACCAGGAAAAGTGTACGGTAGGGTTATAATTGAAAGAATTAGAGGTAAGACAGAATGTAGGATTGCGGATGAGCAAGGAGGTTTTAGAGTGGGTAGGGGATGTGTAGATCAGGTGTTTACATTGAAGCATATATGTGAAACAGTATTTAGATAAAGATAGGGAAGTTTTTATTGCATTTATGGATTTAGAAAAGGCATATGATAGAGTGGATAGAGGAGCAATGTGGCAGATGTTGCAAGTATATGGAATAGGTGGTAAGTTAATAAATGCTGTAAAGAGTTTTTATGAGGATAGTGAGGCTCAGGTTAGGGTGTGTAGAAGAGAGGGAGACTACTTCCCGGTAAAAAATAGGTCTTAGACAGGGATGTGTAATGTCACCATGGTTGTTTAATATATTATAGATGGGGTTGTAAAGGAAGTAAATGCTAGGGTGTTTGGGAGAGGGTGGGATTAAATTATGGGGAATCAAATTCAAAAATGGGAATTGACACAGTTACTTTTTGCTGATGATACTGTGCTTATGGGAGATTCTAAAGAAAAATTGCAAAGGTTAGTGGATGAGTTTGGGAATGTGTGTAAAGGTAGAAAGTTGAAAGTGAACATAGAAAAGAGTAAGTGATGAGGGTGTCAAATGATTTAGATAAAGAAAAATTGGATATCAAATTGGGGAGGAGGAGTATGGAAGAAGTGAATGTTTTCAGATACTTGGGAGTTGACGTGTCGGCGGATGGATTTATGAAGGATGAGGTTTAATCATAGAATTGATGAGGGAAAAAAGGTGAGTGGGGCGTTGAGGTATATGTGGAGTCAAAAAACGTTATCTATGGAGGCAAAGAAGGAATGTATGAAAGTATAGTAGTACCAACACTCTTATATGGGTGTGAAGCTTGGGTGGTAAATGCAGCAGCGAGGAGACGGTTGGAGGCAGCGGAGATATCCTGTTTAAGGGCAATGTGTGGTGTAAATATTATGCAGAAAATTCGGAGTGTGGAAATTAGGAGAAGGTGTGGAGTTAATAAAAGTATTAAATCAGAGGCAGAAGAGGGGTTGTTGAGGTGGTTTGGTCATTTAGAGAGAATGGATCACAGTAGAATGACATGGAAAGCATATAAATCTATAGGGGAAGGAAGGCGGGGTAGGGGTCGTCCTCGAAAGGGGTTGGAGAGAGGGGGTAAAGGAGGTTTTGTGGGTAAGGGGCTTGGACTTCCAGCAAGCGTGCGTGAGCGTGTTAGATAGGAGTGAATGGAGACGAATGGTACTTGGGACCTGACGATCTGTTGGAGTGTGAGCAGGGTAATATTTAGTGAAGGGATTCAGGGAAACCGGTTATTTTCATATAGTCGGACTTGAGTCCTGGAAATGGGAAGTACAATGCCTGCACTTTAAAGGAGGGGTTTGGGATATTGGCAGTTTGGAGGGATATGTTGTGTATCTTTATATGTTTATGCTTCTAGACTGTTGTATTCTGAGCACCTCTGCAAAAACAGTGATAATGTGCGAGTGTGGTGAAAGTGTTGAATGATGATGAAAGTATTTTCTTTTTGGGGATTTTCTTTCTTTTTTGGGTCACCCTGCCTCGGTGGGAGACGGCCGACTTGTTGAAAAAAAAAAAAAAAAAACATGTATGTGTAGTGTGACCTAAGTGTAAGTAGAAGTAGCAAGACGTACCTGAAACCTTGCATGTTTATGAGACAGAAAAATGGACTCCAGCAATCCTACCATCACGTAAAACAATTACAGGTTTCCGTTTTACACTCACTTGACAGGACGGTAGTACCCCCCTGGGCGATTGCTGTCATGGTGCAAAATTTATTTTATTCGAAGTAGCCACACGAAGCAAAGATGTGATTACCTCCTGTGCCTATGATTACCAATTTATAAAGTTTGTAGTTTCCTTCTGGTAATTACTTAATTGAAATTACTTGTTCGTAACCACAGGGCAGAGCTGTGCTTGTAGTGTCTTATCTTTAGTGTTTAATCAGTCATGTCTGTTTAAAATTCCAGTGGTTGTATGCTACTGCCTCTTTTATCCCACTCCATTTTTCTACTATTGTTTGCAAAAACTTGCAAATATTCTTATGGCAGAAATATATGAGAATTCTCTCTATTTCTTCCTTACATTGTAACTAGCATGGGAATAAAACACTCAAATACAACATGGAAAACTTTACAAAGACAATGGTTTGCCTGATTTATAAGTTTTTTAAAATCTTAAAAAATGGACCAATTGGTAGGTTGTCATTTATAAAGTTTTCCATTTGTTTTCCTACTTGTTCCATTCCTCACATTCTTTTAATTACATATTTTATTTTGCAGATGCCAGTACTTATCCCCACGATTCTTAACTGAGCAGATGAAAAACTGCAAGTTGTTAATGAAGGCTCCTGCTTGTAGAGAATACCTAGCAAAAATATTCCAGGCGAGTAATTTAGCAGCATTTGTATTTTTTGTAAAATTTAGTTTGTATAAATGTGCAAACTGCTGGAAGATGACTCCCCATTCTAGGGATTGACCCTCTGACCTCTCAAATGGGAGTTGAGTGTGTCACCACCTGGCCACAGGAGGTCATAGTACTGTATTTTTGTCAGAAGATGTTACTCTAAGAGTAAAACCTTCTCAAGACAAATCAGATGTAGTGCTGAAGTGTCTGACTCTGCCTCAGTAACAATGTTGAATGTATCTTTAGATTATTATTATAATCAAAAAAGAAGCTCTAAGCCACAAGGGCTATACAGCGTATCTTTTTAGAAATGTGATAGTTTGTGATATTTAGCTTGTACTTGTACAAGAGGTCATGATTATAATACTTTCAGATATAGTACTTTCAGAATACAGTAGGGCCCCACTTTATGGAGTTTCACTTAATGGCATTCCACTAATGCTATACGGCTCCACCTGACTTTCTAATACGGTCACCACACGCCACCCAGTTTGTTTACATTCTCCGTGAGCATGGCTGTCCATTATTTCTGGAAACTTTCCAAAATTTCAAGGGTTTTAAAATTGTGTATTTTATATGTACACATTAAAATCACTAACCCCTTTAGTCTTGATGCCATAGTAATAATAATAGTTTTTTTTTTTTTTAACATGTCTGCCATTTCCCATTGAGGCAGGGTGACCCAAAAAGAAAGAAAATCCCAAAAAGAAAGAAAAAACTTTCATCATCATCATCACCCTATCATCCTTTGCAGACGATACTAGGATCTGCATGAGGCTGTCATCTATTGAGGACACGGTTAACTTCCAAGAAGATATAAACAAAGTTTTCCAGTGGGCAACGGAAAACAATATGAATGTTCAATGAGGACAAATTCCAACTACTCTGTTATGGAAAACTGGAGGGGATAATAACTAGAACAGAGTGTACTACAAACTCTGGCCATACAATAGAGCGGAAAAATAATGTAAGGGGCCTGGGATCTCACTTTCAAGGATCACAACAGTGCCACGTTCACAATTGCAAAGAAAATGATAGGATGGATAATGAGAACGTTCAAAACGAGAGATGCCAAGCCAATGATGAACCTTTTCAAATCACTTGTTCTCTCTAGGCTGGAATACTGCTGTACATTAACATCTCCGTTCAAAGCAGGTGAAACTGCAGATCTAGAGAGTGTACAGAGAACCTTTACTGCACATATAAGTTCTGTCAAGCACCTTAACTACTGGGAACGCTTGGAAGCACTTGACTTGTGCTCGTTGGAATGCAGGAGAGAGAGATAGAGAGAGAGAGAGAGAGAGAGAGAGAGAGAGATGGAGAGAGAGAGAGATATAGAGAGAGAGAGATATAGAGAGAGAGAGAGATATTTAATAGAGAGAGAGATATATAGAGAGAGAGAGATATATATAGAGAGAGAGATATATAGAGAGAGAGATATAGAGAGAGAGAGATATATAGAGAGAGATATATATAGAGAGATATATATAGAGAGAGATATATATAGAGAGAGATATATATAGAGAGAGAAGATAATAGAGAGAGATATATATAGAGAGAGATTATATAGAGAGAGAAGATATAGAAGAGATATATATATAGAGAGAGATGGAGAGATATAGAGAGATATAATATATAGAGAGAGATATGAGAGAATATATAGAGAGAGATATATAAGAGAATATATATAGAGAGAGAGATATATATAGAGAGATATATATATAGAGAGAGAGATATATATATAGAGAGAGATATATATAGAGAGAGATATATATAGAGAGATATATATAGAGAGAGAGATATATAAGAGATATATAGAGAGAGATATATATAGAGAGAGATATATAGAGAGAGATATATAGAGAGAGAGATATATAGAGAGACTTGACTTAAGAAATCGTAATGACACGATTGCAAATAAACCATACAATCCCGGCCGGGGGTATGGTTTATATATAGAGAGAGATAGAGAGAGATATAGATAGATATAGATAGATATATAGATAGATATAGATATATAGATATAGATAGAGATATAGATAGATAGATATATAGATAGATATATAGATATAGATAGATATAGATATAGATATAGATAGATATAGATATAGATAGATATATAGATATAGATAGATATAGATAGAGATAGAGATATAGATATAGATATAATCTACACTTGGAAAATCCTGGAAGGAATGGTCCCGAATCTGCACACAGAAATAACTCCCTACGAAAGTAAAAGACTGGGCAGGCGATGCAAAATACCCCCAATTAAAAGTAGGGGTGCCATTGGTACACTAAAACACCACAAATGTCCGGGGCCCAAGACTGTTCAACAGCCTCCCACCAAGCATAAGGGGAATTACCAATAAACCCCTGGCTGCCTTCAAAAGAGAGCTGGACAGATACCTAAAGTCAGTGCCGGATCAGCCGGGCTGTGGTCCGTACGTTGGACTGCGTGCGGCCAGCAGTAACAGCCTGGTTGATCAGGCCCATCCACCAGGAGGCCTGGTTGTGGACCGGGCCGCAGGGGCGTTGATCCCCAGAATAACCTCCAGGTAGGTAGATCATTCAACACTTTCACCATCACTCATACATAATCACTGTCTTTGCAGAGGTGTTCAGATATGATAGTTTAGATGTCCCTCCAAGCTGCTAATATTCTAAACCCCTCCTTTAACCCTTAAACAGTCCAAACAGATCGACGTTCAAATCCGTAGTGCTCCAAAAGTAGATCTACGTTTTTTTTTACATATTTTCAAATATAACGAAAAATAAAATGTAGATAAAAGTTTTTTTTACACGTTTTCAAATGTAAAAAAAAAAAAGATTACTTTTTTTACGTACTTTCATATGTTGAAAAAACATATATATACGTTTGGACCGTTTAAGGGTTAAAGTGCAGACATTGTACTTCCCATTTTCAAAACTCAAGTCCAGCTAACTGGTTTCCCTTAATCCCTTCAGAAAATATTACCCTGCTCACAGGCCAACAGATTGTTAGGTATCAAAAACCATTCACCTCCATTCTTTCCTATCTAACATGCTCATGCATGCTTGCTGGAAGTCCAAGCCCCTTGCCCACAAAACCTCTTTTACCCCCTCCCTCCAACCTTTTCAGGTTAGAGGGACCAAACCACCTCAACAGCCCCTCTTCAGCTCTGACTAATACTTTTAGTAACTCCACACATCCTCCTAATTTCCACACTACAAATTCTCTGCATAATATTTACACCACATATTGCCCTTAGACAGGACATCTCTGCTGCCTCCAGTCGCCTCCTCGCTGCAGTATTTACAACCCATACTTCACACCCACATAAGTGTTGGTACCTCTATACTCTCGTGTATTCCCTTCTTTGCCTCAATGGATAATGTTCTTTTTTATCTCCAGATACCTCAATGCACCACTGATCTTTTTTCTTTTATCAGTTCTATGGTTACCCTCATCCTTCATAAACCCATCCAGTGACAAATCAACTCCCAAATATATCTGAAAGCGTTCACTTCTTCTATACACCCTCCCTCCAATGTGATATCCACTTTTTCTTTATCTAAGTTGTTTGATACCCTCATCATCTTACTCTTTTCTGTGTTCACTTTCAATTTTCTGCCTTTACACACCTTCCCAAACTCGTCAACTAACCTTTGCAACTTTTCTTTAGAATCTCCCAAAAGCACAGTATCCTCAGCCAAAAGTAACTGTCAACTCCCATTTTGTATTTGATTCCCCATAATTTAATCCCACCCCTCTCCCCAACACCCTAGCATTTACTTTTACAAGTCCATCTATAAATATGTTAACCAACCATGGTGACATTACACATCCCTGTCTAAGACCTACTTTTACTGGGAAGTAATCTCTCTCTCCCCTACACACCTTAACCTGAGCCTCACTACCTTCACAAAAACTCTTTACAGCATTTAGTAACTTACTACCTATTCCACACACTTGCAACATCTGCCACATTGCTCCCCTACCCACTATCATATGCCTTTTCTAAATCCATAAATGCAATGAGAACTTCCTTACCTTTATCTAAATACTGTTCAGATGTATGCTTCAGTGTAAACACTTGATCTACACATCCCCTGCCCATTCTAAAGCCTCCTTGTTCATCTGCAATCCTACCCTCTGTCTTACCTCTAATTCTTTCAATAATAACCCTACCATACACTTTACCTGGTATACTCAGTAAACTTATTTCCCTGTAATTTTTACAATTTCTTTTGTCCCCCTTCCCTTTATATAAAGGAACTATACATGCTCTCTGCCAATCCCCATGTACTTTCTCCTCTTTCATACACTTAAACAAAAATACCAACCACTCCAACACTATCCCCCCCCCCCCTGCTTTTAACATCTAAAAGATGTGTGGGATTACCAAAACTGTTGTCCAGAGGGCTGAGGAAGGGTTGTTGAGGTTGTTCGGACATGTAGAGAGAATGGAGCGAAACAGAATGACTTCAAGAGTGTATCAGTCTGTAGTGGAAGGAAGGCGGGGTAGGGGTCGGCCTAGGAAAGGTTGGAGGGAGGGGGTAAAGGAGGTTTTGTGTGCGAGGGGCTTGGACTTCCAGCAGGCGTGCGTGAGCGTGTTTGATAGGAGTGAATGGAGACGAATGGTTTTTAGTACTTGACGTGCTGTTGGAGTGTGAGCAAAGTAACATTTATGAAGGGGTTCAGGGAAACCGGCAGGCTGGACTTGAGTCCTGGAGATGGGAAGTACAGTGCCTGCACTCTGAAGGAGGGGTGTTAATGTTGCAGTTTAAAAACCGTAGTGTAAAGCACCCTTCTGGCAAGACAGTGATGGAGTGAATGATGGTGAAAGTTTTTCTTTTTCAGGCCACCCTGCCTTGGTGGGAATCGACCAGTGTGATAATAAAAAAAAAAAATAAAAGATGTTATACCTCCCTGGTCAGTGCATGAATTTACTGCCTCCCTCTGTTCATCGACATTTATAAGTTCCAAATATTCCCGCCATCTACCCAGTATCTCCAGCTCTCCATCTACTAACTCTGTTTTTAACTGACAAATCCATTTGCTTCCTAGGCTTTCTTAACTTGTTCATCTCACTCCAAAATTTTTTCTTATTCTCAGCAAAATTTCTTGACAGTGCCTCTCCCACTGTATCATTTGCTCTCCTTTTGCACTCCCTCACCACTTTCTTCACCTTTCTTTTACTCTCCATATACTCAGCCCTTATATCACTTCCACTTTGTAAAAACCTCGCATAAGCTACCTTTTTCTCTTATAGCACCCTTTACCTCGTCATTCCACCAAACACTCCTCTTACCCTTCTATAGCTATAAACTTCTGCCCCACATTCTAATAATGCATTTTTAAAACTATCCCATCCCTCTTCAACCCCTCACTACCCATACTTACACTAGCCCACTTTTCTGCCAATAGTTGCCAATAGGTAGTAGGTTGGTAGACAGCAACCACCCAGGGAAGTACTACCGTCCTGCCAGATGACTGTGAAACAGAAACCTGTAACTGTTTTGCATGATGGTAGGATTGCTGGTTTCTTTTTCTGTCTCATAAACACGCTAGATAACAGGGATATCTTGCTACTCCAACTTACACTTTGGTCACACTTCACAGACACGCACATGCATATATATATATACATACATCTAGGTTTTTCTCCTTTTTCTAAATAGCTCTTGTTCTTCTTTATTTCTTCTAATTGTCCATGGGAAGTGGAAAAGAATCTTTCCTCCGTAAGCCATGCGTGTCGTATGAGGCGACTAAAATGCCGGGAGCAATGGGCTAGTAAACCCTTCTCCTGTAGACACTTACTAAAAAAGAGAAGAAGAAAAACTTTCTAAAACTGGGATGCTTAAATGTGCGTGGATGTATGCGGATGACAAGAAACAGATGATTGCTGATGTTATGAATGAAAAGAAGTTGGATGTCCTGGCCCTAAGTGAAACAAAGCTTAAGGGGGTAGGAGAGTTTCAGTGGGGGGAAATAAATGGGATTAAATCTGGAGTCAGCTGAGAGAGTTAGAGCAAAGGAAGGGGTAGCAGTAATGTTAAATGATCAGTTATGGAAGGAGAAAGAGAATATGAATGTGTAAATTCAAGAATTATGTGGATTAAAGTAAAGGTTGGATGCGAGAAGGGGTCATAATAAGTGTGTATGCACCTGGAGAAGAGAGGAATGCAGAGGAGAGAGAGATTTTTGGGAGATGTTAAGTGAATGTATAGGAGCCTTTGAACCAAGTGAGAGAGTAATTGTGGTAGGGGACCTGAATGCTAAAGTAGGAGAAACTTTTAGAGAGGGTGTGGTAGGAAGTTTGGGGTGCCAGGTGTAAATGATAATGGGAGCCTTTGATTGAACTTTGTATAGAAAGGGGTTTAGTTATAGGTAATACATATTTTAAGAAAAAGAGGATAAATAAGTATACAAGATATGATGTAGGGCGAAATGACAGTAGTTTGTTGGATTATTATTGGTAGATAAAAGACTGTTGAGTAGACTTCAGGATGTACATATTTATAGAGGGGCCACAGATATATCAGATCACTTTCTAGTTGTAGCTACACTGAGAGTAAAAGGTAGATGGGATACAAGGAGAATAGAAGCATCAGGGAAGAGAGAGGTGAAGGTTTATAAACTAAAAGAGGAGGCAGTTAGGGTAAGATATAAACAGCTATTGGAGGATAGATGGGCTAATGAGAGCATAGGCAATGGGGTCGAAGAGGTATGGGGTAGGTTTAAAATGTAGTGTTAGTGTTCAGCAGAAGTTTGTGGTTACAGGAAAGTGGGTGCGGGAGGGAAGAGGAGCGATGTGGAATGATGATGTAAAGGAGTAGTAAGGGAGAAAAAGTTAGCATATGAGAAGTTTTTACAAAGTAGAAGTGATGCAAGGAGGGAAGAGTATATGAAGAAAAAGAGAGAGGTTAAGAGAGTGGTGAAGCAATGTAAAAAGAGAGCAAATGAGAGAGTGGGCGAGATGTATCAACAAAATTTTGTTGAGAATAAGAAAAAGTTTTGGAGTGAGATTAACAGTTAAGAAAGCCTAGAGAACAAATGGATTTGTCAGTTAAAAAATAGGAGAAGAGAGTTTATTAAATGGAGAGTTAGAGTATTGGGAAGATGAGGGAATATTTTGAGGAATTTTTTAAATGTTGATGAAGATAGGGAAGCTGTGATTTCGTGTATAGGACAAGGAGGAATAACATCTTGTAGGAGTGAGGAAGAGCCAGTTGTGAGTGTGGGGGAAGTTCGTGAGGCAGTAGGTAAAATGAAAGGGGGTAAGGCAGCCGGGATTGATGGGATAAAGATAGAAATGTTAAAAGCAGGTGGGGATATAGTTTTGGAGTGGTTGGTGCAATTATTTAATAAATGTATGGAAGAGGGTAAGGTACCTAGGGATTGGTCAGAGAGCATGCATAGTTCCTTTGTATAAAGGCAAAGGGGATAAAAGCAGAGTGCAAAAATTATAGGGGGATAAGTCTGCTGAGTATACCTGGTAAAGTGTATGGTAGAGTTATTATTGAAAGAATTAAGAGTAAGACGGAGAATAGGATAGCAGAATGAACAAGGAGGCTTTAGGAAAGGTAGGGGGTGTGTGGACCAGGTGTTTACAGTGAAACATATAAGTGAACAGTATTTAGATAAGGTTAAAGAGGTCTTTGTGGCATTTATGGATTTGGAAAAGGCGTATGACAGGGTGGATAGGGGGCAATGTGGCAGATGTTGTAAGTGTATGGTGTAGGAGGTAGGTTACTGAAAGCAGTGAAGAGTTTTTACGAGGATAGTGAGGCTCAAGTTAGAGTATGTAGGAAAGAGGGAAATTATTTCCCAGTAAAAGTAGGCCTTAGACAAGGATGTGTGATGTCACCGTGGTTGTTTAATATATTTATAGATGGGTTGTAAGAGAAGTAAATGCGAGGGTCTTGACAAGAGGCGTGGAGTTAAAAGATAAAGAATCACACACAAAGTGGGAGTTGTCACAGCTGCTCTTTGCTGATGACACTGTGCTCTTGGGAGATTCTGAAGAGAAGTTGCAGAGATTGGTGGATGAATTTGGTTAGGGTGTGCAAAAGAAGAAAATTAAAGGTGAATACAGGAAAGAGTAAGGTTATGAGGATAACAAAAAGATTAGGTGATGAAAGATTGAATATCAGATTGGAGGGAGAGAGTATGGAGGAGGTGAATGTATTCAGATATTTGGGAGTGGACGTGTCAGCAGATGGGTCTATGAAAGATGAGGTGAATCATAGAATTGATGAGGGAAAAAGAGTGAGTGGTGCACTTAGGAGTCTGTGGAGACAAAGAACTTTGTCCTTGGAGGCAAAGAGGGAATGTATGAGAGTATAGTTTTACCAACGCTCTTATATGGGTGTGAAGCATGGGTGATGAATGTTGCAGCGAGGAGAAGGCTGGAGGCAGTGGAGATGTCATGTTGAGGGCAATGTGTGGTGTGAATATAATGCAGAGAATTCGTAGTTTGGAAGTTAGGAGGAGGTGCGGGATTACCAAAACTGTTGTCCAGAGGGCTGAGGAAGGGTTGTTGAGGTGGTTCGGACATGTAGAGAGAATTGAGCGAAACAGAGTGACTTCAAGAGTGTATCCGTCTGTAGTGGAGGAAGGCGGGTAGGGGTCGGCCTAGGAAAGGTTGGAGAGAGGGGTAAAGGAGGTTTTTGTGTGCGAGGGGCTTGGACTTCCACAGGTATGCGTGAGCGTGTTTGATAGGAGTGAATGGAGACGAATGGTTTTTAATACTTGACGTGCTGTTGGAGTGTGAGCAAAGTAACATTTATGAAGGGGTTCAGGGAAACCGGCAGGCCGGACTTGAGTCCTGGAGATGGGAAGTACAGTGCCTGCACTCTGAAGGAGGGGTGTTAATGTTGCAGTTTAAAAACTGTAGTGTAAAGCACCCTTCTGGCAAGACAGTGATGGAGTGAATGATGGTGAAAGTTTTTCTTTTTCGGGCCACCCTGCCTTGGTGGGAATCGGCCAGTGTGATAATAAAAAAATAATAGTTGCTTATATCTCACCCTAACTTCCTCCTCCCTTAGTTTATAAACTTTCACCTCTGTCTTACTTACTGTTGCTATTTTCCTTTTGTCTCATCTACCTCTTACTCAAACTGTAGCTACAACTAGATAATGATCCAATATATCTGTTGCCCCCTCTATGAACATGTACATCCTGAAGACTACCCATCAATCTTTTATCCACCAGTACGTAATCTAACAAACTACTTTCATTATGTGCTATATCATATCTTGTATACTTATTTATCCTCTTTTTCATAAAATATGTATTACTTATTACCAAACCTCTTAATGGCTCCCCATTTTATTTACCCCTGGCACCCCAAAATCCCTACTACTATCTCTACAACATTTTTACCCACTTTAGCATTGAGACCCCCAACCACAAGTATTCTCTCTTGGTTCAAATTACCCCATGCACTCACTCAAGATTTCCAAAAAAATCTCTCTCTTCTCTACACTTCCCTCTTCTGCAGGTGCATAAACACTTACTATAACCCACTTTTCATATCCAGCCTTTAGTTTACTCCATATAATCCTTGAATTTATACATTTATATTCTTCTTTTCCTCCAAAACTTATCCTTGAACACTATTCCTACTCCTTCCTTAGCTCTACACTCATTAGAAACCCCCGATCTTAATCCCATTTATTTCTTCCCATGGAAACTCTCCTACCCTTTTCAGCTTTGTTTCACTTAGAGCCAGGACATCCAGCTTCTTTTCATTCATAACATCCACAAGCATCTCTTTCTTATTCTGGCTACATGCACGCACATTCAAACATCCCACTCTGACGGTTTCCTTTTTTTTTTCAATTTTCTTTTTAGTAAGTTATATGGGAAAAGGGGTTACTAGCCATTGCTCCTGGCATCTTAGTTGACTTTTATGGCATGCATAGCTTACGGAGGAAATATTCTTATTCCACTTCCCCATGGATATGAAAGGAAAGGTAATAAGAACAAGAACTATTAAGATAAAATCAAAGAAAACTCAGATGAGTGTGTATACATAAATGTGTACATGCATGTGTAGTGTGACCTCAGTGTAAGTAGAAGTAGCAAAAGACGTACCTGAAATTCTTGCATGTTTATGAGACAGCAAAAAGGACACCAGCAATCCTACCATCATGTAAAACAATTACAGGCAGGATGGTACTACCTCCCTGGGCATTTGCTATCTACCAGCCTACTACCTATCAATAATACCAATACATAGTACAATAATCACTCTTGGGCATGTTAAATGTCTTATTTTATGTTAATATAGACATTTTCATTAGTCCACCTATGATATTTTCTTCAAAATTATGTAAGAAACATGTTACATAGCATATAAACATGATACACCCACAGTACAATAAATTTCACATAAACATGTAGTGTGGTAGCTGGGCGGAGGGAAAAAAAAATCATTCTCTGGTTCAGCATTAGAGAAAATGTGTATCAATCTACCTTTAACCCAGTGACTCCCCTTAACCCTTTCAGGGTCAACAGGCCCTCTCAGAGACTTGTTCTCAGGGTCGCCAAATTTAAAAAAAAAAAAAAAATTATTTTTTCTTATGAAAAGATAGATAATCTTTTCCCGATCATAATGACACCAAAATTATGAAATTTGATGGAAAACTTACGGAATTATGCTCTCGCGAAGTTAGCGGTCTCGATGATGTTTACGCATCGGCGATTTTGCCCACTTTGAGCCCTATTTTCGGCCAATTCCACTGTACTAGTTGACAAAAATCATGAATATTTCGCTAGAACTCCATTTTTTCTATTGAATGAGTGCAGGAAACCACCCATTTACCGGTTTCAACTATCCAATACAGTGGTCAGAATTTAGCAATTTTGCCAATTTCACACAAATTTCAAAAGATGCCAATTTCCAAATAGGGTCCAGAATAAACAAGAAAGACTTTCCTGGCACTAAAATGACATTTCCTCTGTTCATTAGTCATGTCTCAATGCCCCTCTTACATTCTTTTGCTTTTCACTTTGAATTTTTATTCTCGCAAAAAATAGAAGATTTACTGTTATGCAGACTACTGCATTAGTGTAAAAAATGGTATAAATAATATCGGCGCACTTGTGAAAGAATATTAGACTCGCCAGTTGATGTGTATTGGACGCTTAGCATGATTTGTTTACTTTTGAATTTTGGTAAAAATCGAACATTTCTGCTACTTTGAGCTCAATTTCAAAGTACTTTTCATTGTAAAATCAGTCAAAATCATCTCAATTTCTGTAATATGTTTTCCATTCTATAGAATGAGACCAGGAAAACTAGAATACAACAATAAATACCATACGAAAAACTGTGCAAGTCGCTTTTTTAAATTTCCAAAAACAGTCAGTTTTTTTTCTTACGCACTGTGTGCTGCAGGATTTTTTTTTATACTGCGTATACGACCACGTAGACAAAATTTTTCATATGTAGGCCTACCAGCTTCTTTCACTGATTTGAGGGCGCTAAAAATTTAGGCGTACTAGTACATCAAAAACCCTGGTGCGAAAGGGCCATACTAGTACGGCCGAAACCTGAAAAGGTTAACACATTCAGTTTTGTTTACAGTTTTTGGGGCATGACTTCTCATTACTTCTCCCCTCATTTATGATGGCATTTAAAGGTAGTTGTTAGAAATGATTAAACTCAGTGAACAAGGTATGTAATAATATCGCTCTGGGCCGCGTAAATATCGTATATTATGTTTGGGAGGGCTGCCTACACGTATGGGATATCTACACCTGACTTCCTACAAATAAATACTACTCACCTCTCACCCTGCATTAAGAAAAAATATTTTAAGGTAAATAATAAGTGTACTGTGTATGTATTTTACTTCTTATTGTTTTTTAATGGTAGTAGGTTGGTAGACAGCAACCACCCAGGGAGGTACTACTGTCCTGCCAAGTGAGTGTAAAACGAAAGCCTGTAATTGTTTTACATGATGGTAGGATTGCTGATGTCTTTTGTCTGTCTCATAAATATTCAAGATTACAGGTATGTCTTGCTACTTCTACTTACACTTAGGTCACACTACACATACATGTACACATTTATTTATACACACTCATCTGAGTTTTCTTTGATTTTATCTTAATAGTTCTTGATCTTATTACTTTTCCTTTTATATCCATGGGGAAGTGGAATAAGAATCTTTCCTCTGTAAGCCATGCATGTTGTAAAAGTCAACTAAAATGCTGGGATGTTAGGTAAGACACATATGCAACAGTTAGGTATCTTTATTTCGAAACGTTTCGCCTACACAGTAGGCTTCTTCAGTCGAGTACAGAAAAGTTGATAGAAGCAGAAGACTTGAAGACGATGTAATCAGTCCATCACCCTTAAAGTTTTGAGGTGGTCAATCCCTCAGTCTGGAGAAGAGCATTGTTCCATAGTCTGAAACAATATGGAGTTGAAGTGACAGGATGGAGCCTTATATAGCGCCAGGAGGTGAGACGTAGGTCACTAGTAGAACACAGATTTTGGGGAGGTCAGGTCCCTCTCAAATCCAGCTCAAACTTTAAGGGTGATGGACTAATTACATCGTCTTCAAGTCTCTTCTGTTCTATCAACTTTTCGTACTCGACTGAGAACCCTATTTGTGTGGGAAAAACGTTAAAAAATAAAGATACCAAACTGTTGCATGTGTGTCTTACCTAACAACCTGTCGGTATTTTTATACCATTTAATTTTAAAAAATGCCGGGAACAATGGGCTAGAAACCCCTTTTCCCTGTAAAGATTACTAAAAAGAATAAGAAGAAAATTGTCAAAGTGGGAAGTCTGAATGTGTGTGGATGTTGTGCAAATGATAAGAAAGAGATGATTGTGGATGTTATGAATGAGAAAAGCTGGATGTCCTGGCTTTAAGCAAAAACAAAGCTGAAGGGGGTGAGAGAGTTTCAATGGAGAGGAAAAAATGGGATTAGGTCAGGGGTTTCAAATAGAGTTAGAGCTAAAGAAGGAGTAGCAATAATTTTGAAGGATAAGCTATGGCAGGAAAAGAGGGACTATAAATATATTAATTCAAGGATTAGGTGGAGTAAAATGAAGATTGGATGTGAAAAGTGGGTTATAATAAGCGTGTATGCACCTGGAAAAAGAGAGAAGTGTACAGGAGAGAGAGAGAGAGAGATTTTGGGAAATGTTGAGTGAATGCGTGGGGAGTTTTGAATAAAGTGTGAGATTTAATGGTGGTTGGGGATTTAAAGTTTAAAGTGGGTAAAAATGTTATGGAGGGAGTAGTAGGTAAATTTGGGGTGCCAAGGGTAAATGTAAATAGGGAGCCTTTAATTGAGCTATGTGTTAGAAAGAGATTTGGTAATAAGTAATGCATATTTTATGAAAAAGAGGATAAATAAATTACAAGGTATGATGTAGCACGTAATGAAGTAGTTTATTAGTTATGTATTGGTGGATAAAAGGTTGATGGGTAGGCTCCAGGATTTTACATGTTTATAGAGGGGCAACTGATATATCGGATCATTATTTTGTTGTAGCTACAGTTAGAGTAAGAGGTAGATGGGAAAAGAGGAAGGTGGCAACAAAAAGTAAGAGAGAGGTGAAAGTGTATAAACTAAGGGAGGGGGAAGTTCGGGTTAGATATAAGCGACTATTGGGAGAAAGGTGGGCTAGTGCAAAGAGGGGTAGTGGGGGGGTTTAAGAGGGTTGGAATAGTTTTAAAAATGCAGTATTAAATGTGGGGCAGAAGTTTTGTGGTTATAGGAGGGTGGGGCAGGAGGAAAGAGGAGTGATTGGTGGAATGATGAAGTAAAGGGTGTGATAAAAGAGAAAAAGGTAGCTTATGGGGGGTTTTTACAAAGCAGAAGTGTTATAAGAAGAAGAGAATATATGGAGAGTAAAAGAAAGGTAAAGAGAATGGTGAGAGAGGCAAAAGGAGAGCAGATGATAGTGGGAGAGGCACTGTCAAGAAATTTTAATGAAAATAAGAAAACAATTTGTAGTGAGTTTAAAAAAGTTAAGAAAGCCTAGGAAAGTATGGATTTGTCAGTTAAAAACAGGTAGGGGAGTTAGTTAGTGGGGAGAATATTTTGAGGAACTTTTAAATGTTAAGGAAAAAAGAGGCAGTAATTTCATGCACTGGTCAGGGAGGTATACCCTCTTTTAGGAGTGAAGAAGAGCAGAATGTAAGTGTGGGGGAGGTACATGAGGCTACTAATATGAAAGGGGGTAAAGCAGCTGGAACGATGAATCATGACAGAATGTTAAAAGCAGGGGGATATTAGTGTTGGAGTGGTTGGTACTTTTGTTTAATAAATGTGGGGAAAGAGGGGAAGGTACCTAGGGATTGGCGGAGGCATGCATAGTCCCTTTATATAAAGGGAAAGGGGACAAAGAGACTGTAAAAAATTATAGAGGAATAAGTTTTACTGAGTATACCAGGAAAAGTGTACGGTAGGGTTATAATTGAAAGAATTAGAGGTAAGACAGAATGTAGGATTGCGGATGAGCAAGGAGGTTTCAGGTGGTTAGGGGATGTGTAGATTTAAGTGTTTACATTGAAGCATATATGTGAACAGTATTTAGATAAAGGTAGGGAAGTTTTTATTGCATTTATGGATTTAGAAAAGGCATATGATAGAGTGGGGTAGAGGAGCAATGTGGCGATGTTGCAAGTATATGGAACAGGTGGTAAGTTATTAAATGCTGTAAAGAGTTTTTATGAGGATAATGAGGCTCAGATTAGGGTAGTAGAAGAGAGGGAGACAACTTCCCCGTAAAAAATAGGTCTTAGACAGGGATGTGTAATGTCACCATGGTTTTTAAAATATTTATAGATGGGGTTGTAAAGGAAGTAAATGCTAGGGTGTTTGGGGGGAGGGGTGGATTAAATTTTGGGGAATCAAATTCAAAATGGGAATTGACAGTTCTTTTTGCTGATGATACTGTGCTTATGGGGAGATTCTAAAGAAAAATTGCAAGGTTAGTGGATGAGTTTGGGGGGAAAAAGTGTGTAAAGGTAGAAAGTTGAAAGTGAACATAGAAAAGAGTAAGGTGATGAGGGTATCAAAAGATTTAGATAAAGAAAAATTGGATATCAAATTGGAGAGGAGGAGTATGGAAGAAGTGAATGTTTTCAGATACTTGGGAGTTGACGTGTCGGCGGATGGATTTATGAAGGATGAGGTTAATCATAGAATTGATGAAGGGGAAAAAAAAAGGGGAGTGGTGCGTTGAGGTATATGTGGAGTCAAAAAACGTTATCTATGGAGGCAAAAAAGGGAATGTATGAAAGTATGTAGTACCAAAAACTCTTATATGGGTGTGAAGGGTTGGGTGGTAAATGCAGCAGCAAGGAGATGGTTGGAGACAGTGGAGATGTCCTGTTTAAGGGCAATGTGCGGTGTAAATTTATGCAGAAAATTCGGAAAGTGGGAAATTAGGAAAGGTGTTGGAGTTAATAAAAGTATTAGTAGAGGCAGAAGAGGGGTTGTTGAGGTGGTTTGGTCATTTAGAGAGAATGGATCAAAGTAGAATGACTGGAAGATATAAATCTTAGGGGAAGGAAAGGGGGGTAGGGGGCGTCCTCGAAAAAGGGTTGGAGAGAGGGGGTAAAGGAGGTTTGTGGGC
>NC_069454.1:7923587-7939273 GCF_026875155.1 Cherax quadricarinatus | reverse complement strand
CAGCTCTGGGGCGCGCAAAAACACCTCTCGAAATATTTTGATTTTGTGTACATGAATGTGATTAAAATTCCCGGGGGAAGGGAGATGAACAGTTTGATCCGGGGAAGGGGGAGGTTACTAGATACCCCATTTAACATAAGGTGTACCCTAGCTTAGTTGGTAACGCACTGAGCTCACACACTGTCTGGGGTTCGATCTCCGGTACGGGTAGAAACATTGGGCGTGTTTCCTTACACCTGCTGCCCTGTTCTCCAAGCAGCAAGTAGGTACCGGGATATTAGCCGACTGGTAAAAGTGGCATCCAGGGGGTGGTAGTATACCTCAGAAGGGCTGGGGCTTTGAAATGAGCTGAAGCAGGAAAACAGCTCTCAGCCTGTAAAATTGATCCGTGTAAAAAAAAGGTGTATCTCTGTTAAAGATTTTTTTTTTTTGTTTATATCATTGGGTTGCAGGAGGCGCTTTGACTAGGGGGCTGCCGCCACTGCTCGAATAATAATATCTTTATTTACTACAAGTACATGTACAAGGTATACAGTCCTAGCTGACATCAATGACATACTAGTATATAGAAAGCTGCTTGTTATGCTGAGCATTTCGGCAAATTAGGTCAGTTTTGTCCCAGGATGCGACCCACACCAGTCCACTAACACCCAGGTACCCATTTTTATACTGATGGGTGAACATTATTATTATAATCAAGGGGGAACGCTAAACCCGGAGGATTATACAGCGCCTGGGGGGTTTGTGGAAGGCATTCAGGCTTAATTCGGGGAACTGGAGCACAGATCCAATTCCCTAAATCAAGAGCCCCTTACCAACATAAAGGGAAACCCCTTCCCTTTGGGGGGTGATGGGTGAACAGGACAGGGACAGCGGGTGTCGTATGGAAACACGTCCTAATTTTACTAACACTGAACTGGATGACTTGCCACCACATAATTTTTAGAAATGTTTGCATCACATTCTAAACAAATATAGACTAAAAAAAATATGAGTGATCAAATTTAATATCTTATTTTTGGTTTTCCCGACTAGAACACCTGTTATATATGACGATGCAATGAATACATCATCAGGAGCTTTCAGTGTTGCAGTAATGATAGGAGGTCCAAACAGATCACTTCAGAGGAACGTTCTGATGAACTAATACGTTTGAATTTCCTAGAAATACGACAAACACTACAGACATCCTTTTTAGGGAATAAAATAATTATGTAATGCAAATCCTGTATCTGTTTATATAAGTAAGCTATTTTATATTACGTAAAGTTAAAAGCAAGGCGCATTGCAGTTTTGAATTATTTTGGCAAAAAATTTGAGAAAGGGTATTGTATATATTAATATATAATATATATATATAATATATATTATATATATATATTATTATATATATTATATATTATATTATATATTTTTACATATATATATTTTAATTAATAAAATATATATATATATATATAAAAATAAAATATATATATATATAAAAATATAATATATAATATATATATATATATATATATGCAGCCTTGCTGGTATTATACAGTTTAAACTGAGTTGCATTACGTCTTTGGGTTATAGCTTTTTCGTTGATGTTTTCAATACGGTGTTTGAAATTGGCGACTGTAGTTTAATAACAGTTTCCTAGAGTTATTTCTGGGCTGTAATTCTTGCTATTTGTATATTATCACTTAAATGTTTACGTTGGTTATACTTTAGATACTTTTATTTGTCTATAATGCGATTATAATATGCCTTATAAGATTTATATTTTATAGGGATTTATTGTCACTAACTCAATTTTTAATGGTTTCTTTGTGAGAAATTACAAAATACAATTATAAATTGAAGCCCTGGGAAGTAAGAGGTAATTAAGTTTGATCCGAGGAAGGGGAGGGTAGCTGCAATTTTTTAAATGAAGATCCTTCATGAAGAGTCCTCATGAAGTCCTTTCATAAAAGGTCCTTCACTAGCATGAAGATCTCGGTGCCTTGAGTTCTTGCAAGCAAGTAACATGGCTGCTGGCACTGAGTATTTAGACTGTATGTATACCATAACCTAATTTAATGCGATGAACTATAATCCAAGGGAAATTTTTGCTACCCTCCGCTTCCTCAGTTCAAACATGATTGCCTCACATTCCATCAGGCGCATTGGGACCCTACTGGTTTTTTCGTCTCCCCATGAAAATAATGAAGGCTATTTAGCTCTGGAAACACTCGTCATTATGTATCACGTAAATGTAATGACGTTCAAAGATCACAACGTAGTATAAAGGACGTACTGGAGGAGACATTTCTGTAAAGACAAGGTTAGGTAAGGTTTGTCAGGAAACAGGACATAAGCAAATTTGCTGATGACACCAAAATAGGCCGTCCAATTCATTCTAATGAGTAGCACTCCAGGATGAATTTTAATAGACTGACGCAATGGCGGAGAAGTGGCAGATGCAGTTTAATATTGACAAATGCAAAGTTTAAATGTGGCCAGTTAAATAACCATGCCACATATAAACTAAATAATGTAGATCTTAATACAACCGATTGCGAAAAGGATTTAGGAGTTCTGGTTAGCAGTAACCTAAAACCAAGACAACAGTGCATTAGTGTTCGCAATAAAGCTAACAAAATTTCTTGGTTTCATATCTAGAAGTATAAATAATAGAAGTCCCTCAGGTTGTTCTTCAACTCTATAAATCCTTGGTTGGGCCCTTTAAATTTAGACTATGCTGTCAGTTCTGGTCACCGTATTACAGAATGGATATAAATGCCTGGAAAACGTAAAAAGGGAGGATGACAAAGATGATCCCATGTATCAGAAATCTTCCCTATGAGGATAGACTGAAGGCCCTGAATCTGCACTCTCTTCGAAAGGCGTAGAATTATGGGGGATATGATCGAGGTGAAATAAAGGGAAAACAGGAATAAATAAAGGGGATGTAAATAGTGTGCTGAAAATTTCCAGCCAAGACAGACTCGCAGCAAGGGTTTTCAAGTTGGAAAAATTCAGATTCGGGAAAGGGATATAGGAAATACTGGTTTGGTAATAGAGTTTGGGATGAGTGGAACAAGCTCCCGAGTACAGTTATTGAGCAAAAACGTTGTGTAGTTTTAAAAATAGGTTAAATAAATACATGAGTGGGTGTGGGTGGGTATAATTTGGGCCCTTTACTACTGTGCTGCTGGGTTTGGGTACAGTGCTCCATCCTTGAGTGGGGGTGACCAACTGGTGGGTCATTGGTCTAATCCGGGGGTCACATGGACCTGCTCCGCATGGGTCAGTAGGCCTGTTGCAGTGTTCTTTCTTCTTATGTTGTCTTAGTCATATGATGACCTGCACTGGAGCTTTTGATCATCTGACCGAGGCCTTCCACTGGCTTACCTCTCCACCCTATTAAAAAATTAAGGTTGCAATTAAACCATTTATTTTTCTGACTGATTTTATAACACGAGATGTTTGTGACCACAACATAGTATATTGCGCACCGGAGGCTGTAAGTAGCCCGTGAAAGAAGCCTGTTCAGCCATGTGAAAATATGAAAGGTTCAAGGTAAAGGCGTATTGTCAGGTGACATAAAAACAATTTAAGGCCAGCGAAGCCCGCAAGGTTGGTTTTAAGGGAAAATCCCCTGAAAAAGAAGGCGTGGCGATGGTAACAGCTGTGGGTTCATGTTGCTCTTAGGGTGAGTTTTTTTTAGTTGCTGCGCTCCTCAAAAAAGGTCTGACGATTTCTCACGTTTTGTTTTAGTATTAGGTATCCTGTAGCAGGGAAAATCTGTAGTCCTTGTCAGATTTTTATCATCTTGCACTTTTTTCGTAACCTTGAGAACGTTTCATCTGATCGGCTTCAATTTGTTTAACCTTGGTTTACCAAAATTAGAAAGGAAGGTTCAAGTTGTTGGGATGTACAGATGTCCTTTTGTAAATTTTCATAGAAATGATTTTGGTCTCTGTGCGCCAACGTAAAAAAGTTAATTAGCTTCTAACTTTCTACATTTGTGTATCCTACTTAAAAGGTTCAGTGGAAACAGTGACAAATACAGTATAATAATGAGATTCTTTATTGGCAACGTTTCGCCCAAGTTGTGGCCTTTATTAGGTCATAACTTGATAAATCCTACTTATTTGTACTGTGCGTATGTGTGTGTGTGTGTGTGTGTTTCCATTGTATCGGTATTTTATATCATTTCCCAGTAATAAGATTCAGAGTGTTACTGGTTGAGTATGTAGGAACTACATCTATTGTTAAACAATAATCGCGAACTAGCGACACAAGATGCAAAAGTATCATGGAGGGAGTTGAATGATAGCTTTAGGCCTTTCGTGTTTCACTCAACATATCTTCAGTAGCTTACAGTGATGCAGAAATGAGTAGGAGGTCCAGGTAGATTCATTCAGGGGAACGACTCTACCAAGATTGTTTCCATTGAATGAATCTACCTGAACTTCCTACTCATTTCTGCAACACTGCAAGATCCGCGAAGATGTGTTGATTGAAACACGAAAGGCCTAGAGCTATCATTCAACTCCCCCCCCCCCCCCCTGGTTGTTTTGCATATTTTTAAAATTCTGTGTTATTTTTTATCCGTGAAACACCTGGAAAATGCCGTGTTTGTACTGCTTAAATTAATCCCTTAAAGGCTGAGGCGTCATACTGAAAGGTTTATAGTTTGCAGACCTGACAGTGTAATAATTGTAGTCAACTGTATGGAACTATTGTTGTCTGAGTTATAACTGAAGAGTATACCTTGTAACTGGGTTCAGGCAGCAACGTGTAAATCCACTGCCAGATATTATCCTCCCTTGTATGTAATTTGGTCATTGGGGATTAACTACACAATACAAAAAATAGGTTAAAGCAAAGTAACGAAAGTTAGTCTAAATTAATATTTAATTTTGTTCGCAGTATACATTGTTCCGAAAACAGCGAATTACCGTATGTGAACGCATCAGAAAAAGGACGTATTTTGAGGGCAGGTTGATACACGGGCCTTGCATGGGAAAGTGGTGGAAAATAGCTTCAATTCCAAGGTAGTAGTGTGTGGTAGTAATGTGTTTTTTTGTTTGAAGCTGGAAATGTGTTGCGAGTGTGGTCAGGTTCCTACTCTCCTGCAGGTTACTTGTTATGTTGATGTGAATATCGTAGCTAGTTGATGTCCCCCTTTGTCTATGTCTGAACTAGTTAGACCCCCTGTCTAACGACGCCATCCTTCACCCTACCGCATTTCTGACGACCCTTCTACTATATCTCTGACGACCCCATACCATATTTCTGACGACCTACCATTTCCTTGACGACCCCCTACCATATCTCTTGACGACCCCATCCCCTTCTCCAGGGGTGCATCTAATATGAAACTAATAGAGCTTAAGCTTCAGGGCTCCTAATCCTGGAGGGGCCCTAGATGGGACTTTAGTCCACATTTCTTTAAAATTTTGGGTTTACTCTATGAGAAGAGGTTTGCCAAGGGGCCCTGATAACAGTTCAAGCTTCAGGACCTCAAAAATGTAGGGCCGCCACTGCCCTTTTCTAGGGTTATAATCAGAATTCCTGAAGCCTAGCCGCATTGCTATATTATTCAAGGTTACTTTTTACCCGCCACAAGAAACTGCCTTTTCCAAGGCGCGTATGAAGAGATTGAAGTCACATGACTCCAGCAACTGTGTCCGCCATTTTGACGGTCAAACATTTTGTATTTATTCTAGTGGCATTGGGTGTGATAAAGTTACAAAGTTGAGACTCGTGAAATTAGTTTTACCAATCAGATGTGGTCAGTATATATGCAAATATAACGTGTGTTTATTATTTGGTATAGCAGTAATTAAGCCTACAGGCTTGAAACTGCAGCCAGTTTGTCTGTCTTCGTAGCCTCATTACTTTTATATAAAAATAGCCTGAAGATTGAATGTAACAAGCTTATGTATGAGGTCAGATACTGATATAACACGCATTGAAGAAAGAATTAAAGTTGGATATCAGATTGGAGGGAGAGAGTATGGAGGAGGTGAATGTATTCAGATATTTGGGAGTGGACTTGTCAGCAGATGGGTCTATGAAAGACGAGGTGAATCATAGAATTGATGAAGGAAAAGACGAGTGGTACATTAAGGAGTCTGTGGAGACAAAGAGCATTATCCATGAAGCCAAGAAGGGAACGTATTAGAGTACTAGTTTATACCAACGCTCTTAGATGGGTGTGAAGCATGGATGGTGAATGTTGCAACAAGGAGAAGACTGGAGCAGTGGAGATGTCATTCTGAGGGCAATGTGCGGTGTGAATATAATGCAGAGAATCCATAGTTTGGAAATTAGGAGGTGCAGGTTACCAAAAGTATCCAGAGGGCTGAGAAGGGGTTGTTGAGGTGGTTCGGACATTTAGAGAGAATGGAACGAAATATAATGACTTGGAGAGCATATAAATCTGTAACGGAAAGAGGCAGGTAGGGGGCGGCCTAGAATGGGTTTGGAGGGAGTGGATCAAGGAGGTTTTGTGTATGAGGGGCTTGGACTTACAGCAAGGATGTGTTAGCGTGTTAATGAGGAGGGAGTGGAGACAAATGGTTTTTATGACTTGATGTGCTGTTGGAGTGTGAACAAGGTAACATTTATGAAAGGACTCAGGGAAACCAGCAGGTCAGACTTGAGTCCTGAGGTGGAAATACAGTGCCTGCGGTCTGAAAGAGGTGTTGATAAGTTGCAGTTTTATAACATAAGAAAGACGGAACATTGCAACAGGCCTACTGGCCTATGCTGTCATGTGGGTTTTCGATACGTGGATGGGTAAGAATACTCACGTAGGCTGGTAGTAAGTATAATATATAACGGGAAGTATGGAAAGCGCCAACAGCCGACCTAACCCACATGACAATGCGAGGCAGCTCCAATTCTCCCACCGGCTTAAGCCAATGCCTTGACCTAGTGAGGTCAGACACGTCACTTAAGGGAGGCAGTGCATCCGACCTAGTAGCACAAGCTAGTCAGGTCCAACTCACACCCACCAAAACCCACTCATGTATTTATCCAACCTATATTTAAAACTGCACAAAGTCTTAGCTTCTATGACGGCACTCAGGAGTTTGTTCCACTATCCACAACTCTGTTACCAAACCATGCTTTCCTATATCCTTCCTGAATCTGAATTTTTCCAGTTTAAAGCCATTGCTGCGAGTCCTGTCTATGTTAGATATTTTTAGCACGTTTTTTACATCCCCTTTATAATTCCTGTTTTCCATTTATACACCTCAGTCATATCCCCTGTAGTGTAGGCACGCATCTGGCAAGACAGTGATGGAGTGAATGATGACGAAAGTGATTATTCTTTTTCGGGTCACCCTGCCTTGGTGGTAAACCGCTGATGTGTTAATAAAATAAAGTGTGCCTTTACACTCATTGTGTTTTTGCACTCATTACGAAGTTGAGCGATAAGTTGTGAATGCACCCTTGCCAACATAACTAGGCGAGTATGCATAGTGACGAGGCGTGAATCTACTCTTGCCAACACAACTAGGTTAGTACGCAGTGATGATTGACGAATCTGTAGACCCTTGCCAACACAACTAGGTGAGTACACACAGTGAGGAGTTGTGAATCTACCCTTGCCAACACAACTAGGTAAGTACGCGCGGTGAGGAGTTGTGAATCGATCCCTGTCAATGCATCTAGGCGAGTACACACAATCATACAAAGGGGCTATTAAACTCAGAGGCTGAAGAGGCTATTTAATCACATGTTACCCTCGTCACTTGAGTAGTCAAAGGGCAGAGTGTAACAGTACAGCGATACCTCAACTTACACAGAGAATTTAAGCTACATTTCCCCCCCTAGTTTCGATCTTTTTAGCGATTCCCATGAATCTGATAATGTACAGTGTGACGAATGAGCATTTTAGTTGGACAAATGTGCAACTAATGCGACATTTTATTGTTGTAACTTTTCGCTCTCCAGGAGCTTTGGCAATCCGTTATGCAGCGGCTTGAGGGCGAAACGTCGACACAGTAAAATGCCAAATTAGTTGCACGTGTGTCCTTATACCTAACATTGTCGGCAATTCTACAAATATGATTACAATATTTTGATTGGTTAATCGACTACACGAAGGTAATTAAGGCTTCATGTAGTCTGTTTACCACCAGTCAAAAATGCTTTAATACCCAGAATAAGGAGTAAAGGGAACCCTTAGCATACATATACAGACATAGACATCATGGCACATTTAATTTTGCTTGTGCCAGCGCTCTCGGTATGTTTCATTTCTTGTACCTTATTTTATTTTTTTATTAACACACTGGCCGATTCCCACCAAGGCAGGGTGGCCCGAAAAAGAAAAACTTTCATCATTCACTCCATCACTGTCTTGCTAGAGGCGCGCTTACACTACAGTTATAAAACTGCAACACTAACACCCCTCCTTCAGAGTGCAGACACTACTTTCCATCTCCAGGACTCAAGTCCGGTCTGCTGGTTTCCCTGAATCCTTCGTAAATGTTACCTTGCTCCCACTCCAACAGCACGTCAAGTCCTAAAAACCATTTGTCTCATTTGCTTATATCTAACACGCTCACGCATGCTTGTACCTTATATTTACGGTATACAGTACCGAGACACACAGCTGAGTAAGACACCTGAAACTTTTTTTTTTCATCACTGGCAGTCTCCCACCAAGGCAAGGTGACTCGAAAAAACAAGAGAGTTTTTCTTCTTTTTACATTTAGTAATTTATATAGGAGTTACTACTACTACAAATAATAATAATAATAATAATATTTTTCCAAATACATGTTGATTTAGAAAAAAACACGTAAGCAAACAGTAGGACATTTTTATTAGAAAACATTTCGGTCCTGGAATCTTGATCACTTCTAACATACAGAGGTTAAAGAGACATTTAAAATAAAAGGCGGAGAGTGGTGGAGTGACCCCATGGTAAACCTGAAGAATGACTTTTAAGAGGACGGGTAGACATGAATCATGTGACCCTGCGTTGCGGGGTTTAAAGTTCATGCCTGGGGGATCATGTATGCTAATGTTTTGGGAATTTTTGAGGTTTCCAGTGTTACAAAACGTTTTAGCGAGGTTTCCCTGGGACACCGTCGGCGTCTAAATCTTTTTTCGGTGAGAACGGGGTTGTGCCTCATCCCAGTTCATCAAATCCCCGGGAGTTTTTACAGAGGGAGGAATAAGACCCCAGTATTTCCTTGACCCAAAAGGGCTCACATCAAGGCAGTTTTAAATAACCATATACAAAATTTAAAAACTTTCTGAAAAAAACCCATTTGCTCCATTGGAACTTACTCACCCTGTAACAATTTTCAGAAAAGAATTTAACTCAGGCTGGCTCCCTCCTGGGAAAATTAAAAACAAAAAAAGAAAAAATTTCCAAAAAATAAAAAACTTTTTTATTTAAAAAATTTAAAACAAAAACAATAAAACATGAAAGGAATTTTCCTTTTTGAAAGAAAAATGAAAATTAAATGAAAAAAATAACATTTAAACTCAACGCAAATATCTCGGGGGTTTCCCTGGGTTGGTGAAAACTGTTTTGAAATCGTAGCCGTTTTTGATGTTTAAGGTGGGCAGGTTTTTGGTGACCTCCATGGCTAGTTCTTCACAGTATACCAGTGAGTAGTACCCCCCGATGACGGGGAAAGGGCGGGTTCTTTAACCGCTGCAATGATGGGGGGTTTACTTCCTGAAAATTTCAAACAGGTGCACGGGTACTTAAATGAAAATGGGGAAGTCTCGGGACGTTAGTCCTTCCCCTTTTTTTGGGGTTTTTTTTTTGGTTTTTTGGCCAGGTGACCCTCTCTGACACCAAGCTGGAAAGATAGACAGGTTACCCACTGTTTAAATAATCACTCTCCAGGGGTAAGTCGGTACTTAAAAATGTGGGTTTTTACAACACCCAACAAAAGAAGGCGAAAAGACTAATTTTATTTTTAAAATCAAAAGGAAGTTTTAAAAACCAAAAAAAAACCACTAGAATATAAGGGGGGGCATGTACTTAACATATTTTTGGGGAGCTGTGGTCGAGTGATTTACTGTTTGCCCCAAGCCCCCCCACGTCCCCTTTTCGGGGGGGGGGGAAGAGGGGGGGAAAGGGGAACCGGGAGCTAGACGCCCCCTACTTTAAAAAAAGCACCCGGCAATCAAACTATCACTTTAGGGGTGGGGGAAAAAGGGGGCGGGAAAAACGGGAGCGGACTCACCCTTAAACCCTTTAAATAAAACCGCCCAAAGAAACAAACACTTTTTGGGGGGGGGGAAGAAAGGCAAAACCTTTTACTTTCCCTACCTTAACTAGTAGCCGGAAAAGAAACCATCGTTTTCTATATCTCTACTCCCATCTATTTGAACTTTTCCCTCACACTCCCCCCTACCAAAAACTTATAGTCAAGGATATAAGAAGAAAGGCAGGAAAAAGTTCTAACATGTAAGTCGCGTAAGGCAAAAAAATCTTCTACTGACTGTCACACTTTAACCAGTCGAGAAATAATTGGGGGGGGGGGGGGGGGGGGGGAAAACCCTTGGGTAAACCCCAATTTTGGAACTTAAAAACCTGGAGTGCCAATGTCCACCTCAAGAGGCACTTTGGGTTTCCCTTTAAAAATTTCTAGGTAAAACAAAGGTTTGTGGTCCGTTTCAAATGAATTTTTTCCCCGCAAATAAAAAAATTTTTTTTTGGAGATCCCCACACAAGGGGGTAAACATTTCCTTTTTTATTGGGAGTTTTCTTTTTTCTGCGGGAAGGAGTTTTCCGGCTTAGGAAAAACCCTACAGGGAAGGAGTACCATCATGGAAAAGTAGTAAAACCGCACCTAAACCAGTATTGGAGGCATCAGTTCCAAACAAAATGTTTTTTTTAATATCTGGAATCTTAAAATACAGGGTCTTTTTGAAAGATACTTTTTAAACTCATTTAAAAATTTTTCCCAAACTAGTCGGAAAGTTCAAAGGTTTTCCCTTTACAGACTTTTTAAAAAAGTTCCCCGATAAATGCCTGTAAGATCAGTAAGGTTCGGGATAAAAACCTGCAAAAAAAATTTACAGAACCAAGAAACTTCGCATGAGCTTCTTGGTTTTTGGGGAAATTTTAAAATTTTAATAAACTTTTATCTTACTAGGGGGGGCTGCAGAGTGTTTTTTAGAAAGTATCAGTCCAAGATTCTAATCCCTTGGGTTTTACCCAAAGGGAAACATTTCTTCGGCTGGCAGGAGGCCATGTACGTAAACCCACGCAAAACTGATTTAATGTTTGGATATGTTCTCCCACGTGATTCATTACGTAAATTTATCAAAATAAACGAACTTTTGGCATATTCCCCCAAGACCTTTCTCATCATCTCACTAGGTAGAACAGGCAGTTCCCAAAACCGAAGGGCATAGTTCTTTTTGCATCCCCTTGGGTGTTAGGAAAAGGGTGTACTGTTTTAGAAAAAGTATCTAACTTATTGATGTTCCCTGGAAAATATCAATCTCTGAAAAAAAGGGAAAGTCAAAAAAATTTTTGTAGATCATTCTTTTAAGGGATAGGCTCACATCCCCCGAGTTATCATTAAGGCCCTGAAGTCAATAGCAATCATATGAATTATCTCCTCCTTAACATGACTACGGGTAAAACAATATAAGATACTGAAGGTTCAATGTTTTTAGTTTTAATAATTTGTCTACCTCTGGGCCCCAAATGCATCCCTAAGGGTAAAACGGGAACTGGGTAAAATTTTAGTTTGAAGGATTGCCCCGTCACTAAGTCAATTTTATGGACTACCGGGGGGTAACTCCGGGAATATCAGTAAAGACGTCTGAAAAGTTACCACACTTTAAAGTAGCATGCCCCTTTATGGTACCCAAAGATTCATAATATTAAAAGTTGGTTGGAAAACCGAGTGGTAAAAAGTCCCAAGTCATTAGTTTTTATCAAGTCAAGTTAAGGTATCAATTAGCAACCCTTTACATTCTTTAGTGTCTTTTCAAGTTGGTGGAAAAACTAAATCAAAAATTTTAAAGGGAGTTTAAACCCAATTTCTCGGTAATATTTCTTAAGGATGTTGTATGATAAAGCTTAGGTTTCCCCTTGACTTCTATGAGGTAGTAACTTTTCCCACAAATTTTAATACTTTATATGGGGCCTTTCCCTCTACTAATAATTTAATTTTACTTTATAGGGAAAAGTACAAGAACTTCATCACCTACTTTAAAAAATTCTCCCGAAATTTGGAAACAAAAAAAATGTTTTGTACTGGTCCATTGACAACCCTTTGGTTTTTTCGAAACTATGTCGAGGGCCCTCAAGTTTTGGGTCTAATCAAGGGGGAAACTGGTAAAAGACTGAAACTCGCCATTTCCCCCTCTTACCATAAGTCATGAAGGATACAATGGGGCCCCTGGCCTGTCTACCATAGAAAGTTAAAAGGTGAAAACCCAAAAAGTCACTGGGGGCTTCCCCCCATGCAAACAAAGCACAGGGAGGGAACGATGCCACTCCTTAGGTTTTAAGGGAGAAAATTTTTCCCTTAAATGGCTTGAGAAAACGAATGCTGGGGCTCAATCCTCCCATTACACTGGGGATAGGGTGTTTGAAGAGAACTTCACTCCCAGAAATTTGGGGATAGATGTTCATTAATTCAATTTGAATTGGGGTCCCACGGGCAGACAAAATTTCCTGGATGCCCCCTGGAGAAATGGACAAAAGGGGTTCAGCCACCTCTGTGTAGTTATGGTTTTAAGGGTAATGGCTTCAGGAACTCAAAAACATAATCAAAAAATGTTAATTATTCTATGTCCCCCGATGAAAATGGAGATAAAGGCCAACGATTTTAATAGCTATCTTTCAAAAGGCTTTTGACCAAGGTACTGCCGGGACCCCCGGGAGGATGACAGTTTTGGGAAACTTTACATGATCTACAATAGGGATGACATCTGAGGACATTTTTGGCCAACAATGGTTTCCCCTAATTTTTTTTAAAGGTTTTACGATGCGAGAAATGTCCGGCCACGGGCGGGTCATGAGCCATTTTAAGAACAGTCCTCTGTTTTGACTTAAAAAAACTAAGAGGGAAAATAGTCTTTCATCGAATTTAATTTGAATACTGTTTGTACAAGATACCTTTTATATATTCAAATTTTATATAAAAGTTTTTCCTTTTGGAAAACCCTTGATTTTTTTAGCGGCATATGGAAATTCTGAAAAAAAAGGGCAAAAAGTTGTAATTTGAAAAAGGAGCCCCCTTTGTATATCTAAAGGCTTAAAGTCAGGGAAAATAAAAGGGTTTGACAGTAGGAGAACCGGGGCTTTGGTCTGACCCCTAGTCAAGACATTTATGGTATCGGAGGTGATTTTTCCCCTTTCACTAACAAGTAACCTGATCCTACAAACCCTGGCTTTGGAGTACATCACTGGTTTTTAATCCCACATGAATCTCACAGACTTTGTCTCACGAACTTTCGGGGGGCTTCTCTGACTCCACAAAGAGGATCTAAACATTTATGTCCCCCTTTGGGGTGATAAAAAGGTAAACCTCAAAGGAAAATGGAAAACCTTTTAATTCCCTATATTTGGAGCAAGAATGAGGGAGCTAGTACGGCTTCAACCAACCTGTGAACCATTTAGACCAAATTTAAAAAACGGAGGGTAAAAAGTTTTCCGACCCCCCAATGTCTAAAAGTAAGAAAGGGGAATGAGTTTTTTTAAGGTTAGGGAACAGCTTATCAAAATACTATACATTGCATCCAGTTCTCGAAAAAAGGTAATACATTAAGTCCCTTAACTGTTCCTGAACGAAGGGTGCTTGGTCTTACAGTCTTTAAAACTCTTCCAACTTTTTTTGGACCTTCAAAAAGGACAATCTGGGCGTTTATGTCCCTTAAAAAACCACACAAATGACAAACAGGAATAAAAGAACTCTTTTATTTCCACTAGAGGCTTTGTTTTTTTAAAGGGCTATGAACCCTTACCCTTTGGGTTGATCCCTTTTGGCTTTTAAAGGGAATTTTGGGGCCCTGCATACAGGCGCAGCTTTAGCAATTCCTCAGCTTTAATCAGGTTACGTTCTTGATGAATGTTTGAAAGTGGGGAAGAGCTGTAGGAACTGGCACAACTGAAGTCTCTAAGAGATTCATAACTGGATCAATTCCTGAAACCCATCCAAAATCAAAAAACGAAAAAGTGTTACCCGTAACTGTGAAATTCTGGCCAGCTGTAAGGGGGCATACCCAAATTTTCCGTAAGAAATTTGTGGTTTTTTTATATGTTTTTAAGGGTTTCCCTTTTTAGTAGGTTATAATTACATATATATCTGGGACAAAGTTTCATAGATATTCAAAGCGTACCAGAAAAAAACATTCCTAACCTGGGAGCCAGGTGTCAGCGGCCATTCAAAAGGGGAGCGGGATTTTCAAACCTAAATGTATGAAAGTTATGTCTTCCCCCTCGTGAAGGGAGGTAAATTAGGTGTTGGAATAGTGCCCGACTGACGTTTCCCTTTCTCCCTTCCCCTAATTGTTGTTGTGTAAAAGTTAACTTTTTATTCTCCAATTCAAGGCGAGATTTTTCGAGCTCGCGATCCTTTTCTCTCTCTATTAACTCAAGTTCTCTAGCTTTTTCTTCACGTTCTCTAGCTTTTTCTTCACGTTCTCTAGCTTTTTCCTCAACTTCTCTATCCTTTGCTCTTTCCTCAAGTTCCCTTAATTTAACTTGTTCCTCACGTACTCTTGCTCTCTCCTCACGATCAAGTCTATCACGCTCTTTTTTGTCTTCTCTCTCTCTTTCTAACTGTCTTTCTTGGATTTCTCTTTCGATTCTCTCTCTCTCCTTTTCTTCTTCTCTTTCCCTTTCTGTCTTTCTTCTCTCTCAATTCTCTCTCTTTCAAGTCTTTCCTGTATCTTAGCACTAATGAAAGATTCTAAATTTTTCCCTGTTATTCCTAACTTACTTCCAGCGTTCATCCAAAACTGGTATTCCTCCATACTTGCAAGAATAACTTAAACTATCAGGGGAAATGAAACGGGTATTAAAGAAAACGGAGGGTTCAATTTCTGCTCCGCTCAAACTATAAATAAACCAGAGGGCTCGATCCCTGCTTCAATTAAACAATATGTATTAATGAAAACGAAGGGTTCTATGCCGACTCTGAGCAAACAGTAAGTAGAATGGGGTCCCTTGACCATCCAATCTTCTCACCAACAAATCAAGAGTGTCCTATGACAGTTCCCTTGATATAATGAAGAGCTCAATGAAGCAAGTTGTCACTGGAAAATCTCGGGTCCCTAGAGTCTAATCCTCCAAAGTGTTTCAAGCTCACATACAATTAAGTGGCAGAATTAAATATTATATCCTGCCTGACTTGACTTACAATAAATTGAGACTATAACAATCACCAAATCTTTCAAATACCTGTACTGTAGTCCTACCATAGAGAACGATTACTCATGGCTGGTGGTAACCGTCTGTGGTATGCGGCGTTGAAGTTCCAATGGTAGATTCGAGATGGAGTTGAATCTTGATTCAGTAGAGTTGATCCTGGCAGGGTCGCCACTTGTGAAGGCTTACTCAGCCCTGTAACAACTTCAGACAGTATTACTCAGGCTGGCTCCTCCTCAGGAAAATTAATGAATAGAAAAAGAAATAATTCACAAAGATAAACACTTTATTATTTATTAAATTAAACATAAAACAATAAACATGAAAGGTATAT